>OY743177.1:25895000-26214575 GCA_963555705.1 Ligustrum vulgare | reverse complement strand
AGGCAACTGTAAATATTCCTGGATGAGGGACACAGTGTGCTTATATTCAGAAAATCTTGGTAAATACATTTTCATTTCCTTTTACATTGAGGAAATGTTTGGTACATAGGAAGGTGGATTGAGGCTTCTGTGGTGTTGACGGCGGTGTGTGGTGCGTTGAGGCTTCGGTGGTTATGTGATGGGGGTGGGATCTCACCTGTGTGGATAACGAAAATTGTGGCTGTGTTTACAGTGGTGGCCTGGTGGGTGTTTTTATGTTATGATGTGATTGTAGTGTGATTGTAGTGTGATTGTGTTGGTGAAGGTGGCTTATGGTGCAGGCTTGTGGTGGTGAAGGTGATATGTGGAGGTTGTGGTGGTGGTCGCCGTCGACGGCAGCGGTAGCAGCTGGATGGGAGATATTGCAGGAAGGTGAACAGGTTTGGGTTTAAGTTTTTCGGTTTGATAGGGTGGGGTGGGTTTTGGTAGGTGGGGTTAAGATTTGGTGTCTTGGAAAGTGATTGTGACCAATTATGGCAATTATGACCAATTATTAGGTAAATGTGACTAAATATTAATAAAATGTGACTAAAATATTGATTAATTATGACTTTGTACAATTTGATAAATGTGGGATGTGACCATAAAATACATAAGTTGTGATCAATAAATAAATATTACATGACCAATTGTGGGTGATTGTGATCAATTATATACCAACAGTGAATTTGTGTGATCAGTGGATGAGGACGTGATGTGTACTACAGTTGTGTCAAATATGATCTTTGTGTGACAGAACTGTAAATTTGTGTGAGTGAACTACGACTTTATGTGACTTAACTGTGACCTTGTGTGACCTAACTCTGACCGAACCGTGACTTTATGTAAGTGAACTATGACCTCATGTGACTGGACTACGACTTTGAGCGAACTGTGACCTTGTGTGACCAAACTATGACCTCGTGTGACCAATTGTGACCTAAATGCAACTTTGTGTTATCGAACTGTGACCTTGTGTGACCAACTGTGACTTTGGGGGTTGGGTTGGTAGTTGGGGTTTTGCAACTAAATTTGTAATTTTAACCGAATTATGACCTTGTGTGACCAATTGTAGCTTTGTGTGACCAGCTGTGACTTTGCATGTGGGGTGGTGTGGGGGGTGGGGTGAATTTTGCAACTAAATTTGGAATTTGATCGAATTGTGATTTTGTGTGACCAAATGTGATTTTGCATGTGGGGTAGAGTTGCATGGGGCGGGGGTGCGATGAAATTTGCGACTATGATTTATGACTGAAATGTAACTTTTGTCTCACCAATTGTGACTTTTCGAGTTGGGATGAGGTGGGTGGGTGGGATTTTGCAACTAAATTTGTAATTTTGACCAAATTGTGACATAGTGTTACCAATTGTGACTTTGTATGACTAAAATGTGACTTTGTATGTGGGATAGAGTTGGATGGGGATGGGGTGGGGTTGTGTGAAATTTGCAATTGTGATTTTATGACTGAAATGTAACTTTTTGTGTGACCAATTGTGACTTTGTGGGTTGGGTGAGGTTTAGGTGGAAAAACATGGAGAAAAAAATCATTTTGGGTTTGGGTGTGGGTGGGTGGGAAAACATAGAGAAAAAAAATCATTTTTGGGGTGGGGTATGAACACGACCTAATTAAGGCTTTGTGTGATCGAACTATGACCTTGTGTGACCAATTGTGACTTTGGGATGAGGTGAGGAGGGGTGGGGTGTGTTGGGTTTTGCAACTAAATTTGTAATTCGACCTAATTGTGACTTTATGTGACCTGTTATGAATTTGCTTGTCGAGTGAGGTGGGGTGAAGTAAATTTTGCAACTAAATTTTTAATTGTGATTGAATTGTGAGTTTGTGTGATCAAATGCGACTTTGCATGTGGGCTGAAGTTGAGTGGAGTGGGTGGGGTGGAGTGGGGCGGGATAGGGTAGGGTAGGGTAGGGTGGGGGTGGAATTGGGTGAAATTTGCAATTAAATTTGCAATTGTGATTTTGTGTAATCAATTGTCACTTGTGGGTGTGGTGAGGTAGGGGTGGGGTGATGGTGAGGTAGGGGTGAGGGTGGGAAAAAATCGAGAAAGAGAAAATAAAAAAGAAAATTCATTTTTGTGGGGTGGGTGAGTGAAAAGTAGAAGAAAAAAATTTTTTTAGGTGGCCTGGGGTGGGGTTGGCTTGCGTGGGTAGGGTGGGTGGGGGTCGAGATCTGGGTGGTGGTTGGGAAATGTAGAAGATTTTCTTTTGGGTGGGTGGGTGGGTGGGGTGGGGTGGGGAAAAGTAGAGGAAAAAATCATTTTTTTTGGATTGAGTGGGGTGGGTTGGGTTGAGGTGGGTGGGATGTGAAAAAGTGGAAGAAAAAAAATCATTATTGGGGTAGGGTGTGAAAGAATAGAAGAAAAATTAATTTGGGAGTGGGTGGGGTGGAGTCAGGGGGTTGTGGTTGGAGTGAGATCAATTTGTCACTTTGCGGTAACGTAGGGGTAAGGTCGGTTGCAGTTGGGGGTTGGGTGGGAAAGCATCGAGAGGGAGAGAGGAAAAAAAAACTTATTTTTGGCTAGGGTTGGGTAGGATGGAATGGGGGTGTGGTGTGAGGTGGAATGGGTGGGTGGTAGAGATGGCAACGGGGCGGATCGGGGCGGATCGGACCCCGATCCGCCCCGCCCCGAGATTTTTTTGCCCGATCCTGATCCGCCCCGCGATCCGTCAAATTTCGGGTCGGATCGGGGCGGATCGGGTTCGGATCGGGACGGATCGGTCCACCAATCCGTGGACCGATCCGCCAAAAAAAAAAATTATTTATTTTTTATTTTTTTAATTTTTTAAAATATATTTTAAATTAAATCTTTTATAAAAAATTTAGAAAATTTATTTTTTTATTAAATTTTATTTATTTTATTGAAACGAGACGTATAGAGGCCGATTCGCCGATTCAACGGATCGAGTTTTTTTACCATCACTTATTGTAATTTTTTCTTCAAATGAAGAACATGAAAAATGTGTTTTCTTTAAAATGCAAAGATTGCAGGTTATTCCCAAAAATTAAAGTTTGCTACAAAATTTATAACATTAGATTTTTATACATGATAAAAAAATTATATTAAAAAAAAATTTCGGATCGCGAATCGGGGCGGATCGGATCAGCCCCGATCCAAATCCGCTCCGTGAATTTTCGGATCGGGACGGATCAACAAAATTTCGATCCGTCGATCCACGGATCGGGATTTTTTCGGATCGGATCGGGTCGACGGATCGACGGGACGGATCGGATTTTTTTGCCATCTCTAGTGGGTGGGTGGGGGAGATGGGAAAAAATAGAATAAAAATCATTATTTTGGTGGGGTTGGGTGGGTAGGGGATGGGATGATTGAGTGGGTAGGGTAGGGTTGGGATGGGGTGGGGTGGGGTGGGGTGGGGTGAGTAGGGTGGTGTTGGGATGGGGGTGAGTGGAAAAGTAGAAGGAAAAAATTCATTTTTTGGGGTGTTGTGGAGTGGGGTGAGTGCAAGGGTCGGGTTGGGGTGGAGTGGAATGACTGTGGATTAAGTATTGTTTGGATTTTATTATTTATATTATATAAGTTTTAATTTAATATATAAATGATAATTATTATAATATTATATTAATTAATTATCTAATTAACACCTGATTTTTTAAAAAAATCATAAATTTGTTATGTTTAAAAAGTGAAAGTTTTTGTTCTGCAGATATGTACTTTTCCCTATAATTATTCCAAGGCAAGGCAAGGGGCCTTGAAACATGAAACTTCTAACCTTGAATTCTTTTAAATTACTGTCAATTCTTTAAATTTATTGAATTTCCTATCATAAATTGATTTCTCGCTAAGCATATCATATATGAATATGATATAATCGATAAACTTAAGGCGTGGACACGCCTTATGCTCCATGCATGAGCCACGAGCTCGTGGGTCATGCTCACGCAAAACGAGTCGAGCTCATTCCCACCTCCACTTAACCGTCCAGCCCGATAAAATATATGCTTTAGTACATCCCATTAAGGAGATGTTGAGTCCATTTTACATTTTTGTAGGTAAATTTTGTAATAAATTTGTGGATTTATGTACAAATTCATTTCATATATAAAATGTATGATTAAAAATAATTTTAAATTAAGATAAGCTTCTAAAAAATGGGATTAAACTGGAGCTAATATATAATGAAAAATGCGAAAGAGCTTGAAAAATTGGACCAAATTTATGGGAGCTGTTGATTTCGATATTATGTGATGAACAAAAAGCAGATGAACGACACATGTGTAAGTGTAATTCATTCGATCATGAGTTTGGTTCTTGTAACACAATTGAATATATACAAATGTTGTAAAACTTGGCCCAGCCCGGTCCGGTTGACCTAGAACTCGGTGGCCCGGGCCAAAACCCGAGTCAAGTGACCCCAAAAACCAGTTTTGGTCTAACTCGGTCGACTGGAATCAGGAAGACCCAGGTTTTAGTGTTTTTTTTATTTTATTTTTTTAAAAATGTATGATAATTTAAAATATTTTTATTGTTATTTTAATGAACGGCTCGACACTCTAGCCCTTGATCCAGTCACTCGACAGGTTCGATGACTGGTCTAGATCTAAAAACATTGATATATACAATACACATCCAAATTTTATAATTTGATTAATCAAAATAAAATAAAATTGGACGACCCTATGTACTTGGCAATGTTGTCAAACTCAGCCCAAAAATCGTGTCGAGTCACATTAAAAATCCAGTCAGATCAAACTCGGTCAATGATCAGGGTTGACCCAGATTTTATATTTATTTTATTTTATTTTTTAAATATATTTTTAATATTCATTAATGTTCGAATCGACTTCAGATTGATTATCCAACTCTTGATCCAGTCTCTCAGTCGGGTTAATAATCGAGTCTGAAAAACATTGTTACTTGTGTTGGATATTGGTTAAATAAATCGAGAATTGAAAATCGATTAAAGTGACTTCGTGTCGACTTCGGCTAAATACTCAAAAGCTCGACTCAATCCGTTTAGGCAAAATTGTTTGTCACTTCGCCGCTTCGGGGAGCACAAACGGGGACGTGGGTGTCGAGGGGGCAGCGCCCCCGAAAGAGAATTTTGATTTCTCTGCATGTATTGAAGGGTATATTGGGCACTTCGAAAACCAATATCGGATGAATGAGAAATTACAAAAAATGACGAAATCGGGTCAAAATATTTGACTGTGCGACCGCATGGTTGGAAAACCGTGCGATCACACGTCAAATTCAATTCCGATTTTTGAGTAAAACCGTGCGACCGCACAAACTATAACCGTGCGGCCGCACAGTTGTCCCGTGAATAGACACATTTTCATAAATGTGCATGGTTTGAAAATGGTGCATAGTTTGGCTTCAACAATTTCGTCAACACCCTTTCATGGTCTATAAATATGATCATTTGGATGTCCTATTCCTCACAATTTGATATGCAAAACATATATTATCATCTCTTCTCTCAAAAAACAAAATCATTGTATTTGTTTTGATTTTCTTTCATTTCATCCTTGGAGTATATAAGCCAAATTTTGATTCGTTGTACTTGTGTTTGGAGTGCTACAAATACAAGTATAGTCGTTGTATGTTGGGAGTCGATTGTCGAAATCCGTAGGCACCGTTGCGGAGCAAATTCGACTTAAGGATAAAGAGTTTAATTCTTGCCTCGACTTTTTCCTTACTTTTCTTCTTTTTTTTGTTTGTATTTTCCTTACCGTTACTCTATCCAATTTTCGATACGAATTTACAAACTATCTTTCTATTTATTTTAGCGTCACTATTTACAAATTCATTCAACAGTCTAGGACGACAACTTGTGTAATAGAGGGAATCTAGATGTCGCCGCGTAAAGCGGAACATTCCAAAAGACGGAAAATTCCAATACGCAAATGGAAACAAAACTCAGTGGCTGTCTTGTCTTGTCTTGTCTAGCTGGTTGCCACCTTACTTTATTTTATTTTATAGTAAAGCATAAGTTTGATATTTGATAATCAAAATAAACTTATATACCAGTTTATATATATTATAGGATTTTTCAAACTACTTCTTAGAACTTGTTTGATAATGTAATTTTTTTTTGATTTTTTAATAGATGTATGATTTAAAAAAATTTGAAAAGTAAAAAATGGTGAACTTAACTAAAAATTGATGGTTGAGATTAAATTTAAAAAATTGAGATAAAATTTTTACCATTACCAAACGGGCTCTTAATCACATATATTTTACATGAATGAAAATATTGTTTCAAAAGGCGTTTCTTTTTTCCCCTTCAAAATTAGTTACGTAAAAATAAAAGTGGAATAATTTTATTCTTTTCTGCATTCGATCAAAATGATAAAGAAAAATATGGAGTTTGAGAATCACTTGAACGTTGTACAGGGGTGGCCCTGACCCTATGCAGTCAATCCAATCGCATAGGACCCCTAAGGTGTGAAGGCCCTCAAAAATGTATAAGATCTAGCAGTTTAGTCTAATAGATAGTTCAAAGTTTCTAAAAAAAATACCTATGTCATCAAAAAATGCTAGAAGAGTAAATTTAATTTCATATCTTGACGGTTGACGTCATTATTAAACAATTTTATTTAATAATTTTTTTTCATTCAAGTGCCCCATTTAAAATTTCGCATAAAGGCCCCTAATTTTTTGGACGCTCTAGGGCCGGCCCTGACGTTGTAAGGAAAATTCGACAAAGATTTGCAATCAGCTTTCTAATTAAGCCTATGTTTGGTGTAGATAAAAATCAAAATTTTAGTAGATTTTGATAAAAATTAAAAAGTAGATGAAATGTGTGATTGAAAAATTGTGGATCCCATTAAAATTGTGATTAAAATCAAATGTTGACATTAATTTTGTTTGATTTATAAATTCGTTTATTTATTATTTTGAGTTAAAAAGTAGTGATTGAAAATTAAAGAGAAAAAATGTGTGATTAAAAGGTAATTTGAAAAATTGTGTAATTTATAATCTGATTTATATGTTTAGCATCTGTTCGGCAAATTAAAAGAAACATATTTTTAAACATATTTTTTTTTACACAATTTCTCAAATCACTTTTTAATTACACATATTTTTTCTCTTTAATTTTCAACCACATAGTACATAAAAAATATTAAAAAAATATATTTTTAAACACTTTCTAGTTGTCAAACATATCCTATTTGTTTACCAAACCAATGTAAGGTGGCGTTCTGTTTGTATTTTATTTTGTATTTTCATTTTCGAAAATGTTTTGTGTTTTCATTTTTGTTTTCAAATTTGCAGAAAACGCGTTTGGTTTGTCATTTCTGAAAACTGTTTTTGAAAATGAAAAGCTGAAAAACACGTTCTATTTGAAATTTTGCAGAACACTATTTAAACTATTTTTAATTAATTTGCTTGCAAAATACTACTAACTCCAACTCAAATTTTCTTTCACAATACACTAAAAATATGGTTATATACAACACACTAATGTGAGCATTAAGAGTCTATATTAACACAGCTTGGTCAGGTTCGGGACTTGAGAAAGCTCTACTTCTATTAAAATCAAGAAAATGCAAGTTCTTTCAAAACCACCAGAGTCCATTTATCATTGCATTTTTTGAAATATAACAACAAGAATTCTCATTTAATTTTTTTTTTTTGTAATGTTGATATTGAATTCAATAAAATTTTATTTAAACTAAGTTTGGGTTAGGATAATTCTCAAAAAAAAAAAAAATTCTTTATTTAGGCTTAATTCCAAGTTAGTATAATTCTAAAAAAAATAAAAAATAAATAAAAAAAATAAAAAATTTATATTAAGCTTAGTTCTAAATTAAGATAATTTTATATAAAATCCCAAAACGCGTTTTTCGCATTTTGGACATTTTTTGTCGAAATACACACAAAACGCCCAAAACGATGTTTCGGGCGTTTTCCATTTTGTGTACAAATTTTTTTTTTTTGTTTTTCAAAATACGTTTTCGAAAATGGTAAAGAGAATGCGTTTTTAGCGTTTTCGAAAATAAAAACAAAAACCGACTTCAAAACAGCAAAGAGAACATGGGCTTAGATTTCGAAGTATTCAAGAAAATGGCTTTTCGAGCATTCAATGATCACTGATCGCTCAAGTCCAAACTACTATCATTAAAAACTGGAACGAAAGAGATAACTGCACAAACGTTTTTTATTTTATATAAATTTTTTTCGAAGTTTAATTTTCTCATTTTTAAAGGTTGTGATATGTTTGTTCCCATTGTTTCAAAATAAAAATTTTTCAACACTCAATCTCAAATCTCAATCATTCGTCGTATTCAAGTTTATCATTTTTTTCTACTTTTTAAATATTTTTTAACAACACATTTTTCCAAAAATACTATTCCTAACCACAATTTTTTTCCAAAAAAAGAGGGTCAAACACATGCTTAATGAACTTAAGGAGTCTGTTTGGTAAAGTTGAAATTTTAAAAAAATTTCTCAAATTCATTTTTTACCACACATTTTTATGAAGTCCATCACTTTTCAATAACACATTCTCCCTAAAACTCAAATTCATACAAAAACTCCTACATCAAACAGACTCTAAATTTGAGGGCAAATAGTGATGACAACAGGGGGGGTATGCTTTGGGAATGCCATCCCCATCCCAGTTACATACGGGGGTTTAAAATTCTCCGCTTTTTTATTTTTTTGGATCAACCTTAAAAAAAAAAAAAAATTATTATTCCGTGCCCTTAAGTTGGTAATCTAGGTTGGAATAATTTAAGTTGATTTAAAAGAATATGTAATTTTTTAAAATGAATTGAATTTTTAAATTTTTACTATTTTAAAAATTTTATATTATAAACGTGCGGGAACGGGTTGGGGATCTCATTCCCATCCCCGTAGCGAAGATAAAATTATTATGATCCCCGCTTCCATTCAGGACGGACTCCTGCGGAGATCGAGTCTCGTAGGGGAAATTGAATTGTCATCTCAAAGGACAAATGACAAGATTAGGGTTGGTGAGAGATGTTCTCATTACTTAGCTTCAGACAACAAAAATTATGGATGAATCAATCAAGAAATAATGTCTACCCACTCGATAATATACTGTTTTGAAGTGCAGTTAGTCGTTCACGCGTATGTATATATGACTACTTAAATCATTTTATTTACATTAATATTCGCACCCGTGTATTGTACGGAACAAAAAAATTATAATTATTAATTAATGAATAACTAACTAAATATATTCAATAATTAATGAAAATGTGAGAAATACGTAACAAAAACAATTAAATTCATATATTATGGAAAAGAATATGAAGAAATATAAAAGTATTCAATAGTAATAAATTTAAACAATTACGATTCATGGTCATTGTATACAATACAATTAAAAAGAAATGTGGAATAGAAATGTATATTATAGGAGAATATATGGTTAAAAAGTAGAGTTTTTTTTTTTAATATCATGTATAGAATACCTCATTGATAAAATATAGTTAAAAAATGAGATGTCAATTAATGAATGCTAAACATAAATCAAAGAATGATCACAGTAAAAAAATATTTTCCCAAAGAATGAATAGACACAATTTCTTTATTAGACTTTATTATATCAATCCTTAAAATTTAGGATATTAAAACTTTACAATTTGATTGTGCAGAACATCAATCAATACATGAAAAGGAACTGCACGTGTATTAAATTTATTTATGGAAAATAACAATGTTTTTTTTCTTGCGTTAATGTGGCTCAACGTTACAAATAATATTTTTGTAGATATTTTTAGTAATGTCAAAATATAATAATGATAAAAAAAAATTCTATTTCACAAACGGAAATTGTTTTTTTTTTTTTAACATTCTTGAATGTTGCATAATTTGTCCTTGAAATCCATATAAAAATTATCCAACTAATGAATCAATGCATTATAGAATTGATTAAACAATTTGGTAGTACCAATGCACTGATCCTCGTGTAGTGAGGAATGAGTGACAATGCAATGGTGCTAATGTAGTTGATATTTAATGATCTTAAGTCAAACAAATAAATGTCATATTTTGATCGGAAAAAAAAGAGGTAAGCAATTTTGACGGGAAAACATGACCAATATCCTTTTATTATATATAACTAGCATTCGCACCCATGCGTTGCACGGAACAAAAAAAAATTATAATTATTAATTAATGAATAACTAACTAAATATATTCAATAATTAATGAAAATGTAAGAAATTTATAACAAAAATAATTAAATTCATATATTTTGGGAAAGAATATGAAGAAACAAAAAAGTATTCAATAACAAAATTCAATGTAAATTAAAAAAACTTCTTTAAAAATAATAATTGTGGTTCATAATTTTTAAACAATTACGATTCATGGTCATTGCAACAATACAATTAAAAAGAAATGTATATTATAAGAGAATATATGGTTAAAAAGTAGAGATTTTTTTATATCATGTATCGAATAACTCATTAATAAAATATAGTTAAAACCGAATTTTAAAAAATGAGATGTGAATTAATGAATGTCAAACATAATTCAAAGAATGATGAAAGGAAAAAAAAATGTTTTCCCAAAGAATGAATATACATAATTTTTTATTGGACTTTATTATATCAATCCTTAAAATTTAGGATATTAAAACTTTTCAATTAGATCGTGCAGAACATCAATCAATACATGAAAGGAATTGTACATGTATTAAATTTATTTATGGAAAATAACAATATTTTTTATTTCTTGCTTTAATGTTGCTCAACGTTACAAATAATATTTTTGTAGATATTTTTAGTAATGTCAAAATATAATAATGATAAAAAATAAAAAAAAATCTATTTCACAAAAGGAAATTGACTTTTTTTTTACATTCTTGAATGTTACATAATTTGTTCTTAAAATCCATATAAAAATAATCCAACTAATGAATCAATGTATTATAGAATTGATTAAACAATTTGTTAGTACCAATGCACTGATTCTCATGTAGTGAGGAATGAATGTCAATGCAATGATGCTAATATAATTGATATTTAATGATCTTAAGTCAAACAAATAAATTCCATATTTTGATCGAAAAAAAAAATGATGTTAGCAGTTTTGGCGGGAAAACTTGGGCCAACTATCTTGTTATTATATATACTAGTGAATCACCCGTGCGATGCACGGGAAGAAACGTTGGGATAAAAATAATTGAATGTGAAATTAGATGAATGCTTTAGATAAAATAAATAAATTTTTAATCCGAAACGATTTTTATTGGTATCAGTCTTATGGATGAATAATTCCATTATTATCAAAATCTTTAATCCGAAACAATTTGTCACTCCAGAAATCACAACATAAAGTTGTCCATGTGTAAACTCCAACCGTTTAAGAAGATTTCCCACATGCGAGAAGGATTGTCTTTGACTCTTATTGATAGTCATGGAATAGGACACCATCAATGAAAATTGTCTTCTTTGAAATCTAATAGGTATCCTATAATCAGAAAGACTCAACGATATCATTGGAATAAAGAACTTGTGTCCTACATTGATACCAGAAAGAATTTGACCTTCTAGAATATGGTAACCAAGTTTTGTAACTATTAATCTTGTTCCATTACACAATCCCTGTATATGATCAATATTTCTTAGAAAGAACTTGTGTCCTTTACTTATCTGCTGCAATGGTCCACCAAGTGGCACAATAATGATATCCATGTGTCTAGGCCACGTATCAAAATCCGCCGACAATCAATTCGGAAATTTCATCGACAATAGGAAAATCATATTGACTATCATCGGTCGCCCACCAATCAATAAGTATAAGTCTTACATTTGAAGTTTTTTCCTCAATCATATTTTTCTCAAACCGATCTAAACTACCTTAACAATTTGTTGTATTTGTCTAGCATATCCTTCAAATCATATATTATACAATCATGCAACATTGAATCGCATGATTCACTCCTAACGGGGGGACATTAAAATTCATAAATTAAATTTTAGACCATCAAAACAAAATTATCCGTAAACAATATAAGTATAAAAGCAATAAATACATAATACGTATCTGACGACCATTTTTCTGCTTTCAACCTCATTCATATTGTCAATAATGTAAAGCGTGCAAATTGCAGAACCGAACTGTCATCAGGCAACAGACTCCCAATCTTAGGGAAATTTTGATCGTGTAATCTGAAGATGGGAGACCCTCTACCATCATTTAGCCCATTATCTGTTCCCCTATAAAAGAGAACGAAAACATCATATTATATGTCCGAATATTCTCAATGAAACTCTTAATCCTGTCGTCCCTGCCATATAACAAATATTTCAAAATAAGAGGATGATCTTTCATAAGAGGAATCTTCACTTTCTCTTGCATACAACAAAGTAGGGGTAAACAAATAAACTGCGATATCGAACTAAACAACAAATGGTTTGGTTTGGAAAAATTCCAAACTGCTTTAAATGATTTGGTTTAGGTTTCAATTGTCAAAATCGCGGTTTCAAACAGCCAATCCGCCAAATTTTTAAAAAAAATTTAAAAATAAAATAAAGAAAAACGTTCAATTTAAAAAAAACGCAACACACTTTTTATTGCCAACAAATCAAAATAAAGGAGTCAAAGATTAATTTGTTCAAATCTACAACCGTTTGGAAATAATTCTTACTCTTACAATTCATAATCATCATTCAAGATATTTTCTTAAAATAAAATTTTTAATATAAGAGCTAACTACAGTTTGCTTCTATATAATTAGTTTGTTTGTCAACGTGAATTAATTCACAATAAAGCACTCAATTAGAAACTTAATAATATTATTGAGCTAGTTTCACTTTAGATTTTAGACGAATATGTGTCTTTGAGTTCGCTTTGAAATATACTAATTCATTCATTGTCAATCCGCGATTTCAAACCGCACCAAACAGCAAAAAAATAGTTTGATTTGTTTTTTTAAAAAAAATGAAATGATTTGGTTTGGTTTGGAAAAAATTCAGACCGCTTTAAATGGTTTGGTTTAAAATATTACTACAAATCGTTCAAACCAAACCGTGTTCACCCCACAACAAAGTGAGAACTTCGGATTACGACATGTTTTATAGCGCTTATCCACTCTCTCCTCGTAACAAAAATTTACCTTGCAATTTGCAAAATAAACACTTAAATATAGGATCTCTAATGTCCATGTAATCTGAACAATCAAACAATAGATGAAAAAGTTAATAATATAGATCATGCGTATAAAAGATAATATTTATTGTTTTGACCATTGACAATGAAAAACAACACCTATAAGAAACGAATTCGATAATCATATAAAAGGAAAAAAACTAAAATTTTGAAATTGATAAAGATGCATCAAATTCATAGTATTATAGGTTTTTGCAATATTTATACAACGTAATTGTTTTTTGATGAAAATTGTAATATAACATTGATCATCTCAATTTTCAGTTAACTAAATTGGGAGACAATTTATTTATTGTTATAGAAATTTAAGAATTGGAAATATCGAATTAAAATATAACTATTAATATCATGTCATAGTTAATTATTTTTTAAAATTTAGACTTAACACTCAGGAAAAAAAATCATTAATAACTATATAATTTCAAAGCAATATAAATAAATTTGTTAACCGTTAATGTTAAAAAATGTGATATGAGACTTTGTGGAATAAAAAATTAAATAATAATTAAATGTAATTGTAAATAAAATTATTTTGATAAATAATCTGATATAGAAAAGAAGGTTATTATGTATATGTAACAAAGAACTTAAAAGTATGATTATTTATAACAAAATTTAATACAACTTGATTAAATATTCAATATAAATGCAAATGAAAATTAAACATTATTTGTATGACCGAACGAAATTATTCATCCATAAGACCGATACCAATAAAATATCACAATTATTGTAAAAAATTATTTACGTATTAAATTTAAATTTCTATAAAAATACTAATTAATTTAATAGAACACAATATAAATGAGCTCGGATTTTTAGATGTACTAAATAACTAAAAAAAATGAGATTATTTATATATAAAATTTTTTTATATAAGGTTTATTTAGTATTAGATGCGTAATAAAACTTCGATATAATTTTGAATTGAAAATTTTACATTGAAATTGTATGAATGAACACAAATACTTATTTTTAAGGTTTAAAACATTAAAAGATCAGAATAATTTTCTGAAAAGAAATGTTTAAACACAAATAAGCAAATATAAATAAGTAAAAAAAAATAAAAATTCCATAAAAATACTTAAGTGGAAGTAGCAGTGTGAACACAATAAAAACAGGGTTTGAAAGTGTGAACACAATAAAAATTGAATTTTCCCTCCAAAACTCAGCTGCTTTTATATATTACTAATTTCACACCCGTGCGTTGCACGGAATCT
This sequence comes from Ligustrum vulgare, assembly GCA_963555705.1. Classification (NCBI taxonomy): domain Eukaryota; kingdom Viridiplantae; phylum Streptophyta; class Magnoliopsida; order Lamiales; family Oleaceae; genus Ligustrum; species Ligustrum vulgare. Next base: position 26,200,203 of record OY743177.1, on the reverse strand, counting down.
TTGATAGTGATAATATTTTATTATAGAAAAACGTAGAATCACAATATATAATAAAAAATATTATGAACACAAGAACTTATAAATTTTTTTATTTCTAAATAGAAGTTAATACAAAATTTGAAACACTTATTTAAATACGACATTTGTAGCTAAATTGATTGATTTACCTTCCTCGTCACATATGTAATTCTAGATATTGTTACATATAGTTGACCATTACTAAATACTGATCTTCCCAAGAAAATCCCAACGTGGGATAGTTTTCATTGACTCTTATTGATCGTCATGGCGTAAGATACTATTAAAGGGAACTTTCTTCTTTGAAATTTTAAAAAGTAACCTTGGATCTAAAAGAGTTAACGACATTTTTGGAATAAAAACCTTTTGCCCTGCATTACTCCCCGATGGAATTGAGGCCTCCAAAACATGGTGTTCAAGCCTAGAAATAATTAACCTAGTTTTGTTGCACAATCTCGAAGCATGATCAATATTTCTCAACAACATTATTGGAGAATCAACTCTCAGCTTCAACTCGTGGTTATACACACCAAAACATTTTACTCCATTTAAGAACTATGTGGAATGTACGTCTCTAAACAAACCTCTCATGCTGTCCAATTTACAAAATGTATTTGAACTAATATATATATTTTATTCAGCATGATTTAGTAGAAATCGTGTATCTATTTATGTTTTCAACATTGTTCAATATTGGAGCAAGAATGGCCCTTCGTTGAGGGGTATGTGCTTTCAACTATTGCTTTATATTACACATTGAGTCTTCATTAGGATTCAAAGTTGCAAACCTGGTCCCGTTATTTCAACAAAAGACTTTAAATTGTAAATTGCTTTAGGGAAAAAACAGTCAGCTGTTGGCCAGACGTAAGTCTTGTAAAAATAAATAAATAAATAAATAAAAATAGAGTCTGAACTTATGGCTTGTTATTGGGTAATTTCCTCGGTTTTTAACAAATGTGACGCGCCGAATACAGTAAATTTCATGTTCGCTCAATAAATGGTTGTAAGTATTAATGAGGTGACTCTTTACTGTAGCTTAAAACATGTTACTCTGAATACAAATTATATTGGTAAATAATGCACGTAGATTATAGAACAATGTTGTCAACACAAACTGAAATACAATTAGAAATTTAAAAAACGTGCGTTAAATTTGGGACCATAACACATCTTTTTCTATGAAAATCATTTCCATGCATTTATTATTTTTTCCGTGCTTGGGTACAAACCATTTTCTAGCCCAATGGAGTTTTAACTTCAAGTCTGCACGATGTTTGTTAAGATCTTTCAAGAGTACAAATGTTGAATGTATAGAAGCAAAATATGAAGTGTTGCAGGTAAGATGACTTTCAATATTTGCGAATATTTAAAGAGAAAACGGAGTACTTTGACCGTTACCATTCTCAATTATAGACTCTTAAACTTCTAATACCAGCAATTAAGAATCCAAGATAATCATGCAGTCTAATTAACAACTACTAATGTGGAATAGGTTTCAAACAAAGAATAAGTACATATAAAAAACTAAATAATAACTATACGGTGTTAGTAACTATCGAAATTTGTAATAATTTCTAATTGTATTATAATAAAAAAAAAGTTTTTTAGTTAGTAATTTTTCATAATATAAGACGTGCTTTCTTTATTAGAAATTATAAACATTTTTTTTTGTGTTAGTACTTTTTATAGTATAAGACATGTTAATGCTATTACTTATTATATCTAATAACAATATTATTTTCAATATATAAAACGTAAGTTGATAACAATTATTGAATACTGAGATATTTAAAACAATTGTTAATCTTATAGGTAATTATACAAACAAAATAATTACTTTAAGAAGCTATCTTTATACCATGCTTAGGACAGTTCAAAATTATTTAAGACGTATCCTGTTCATCCTAATGCAATTAGTTATCATTAATAATAGTAACATTAAAGATGCTTTACTTTGACCTTATTTTGTGATTATAATAGTATTATTATGAACAAAATGCTTGTCTTATTTCAATCTTCTTCACAATGACATGCTTTTGTGAGATTTTTTTTTTTTTTTTTTAAATAAGAAATTACAATTGATCAAATTATTATTATTAGAAACATTAGACATTTTATAGTGTGAATTTTATTATTAGTTGTAGTAATATCTGGCATGCTTTAGTGAGAATTTTGTTATAAAATAAGAAATTATATGATTTATCAAATTATTATTATTAGTAACACCAGACATACTTTTGTGAGACTTTAATATATAAAATAAAAAATTATGTTTGATCAAATAAAGCAATAATCATAATAAATAATGCAAAGTTTTCTAAAGAGCCAAAATTGAAAAGATACAATAATAGGAATTAGAAACCATCAAAGTTTGAAAATTTAAAAGATCAATCTTTTTCAATACAATTGTCAATTTTTTAGTTGGCTTATTTAGTCGTTATCACTCTCAATAGTACAATTAAATAAAGTAATGAGAGTTCCTAGAATTTAACGAATTTGCTATACAGATATAAAAATGAATTTTTATTTTGCAATGACCTAGATGTGTGTATAAAGATTTTAAAAAATAAATATTATAGATAAAATCGTTGAGTTTTTAATAACTTATTTTTATTTGATATTTCTTTGATTAAATTTGCACGATTAAACATCTTTGTATAATTGATTTATTTTAATTTTTTTATATTATTATCATTAATTTAATATAGATTAAGAAAAAAAATGTCATGCAAATTAATTGAAATCATTTTTTAACCTATTAATCACTATTTTCATGGGACATGAAGAGGCAAACAAAGAGTTAGGAAATCAATGTATAAACATTAATATGTTATTGTTATTGCATATTTTACTATGAAATGAATTTAATAAATTCACAAAAAAAAAATCAATAATATAATATATATTAATTGTAGAGTATGCACAATTAATTAGTGAGTTTGGACGGGAAAACCTGAATTGGGACCCGCTCCAACTCAAGAACTTTAATATATAATATAGATATAGACTAGTACTAGTACTAGTATTCGCACGGGAAAAAATTATAACAATTAATTAATGAATAAGTAATTAAATATATTTAATAATTAATGAAAATGTGGGAAATATATAACGAAAACAATTAAATTTAAATATTATGGGAAAGAATATGAAGAAACAAAAAGGTATTCAATAGCAAAATTCAATGTAAATTACAAAACACTTCTTTAAAAAATATATATGCATTTTTAATAAATTAATTTATTTCTTCTTATTTCACAATGATTTTTATTGATTGTGTTAGTGTTGCTCAACGTTACAAATAATCCTTTTTTTTTAGTAATGTCAAAATATAATAATGATAAGAAGAAATAAAAGTAAGAAACAATTTCTATATATTTTACACACGAAAATAGTTTTTTTTTTCTATTCATGAGTGTTACATAATATGTTCTTCAAATCAATATAAAACATTTGGTGATCCAACTATATAATGCTTATTTTCATCTTTTCATTTTCATATTAGAAGTTAGAGATCTTTTATAAAGTTGAATGAGCAGAAATATTATCCTTGATGATATTATTTTATTTGGACTGAAGACGTCGTCTCTTCATTCGATTATTTCTATGGCATTGCATATTTTCGAAATTATGTGGTTAAAAGCATAGTTTAAATAATAAAATTAAACTTATAGAAATAGTTGTATGGATAGTGGAAAGTCCAATTATTCATCTTATTTGGTCGTTAAATGATCCATAAAAAATCATACAGTAAACATTAACCTCGAGAAAAAAAATGTATAAATAAATAATAAAAAATAAAAAATGGAAATAACAATGTTTTTTTTTATTACTTGAATTAGTTTATATATATATATTTAATTTTTTAGCCATATAGAAATTTTTAATTAGAAATATTCTCAACACTCCTTGGACATTAACTGCTCCATAATATAACATATAATAAATATTAATGTGCATGGACCATTTGCATTATACAAATGATTACACATTTTACGATCAAAAAAATTTTATACGATAAAAAAAATGATTAAACATTTTGTCAGTATGAATGCAATGATCCAGTTGCAATTGGTATTAATGATAGTTTATTAATTAATGATCTTGCACCAGACAACGAAAACCCATATTTTGACCTTTTTTAAAAAAAAAATAAAAAATAAAAAAAATATGACACCAGTTTTGACGGGAAAATAGGGGTCAACTATCCTGTTATTATATATATTAAGATTAAGATTAAAATTAAGATATTAAGATTAAGATAAGATTTTATACATGTTAAATCATTTTATTTAAAATGTGACAAAATACAATTGATTTGAGCTTCATTAAATGTGGCCAATGGGTTCCGCCAAAGAAAAAAAGGATCCTTCAATGAGATGGTATGTCTCCGTTTGATAAATGATTTATAAATCACACAATTCTCAAAATCGCTCTTCACTTTTTAATAATATATTTTACTTCAAAATTATAAACAAATCAGTTTATAAATTATAACAATATTACCAAACGAAGGTAACACCTCATACATCGAGTAATTCAAATTGCAACACCACAATGTTCGAGGTGGTTGAGACGGAAACAAAGTGGATTTATCATGGGTGGTGTCGCAATTTGAAGGGCTCGAGAATTAAGGTGTCGTATCTATATAATATATAAAAGTAGTTGAGTCAACCCCAGTCAACTTCACTGTTTCCCTCCAAAACTCTTGTACTATGTGCAGATTTTATTTATTTATTTTTCCAATTTTTGGGGATTTCAATATTTATCATGTTCACACTACTTATATCCTCTATCCAATAATCAACTTCAAAACCCACTTCAAAAATAGTTGGGCCTTCAATATTTATTTATTATTTTCGAAATCGCTGACGTCTACTTACAATCTTCAATATTTGTTGTGTTTACATGGCTTCTATTTCCCGCCGCCTAATTACACTAGAAAGCCAGTTATTATTTTTTTTTTCCTTTTTCGCTTTTTTAGAATTTGTTTCATTTTTTCCCCATTTTTCAAAATCTGTTGATTCATTTTTTTTTTTCTACATCCTTTTTTTTTTTTCATTTTCTTATATACAACCTCTTTCATTTCTGTTATATATAATTATTATGAAGATATACACAATAATAAAAGATTCAATTAAAGGGTTATTTCTTTGAAAAAAATGTGTACTGTTTAACATGACCGCTCCACTCCACCTTCTATTTATCACGTTTTATGATTCAAAATTTCTGGTGCGATGGTAATGCTTATTAGTTATTTATATTACAAACCAGTTGAAAATAAAAAATAGTAAATTATTTTTTGAAAATGTAAAAAGGATTGGCACTACTCTTTTCTTCAAGACTTGTGATATTTTGAGTCGTTGCACATAGATTTAGGTTTCTAACAAAAAAGAAAAAATATTAAAATAAGAATATTGTAGAGAAAGCTTCGAAAACAATATAGAATGCAAAATTATTTTAGACTAATAAGAGGATTTGTTAATAGTCTATTTATATTATGTTCTAGATTTCTCTATTGAAGTTGCAATGTGTTAACTAATGTTGGACAATTTAGAATAGTTTTGGATTTGATAGATATGTTAATGGTTTCGATCGTTGAGTGAAGAAAAAACATATTATTCATGGGTCAGTATATATATTTGATGAAATTGTATATCACATTGTATAAAAAATAATAAAAATAAGAAATTAGAATTATTATTTTTTTAAAATTTGCTTGTACCGAGAAGTTTTTTTTTTTTTTTTTTAAGATATAAGAACGATAATTTGTTTGATTTTACTTATTTATATTTGACTTTTTTGTGTCAAAACCTCTCTTTTCATAAAAAAAATGTGTTCTTCTAATGTTTTCAATCTTACAAATAAATATTGTGTTCATTTATACAAATCCAAAGTAAAATTTTCAGTTAAAAATTATGTTGAAATTTTATTACCAGATAATATTCTCTCTGTCCTACAAAGATAGTCCACTATTTCATTTTTGTCCGTCTCAAAAATATAGTCTACTTTATTTTTTAAGAATGAAATTAATATTTTATATTCCATGTTGTCCTTAATCTGTGTGAAAATAAGTAGATGACTATCTTTGTGGGACAAATGGAGTACTAAATTATAAATCACATCATACATATAGTTTTTTTTTTTTTATATATAAATAATCTTATTTTTAGTTATTTAGTATATCTAAAAATTGGAGCTCTTTTTTATAGAGTATTATTAAATTATTAAATATTTTTATAGATAATTACATTTAATCCGTAATTAATTTCTTATAATAATTGTGATATTTTATTGATCTTAATTTTATGGATAAATATTTGGTTCAGTCATGCAGATCCAATGTCAAATTCTCAATTAAAATTATATCTAAAATTTATACACATTCGTATTTTTATAAATCACGTTGTATTAAAATTTTTATAACTAAATCCTATTTTTAAGTTATTTATTACATATACATATTAAAGTTCTTTCCTATGTTGCATTATTTATCAAAATTATTTCAATAAAAATTACATTTAATTCTTAATTAATTTTTTATTCCAAAAAATCTCATATCACATTTTTTAACATTAACGACTAACAAATTTATCTATTTTTTTTTTTTTTGAAATGATATAGTTATTAATGATTTTTGTCCTAACTGTTAATTTTAAAATTTGAAAAAGTAATTAACCATACCAAGATATTCTTTGCTATATTTTAATTCAAATTTTATGATATTTCTTCACAATAAAATATAAATTGTCTCCCAATTTACTTAACTAAAAATTGAGATTATCAATATTAAATTATAGTTTCAATCAAAAAATAATTACGTTGTATAAATATTGAAAACCTAAAATATCATAAATTTGATGCAATATCTTTGTCAACCTCGCAATTTTTTATTTATTATTATTATTATTATTATTATTATTATTATTATTATTATACATGTTGTTTTTCATTGTCAATGGTCAAAATATTGAATTTTATCTTTTATATGCATGATCTCTATTATTAACTTTTTCATCTATTATTTGAATGTTCAGAGTACATGAATACTGGAGATCCTACATTTAAATGTTCATTTTGCAAGGCGAATTTTTGTTTCGAGGAGATAGTGAATAATCGTTACAAAACTTGAAGATCATATTCTATAAGGTCAAATTCTATCTGACAGTAACGCATGATACAAGTTCTTTATTCCTAAGATATCGTTGAGCCATTCGAATTTTAGGATACTTATTAGATCTAAAAAAAATAAAATAAAAATTCATTGATGGTGTCATATGCCATGACTATTAATAAGAGTCAGACACAATCATTTTCGCATGTATGACTTCTCCCTAAAAGGTTGATGTTTATACATGAAACTAATAAATGATGAACTTATCTCTTATTTGTGAATGTTATTTATTTTGTTTAAGAATTCATTTAATTTTGAATAGGATTATTTTTATTTAGAAATTTCTTCTCGTGCATCGTACGGGATGATTCACTAGTTTTAAATGAATAATTCTATACCACGTGTAAATACCGGACCGTTCTATCAGAACTTCTCGTTGCTCTTCGAATTTTGACTTAGGGCCACTCAGCTTTGAAGTTGTGTTAAGAAATACGGGTCAAATTATGGCTAGTAGTACTAATCAAACATTTCACCCATGAATGATTTTGGATCGGTCTAATTATAATATGTAATATTTATTTTATTTTTTTGTAATGAGTAATGGCCAAATTTATACAATCCACTCCCCAAAAAAAATAAAATAATAAAAAAAAAATCTCATTGAAATGAAACTTTACGTTTAGAGTGCGTTTGATTCGCGTAATTTTTCATGAAAAATATGTGAATTTCCAATTTTGCGCTGTTTGGTTGCCTAAATTTTCCATGGAATTCATTTTTCCACTTGCCTCGAAATTCGGTATGTTCCTTGTTTTGAATGAATTCATTTTCGAAAGAGGGAGGATGTTTTATTTTCTATGAAAAATCTTATATCATTTTCGTTACGTTTGATCATTTTTGTTATTGTTAATTGATTTATTTTTTTTCTAAAAATTAACTTTATTATTATCAAGTACAAATGTGTGAAAAAATTAATTTTTTTTTATTAAAATAGATAAATTTTACTTTATTTTCCATAGAAAATAATGTCAATAAAAAAATAAAATTTGGAAAATTCCGTACTTTTTTCACCTAAAAAATTAAATCAATCAAACACATTAAACTTCTAATTCTCAGGAATTCATTTTATTTTCACCCAAATTCTACCCTCGCACAATTTGAAAGTTGGAAGATGAGAAAATAATAAATTCAAGTAGTTGGACTGATTTAATTTTTTTGCCCCTAAGAAATTATTTTGATTTCTCCCTATTTTCCCTTCTGTACAGTGTACATATATATAGATGTATATAAAAATCGAACCGTGACAAACTGCACGTTGCCCCCAAATATGTGATAGTCGCGTGGCCAAATTGCATGTTGAGGGAAATTTTTTTTGGAGAAATCATACCAAGAGCAAGCAATTAATTGGTGAATCGGTGATGGATATTCTAATATGATATTGCCTTTTAACAAATATGGCATGCCTTAGATTGAAGATAAGGTACTCCAAAGGCATATTCTCTTTCGTGACCTTTTGAAATAAGAAATCAACTTGGTGGGCTCTATTAATCTTGATTATAAGGGTCGGTTTGGCTGTGCATTATAATTCAAATTAGTGATAATTGCACACAATACTTTCTTTATATCATCAAATTGAATTTTACCCCCTAGATGAAAAATTTTGAAAAATATTGTTGATCATCTTCTTCCTTCTTTTTCACCACCATCGCTCCACCTTCTCCCCCGACTGATTGCCACCTTCGTTGTTGATCGTCGCATTCCGATTGCCTACCACCGAATCAACCACCAACCCACCGCCCTCATCAACCACGACCACCACCCACATAAAAAATCACCGAACCACCATCACCATCTGCATCAATCGCTACCTATCAATTTAAAGCCGTCTACAAATACATCCCAGATGGAGCAACAAGGAGATAGCTATGCATGGTAAAGATTATTATTAATGTGTCAAGCTTTTGAATTTAAATAAATTTCCGGCTGCGCAAGATCATAGGTTTAGAATTCGAGTTTTTTCATGAGTGAGTATTTATTCGTTTCCGTTTGAATTCTTTGTCCGATTTTTGTTTGAATTATGTAAATGGTGGCTTTCTTCAATTACTTCTATTTATTATCCTCCCACAAAAAAATGTACATCAATGACAGGAACGAAACTGGAGTCTGAAAATTTGTATAGAAAAATCAAATGAAACAACTAATGTATATACTTACAAAAATGAAACCTTGAATATATGTGAGAATAGTGCATTGGAAGTGTTTTATTTTATTCCCGAAACAAAGTATCATAACAATTTTGTAAAGTATTAATGTATGATATCAAGATTTCACCTTAAGTATTATAAAAAAAAATTTGTAAAGTTTAAAGATGTGATACTACAATTTCGCCCAAAGTATCATAAAAATTTGATAAAGTTTCTTATTATGATACAAAAAATTTGAAAGTATCACATCATGATACTTGACGAAAACAAGATTTTTCAGCAAAAAAATATGAAGTATTTTTCGTTAATTTTTTAAAATGAAGTAAATTTCAATTAGGGTATGTTTGATTGCGATGGTGGAAAATAGGTGGAAAGATTTTTTTTTTTTTTTAAGGAATTGATTTTGCTTAGAAAATAATTTTGTGGAAAATCAATTGAAAGTATTTCATTAGTTTAATTTTTTAAGAGAAAAGTAGGAAATTTTCCAAATTTCGTTTTTTGATTGACATTATTTTCCATGAAAAATAAAATAAATTTGTACTATTTAATTAATCATTTTTTTAACCTTTTTAGCACATTTGTACTTGATAATGGTAATATGATTTTTTGGAAAAAAGTCAATTAATAACAAAATTGATCAAACGTTACGTGGCAAAAATAAGGCTGCGTTCTCTTTGTATTTCAGTTTCCTGTTTTCATTTTCGAAAATGTTTTTTGTTTTCTATTTTCTGTGACTTTTTTCGAAATTGCTGAAAACGCGTTTGGTTTATTATTTCTGAAAACTGTTTTCGAAAATGAAAAGCTGGAAAATGCGTTCTGTTTAAAATTTTGAAGAAAATTATTTCATATTATTTGTGAATATAAATGAAATAAAGATATCATATTTTGAGTTACACAACAAAAATAAATGAAATAACCCTTATCACACAATTTGGTTATACAAAAAAAGTTCAAAAATTCATATTGCCCTTCTAAAGTAATCGTTCCACATTTGAGTAGTAATTTTCCCTTCTAAAGTAATCGTTCCCTTTAATACTTTATATAGATACATCCTTCTAGTAAGCACTCATAACGTTTAAAATTTAAGTTTCAATAAAATTTGCAAAAATCAATTTACGTTAATTAATTATGCCCTTACAAAATAAGTGTTTACAATACAAAAGTAAAAAAGAAAGGTTTAATAATTAAGCACATGATACATCATCAGAAAGATGGTTGAATTTGGAGTTCTACGCAAAAAACAGAGTGCAACTTGGAGTTGTACATCAAAAGTTATACATGTTTAAAGACAATGACCTATAAAGCAAATACGAAAAGGACTAAATTAAAAGAAAAGTAAAATTTGTGAACTAATGTGCAACAAAATCTGAAGTTGAGGGACCTAAGTTGCAAATAAATTAGGATATTTTCGAAAGAAATTTCAAAATTTGAGGATTAAAATGACAAGTTTTGAAAATCAGGGACCAATAATGTAATTAAAAATGATAAATTTTGACAAATTTCAATTTTTTTTATTATTTTAATTTTTTTTTTTTTTAAGTGGAAAACTCGCGTTTTCCACTTACAAGGCAAAAATTTCGGAAAACGCGGAAAACGTGATTTTCACGTTTTTCATTTCCTTTACAAATTTTGAAAACGTTTTCCGAAAACGGCTCAAGAGAACGCGTTTTTCGCGTTTTCGATAATGGAAAACGGAAAACGGCTGGAAAACGCCAAAGAGAACACAGCCTAAATTTCCATTCAACGTGGAAAATCTTTCTCATGAAGACCAAGAAAATATTTTTCAACCAATAAGTGGAAAATGTGCGCGTGAAGTTCATGAAGTGAAAAATTTTTGCTATCAAAGACTAGAATTTGGAAAACAAGGAAATTTCTCTTTCCTTGTAAAATTATTGACAATCAAACATAATCTTATGATATTAAAAGTTAAGTATATGTGTAAACTTCCCTTCAAATTATAATAAGCACAATTTTCTAAATCATTTTTTAATCATAAATATTTTTTCTCTTCAATTTTTAATCATATATTTTATCTAAAAAATTCAAATAAATGAATAATATACATTATAAATAAAATTTCATTTATTTCAGCTACCAAACGAAGCCTTATTAAAACCATCTTATTATTCTTCATTTTTCACAAGGGTCATTTTCCAGTAATTGAAAAGGACCTTATTTCACAAGCTACTTTATTCAACAAAGTACAACTAATTAGACTCCCTGAAAAACGCTTGTTTGAAATTTTGGTCAATAAATCCGACTCTTCACGAAGTAAATTGAATTAAGACATGTCACAAGACTCGTCATGTTTCACATGGGTTTCCTATTAAGAACGAATTTGGAGTAGTATTATGAGTATGAAGGTTGTGGGTTTGGGAGAGGAAGCTAAAGTTGGGACAATCATAGAAGGAGGTGAATGGAACTGGCCTAGTGGGTCCTCTGAATGGCAGGAAATCATTAGTGCCATGCCTCGTGATTTAAAGCCCAACATTGCAATTAGAGACATGGTCATTTGGCTGAATGCTCCTAGTGGTAAGTTCTCTATCAAGCTTGCTCGGGATGGTATTCGGTCTCACAGCCTTGTTGTGAATTGGCATCGTCTAGTGTGGCACAACAACTCTATTCCCCAGCATTCGTTTATCATTTGATTAGCCATTTGGGGAAGATTGTTTTGTAATAAAATCCATTTTAAGAAGAAGTACTCGATAATGTGGTCATTGAATGAGCAATACCTAATCGTGAGGACGCTTTAGAATTTTTTTAATTGTTTATTTGGGAATCATAATTTTTAGCTCTTGAATTGAACAATTTCCTTATACATGAGAAAAACTTCCACATTAATAAAAAGGGCCTGTTTGATAGCGTCAATTTTTTTGACTTTTGTGATTTTTTTTTTCTGATTGATTATGTGGTTTAAAAATGTTTAAAAACTCAAAATTTGTAGGGTTGACTAAGAATTGATGGTTGAGATTGAGTTTGAAAAATTGTGAATTTTTTTTTGAATTTACCAAACAAGCACTTAATTGGAACGAATCATTATTATATAATCTTCGACAATTTTGATTTAAATTGATTACTTATCAATAAATAAGCGAGTCACTAAAAATCTATTTAGTGGAGAGATCATTGGCGAGGTCGAGAGGAGACAATTGTATATTTTTCATCAATCATTTTTTAGTGTCAACGGTTGTCACTTTATCAAATTCATATTTTCTATTACCAAAGCAATAAACGAAAAAAAAACACACACACACACATTGTTTACTCTATGAAAAGATGTTTGGGTCTATAGAAACTTGAATTAAAAGGGGGTAAAGTTTTAAGTACTATTTAACTCACCTTCTAAGAACCTATACGATATTTGAGAACCCTATTTTATTTTATTTGAACAAGTTGAGAACCTTATTAGAAATTTCTCTATTTTTATTTTTTGGTTCACGTCAGATAGTAAGTCCCTGTCCATGCCAGCAATAAAGTCCAACTATAAGGAGGAGGGGGGGGGGGGGGGGGGGGCACACAAACTTTTTGGCAAGAGAATTTTTGTTAGTCAATGTAAAATTGAATTCCACGTTGAATGAGACTATGAGAGTTAGAATTGAAAGAGAAGTTTTAAAAATGATTACATCACACATTATTTAGAATTGAGAAATGGGAATAAATAGGGACTATAAATATTGTCATTCTACATTAGAAAATGGATTAAAATGTGGTAATGTGTGAAAATTTAAATAGCTATCTCATATAGGATAAATAAGTGGTTTCCGATCAAGTTGAATATGATGATTAATTTGTAAGATGTAACTATTAATCAGTCAATGTAAAATTGAATCCCAAGTTGAGTGAGAGTTGGAATTGAAAGACAAGTTTAAAAATGATTACATCACATATTATTTAGAATTGAGAACTGGGAATAAATGGGGACAATAAATATTGTCATTCCACAGAAGAAAATGGATTAAAATTTGGCAATGTGCGAAAACTTAAATAGCTATCTCACATAGAATAAAGAAGTGATTTTGGACCAACTTAAATATGATGATCAATATATAAGATGTAACTATTTGTTGCATAAAGACTAATTTGTTGCCCATGCACCCGTAGAGGGTTGCAAATCTTGAACCGCCTTGACCTTTGAGCCTTGAATTTGTGCGCGGACGCAATCTGTGTACACAAATAATCGAATACCGGATCGAATAATTAAAAAATTGGCAACAAAGTGCTAACCTAAAGTAAAAGTATTTATGAAGAAATTGCATCACACATCACTTTTTAGTTCGACAACATTGTAAAAATTATAAATTAGTCTCTGTTCTTTAATGTAATAATTACAAATTTTAAATCAATTTATAAACAACACAATTTTTCAAAATCATTTTTTAATCATATTCATTTTCTCTCACCACTTTTCAACCACACATTTTACATCAAAACATAAATAAATCAATTGCTACTTTGTTACCGAACAGAGCCGTTATTTATGTTTTTGAGGTAACATATGTGGTCAAAAAGTAAAAAGAAAGTACGTGGTTAAAACGTTGTTTTAAAATTGTATTGTTTATAAATAGATTTATAAATTATAATGATCGTGTTAAAGAAAAGAGGCTTAGTAATGTTGAAAATATTGTCTTTTAAGACTTTTATGCCACTCCCTGAAATTCAAATACCTTGTAATTCCCTTGTTGAACTAATTTTACAAGTTGAAAAAGTAGTACCAAAAAGTGGATAACAATCACATCTCTCCTAGTGATGGTAGATGCCTAATCTATCCTGAATACGACAGAGCCCCGACCTTAACGGGACAAAAAGAACCCCACGCGGGTCGACAGGACAGGGTACGTGTCAATTGCCCTGCCCTCAACCCTCCCATATGAATATTTTGCAGAAAATACATAAAGAAACTACAAAAAAATTTAAAAAAAAAATGAAAACAAAAGCTAAACGGGGCAGCAAGGTTGTCATGAACCGCCCCCAATTGAACTTCACGGGTTACGAGAAGCGCTCGCGATAGGGGAATTAGCCCGCATTGCCATCCCTATACACCCCTACCCTAAACTGTCACTTACCCATCTCGGACTTCTCACTTTTACAATATCATAACTCACACACTGCTTACTTCCTCTAGAATATGAACGACAATCGAAATCGTCGAACCGACCACTTATGTGACGTTTACTTTCACTCACAGACGGTGTTTGTTGGTGTTGTTGCATGCAAGCTGCAAACATTGTTCAACAAAAAAATTAACTCCAAAATTATTATTATTATTATTCACGTTATGATATTAAAATTATTTTATTATTTTTAATTATTATGAAATTATTATTAACATTATAAAATTATTATCTTTATTGTGAAAATGTTAAAATTATTATTATTCACATTTGTAAAGCAATTATTATTAAATTGTTATTATTATAAGTTATTTTGTTATTATCACTTCATAATATAATTGGGATTATTTTTTTATTATTAACATTACAAAATTATAATTAATTTTATTATTTTTTTCATTATTATTATTTTAATGTTATTCTTGTTATTATCGCTTAATAATAATAATAATAATAATAATAATAATAATAATAATAATAATAATAATATTGAATTTATAATTATTTTTTATTATAATGAAATTATTATTATTATTATTATTAACATTATAAAGAAATTATCATTATTATAAAAATAATAAAATTATTAATTAAAACTATTATTGGAATTAATAATAATAATAATAATAATGGTTTTTTCGTTAATAATAATTATGGATTACAAAGGGCCTAGTCGGACAGATGGCCAATGGACGGCCCAAACATGATATAGGAATGACAATGGGACGGGAAATCCTCGAATTCGACGAGGACCCATCAGGAACAGAGCGAGGAATACCTGACAATGACGGGGATGGGGAGGGGACATGAATGAAAAAGTATCCCCAATCGGGGATGAGAATTGCTATCAAATCCTTATCCCTCCCCAAACCATCCCCGACTAATATGTTCATTTAAAAAAAATTCAAACAAATTAAAAGTACCATAAATCACCCGACGCCCAATATATGTAATTTCAAAACCAAGCCCTACATTTCAACTTTATACTACTCTTCATCTCTCACTCTCAAGTTTCATTTCATTTTCTTCAAACATACTTCTTAACATATATAATTAAACTTGTACTATTCTATAAAAGCTATTATGAGTCTTTTTTATCAGTGTTAATAATTCTTTAGAGGTATTAAATGAGAATTTTGTAAAATAATTACACTTTAAGAAAAGTATTTGTATAACTAAGATATTAGATAACCATTATAAAAAGACATTAATGGACAAAATTATCTATTTAATAATCAACGGGGATGTAAAACGGGGATTATGGGCATCCCCGCCCCACCCCTCCTCGTTTAAGAGATCAATGGTCCAGCTGATGTAGACTAAAATAATTGGTTGAGAAAAGAAAACATAAAACATTTTACAAACTTCTAGCACTAGCATTAATTCTTTTTGTTCCCATTGATCGTAGAGAGTGTTTGCTGTAATGAATTATGTAAAAAATATACAACGTAATCGAACAGAAGATCAATGGTCAAGTGATAATAATGATGTAATCATACAACACTATCAAAGTTTTAAAATACATCAAGAATTCTAGTAAAATTTTATTAAAATATTGGGAAATTAGCATAAAACGTCCTTATCGTTTGCGCTCATTGTGCAAATCATCCTTATTGTTTTAAATTTGGCATTTACGCCATTATTTCAACCTCTTCTTGCGAAGTTCGTCATTGCCGTCTTATTCCATGAAGTTTTCCGTCAAATATGTATAACTTGTGCAAAACATCCCTATCGTTTGCCTTAATTGCACAAATAGTCCATATCATTTTAATATTAGTATTTGGACCCCCAATGACCTTTCTTTGCACTAAAGGTACTTACATTTTGTTTTTACATTAAAATATTATAAAATAGATAATTTATCATTCTAAATAAATAAAATAAAATGAATAGAAAAGAAAGTAGTAGTAGTAGTAGTAGTAGTAGTAGTAGTGGTAGTGGTCGTGGTAGTGGTGGTCGTGGTAGGGGTAGTGGTCGTGGTAGTCGTAGTAGTAGTCGTCGTAGTAGTAGTAGTTGTGGTGGTAGTGGTGGTGGTGGTGGTGGTGGTGGTAGTTGTAGTAGTGTTAGTGTTAGTGTTAGTAGTAGCGGTAATCGTGGTAGGGACGGTAGTGGTAGGAGTGGTGGTGGTAGTAGTAGTAGTAGTATTAATCGAAATTAAATTTTTTTTTTAAATATTGCAAAATAATCACACTTAAATTACTTTAAAATGTATTTAGCACAAACAAATTAACCTTTCTAAAAAAAAAAGAATAGTAAGATGTGTTTGGATTATGTTATTGAATGAACTTTTGTGAGGCAAAAGAAATTTGAATAAATTTAGAGCAAAATTCAAAAGTTGATGCAACAGATATATACATACATATATGTGTATGAAATCAGCAAAAAAGTTGATAGAAACAAAAATTGTTAAAAATGTTGGAAAATTTACTTCTTCAGTTTCATTTTCAGAAGTTACAAACTTTGTGTTGAATGAAAAATTTACTTCATCAGTTTCATTCTCATCAATCAGTTTCTCCAAGATTAAATTTCATCAGTTTTCAAATAGTGATTAAATGGACATCAAATGTTGTTGCCCTATATATAGCCATCTCCCTTCTCGATTAGAACACACAGTGAAAGATAAGAAAAGAAAAGAAAAAACAGCTTATTGATCTAGGCCCATGCTTCTTTGCTATTCCTTTCTCTTCCTTTTGAAAAATTTCTTTGAGAGAAAGAGTAAGCACAGCTAGTTCGATAGGCGGTGAGCGTAGGGCAACGTGAACCGACAACCGATTTTATCCTTAGAATTGAACACCGATCAAAACCTCTTGCACCCCGGTGAGGCGCCGAATTCGATTTAAGGAAACCGTGTAAACACGTGACTTCGGTTTGATTTCATTTTATTTGATTCTCTAAATTTTCCCCTACAATTTAAATTGAATCCTATTTTTGGAGAATCAAAATTTTTCCCACGATCTGTTTCTGACTAATTTTTAATTTTGCTTCTGTCAGTTTATTTTTTCTGTTCTGTTTACCTATGACTACAGTGAAGTTGATAATATGTCTATTTAAATCTGCAAGGTGAATTTTTTTTTATTAAGCTTGAATCTTTGAAAAGGAAAAGAAATATTCACTACGTGGTATTTTCTGTCTTTGCATGTATATGAGTTTGGAAAGTTTATTTTACTCTGCATGATTTATATTTCTTCATGAGAAACTTTTGAAATGCTTGCTTAAATGATTTTATATAATTACCTCATCATTATTCAAATGATTGCTAACTTTTCTTGTCATTTGGGTTGAATGAAAATCTGTTCATTTTTTCTGTTTTGTATTTTTCTTGCATCAGTAATCAGTTTCTTTAAACCATCTGGTTCCTGTTTAAAAATTTAGCATTAAAAAAAATAAATTATATATAGATTTGTCTCTGCCGGTTTGCATGATAAATAGGTGGTTTTGCATGCTTTTTGGCATCTTGCATGGTTTTATAATCAATTGGTAAAAATTGTCTCATTATTTGTAATGATTGATAACTTTTCTTTTTAATGATTGAGTCCAATTATTAGTTAATTATTTCAAATTTATGCTTTAGTTGCTTGACAAAATATTTCATATATTTCAATTCCATAGTTTTTAAATTTTGTTTTGAATTCATAACATAAATCTTGAATATATTTTCAATTTACAAACTCATTATTATTCTAAACCTTTTGTCGTTCTTTAAGGTTAAATGGTGTCACATGGACATGATGATGTGAACAATGGAAGCAACACTGTTGGTACTTGTGTACCAAATCCTGCAATGACCACGGTTAACACTGTGGAGACCGCAACTGGCATTCCTCTTGTTGATGGGATAATTGGTGGCGCTATTCCTCATGTTGAAGGGAACCCCACTTTGCCTACGGCTGTGGCCTCGGAAATCTAGTTCGGCACAATACCTTTTCCAGTACTTAGGGCTGCAGCCTCGGTACCTTTACCATCGTTTTCGGCTCCATTTCCTGTGAATCATGCGATTCGATTGGATAAGTTTGCAGGGACTGATTTTAAGACATGGCAGAATAAGATGATTTTTTATCTTACTACTTTAGGCCTTGCACGTTTCCTCACCGAGGACGCCCCTTTCGTGGCTGAAAACGACACTGATATGCATAGGCGTGCGACTTGGGATGCATGGAAAAGTGCTGATTTTCTGTGCCGCAACTATGTCCTGGATGGTAAAGAAGTCTGCTAAGGAGCTTTGGGAGTCCTTAAAAAAGAAGTACAAGACCGAGGATGCTGGGTCTAAGAAATTATTAGCCAGTCGGTGTATGGACTTCAAAATGGTGGATTCACGTTCAGTGGTGAGCCAAGTGCAGGAGTACCAAGTACTTTTGCAGGAAATGCATATTGAGGGTTTGACTATGTCAGAATCCCTACAAGTGGCTACGGCTATTCACAAGCTACCTCCTCAGTAGAAGGCTTTCAATAACTATTTGCAGCATAAGAGGAAAGAGATGTCTTTATTGGAGCACGGCCAGAGTTCTGGTACCAAGAAAGGTCAATCCTTTAAAGCCAAGCATGGTAATGGGAATGGGAATAGAAATGACAAAAAGCAGGCCATGAAAGAGTCTCAGTTGAAGCCTACCGATGGGGTAGGAAAGAAGCATAAGTTCCAATTCAATGTAAAGTGCTTCAATTTTGACAAAGTTGGGCATCGATCAGCAGACTGCCGCCAGCCTCAGAGGGATAACAAGCAGCGTCCACAGGCTAATATGGTTGGAAATGAGAGAGATCATCTCTCCGATGATACGTTTGATCTAAACCTTACTGCGGTGATTAGTGAGGTTAACCTGGTGGGATCTAACCCAAAGGAGTGGTGGCTGGACACTGGGGCCACATGCCATGTCTGCTCCAACAGGAACATGTTCACTACTTTTGCACTAGTTACAAATGGTGAAAAGTTGTTCATGGGAAACTCTACAATATCTGAAGTGCTGGGTAAAGGCAAGGTGATCTTGAATTAACCTCTGGCAGAGAGCTTACTCTGACCAATGTGCTGTATGTGCCAGAGATTCGCAAGAATCTGGTTTCTGGGTCTCTTCTGAGCAAGAATGGTTTCCGCATGGTCATTGAGGCGGATAAGCTGGTGATTACAAAGATAGGAGTTCATGTTGGGAAAGGCTATGTGACTGATGGCCAGTTTCAATTAAATGTAGTTACTGTAACCCCAACTATTATGAATAATGAGAAAACTCCTTCTGTTTACTTACTTGAGTCTCCTAATCTGTGGCATGGTAGATTAGGTCACGTAAATTACAATGCATTATGTAGATTAAGCAAACAAAACTACTTGCCTAGGTTTCAAATTGATTCGAATCATAAATGTGAAACCTGCGTTGAGGCAAAGCTTACAAGTTCTTCATTTCATAGTATTGAAAGAAGTACCGAGCCGTTGGGACTAGTCCACAGTGATGTGTGTGACTTGAAATTTGTCCAAACAGGAGGTGGCAATAAGTACTTTATTACTTTTTTCGACGATAGCACGTGATATTGTTATGTGTACTTGCTTAAAATAAAAAACGAAGCTATCGATAAATTCATTCTTTATAAGAATGAAGTTGAAAATCAACTTAGCAAGAAAATAAAGGTGTTGCGTAGTGATCGTGATGGTGAATATGAATCACCATTTGGTGAATTTTGTGCTAAACATGGAATAATTCAACAAACCACTGCACCTTATTCACCTCAGCAGAACGGAATCACTGAGCTTAAGAATCGAACGTTGAAAGAAATGATGAATGCTATGTTGATTAGTTCTGGATTACCACAGAACATGTGGGGAGAAGCTATTCTTTCTGCGAATTACATTTTAAATCAAGTGTTAAGAAAGAATATGGATAAGACTCCGTATGAACTTTGGACAGGCCGAACACCTTCGTATAAATACTTACGAATGTGGGGGTATGTTGCGAAGGTCGCGGTGCCTCCTTCTAAGAAGGTCAAGATTGGACATAAGACAGTTGACTGTGTGTTCATTGGATATGCACAAAATGGTAGTGCATATAGGTTTCTTGTGCATTATTCGAATGTACCTGATATTGATCCGAACACAATCATGGAGTCTAGGAATGCACAATTCTTTGAGAACATATTTCCTTTTAAATCTCCTAAACAGTTAACTCCTATTAAACGGACTATGGAATCTTCTGCTTCTGGCAGCAGTAAAGATCCAGTTGAAGAAGGTGAGGATCAGCCTAGACAGAGTAAAAGGACCAAAACTTCTAAGACGTTTGGCCCCGATTTTCTCACATATTTGATGGAGAATGATCCACGAAGCTATAAAGAAGCTATATCTTCTCCCGATGGTCATTTGTGGAAAGAAGTCATCAAGAGTGAAATTGATTCTATCCTACAAAATCATACCTAGGAATTAGTAGATCTTCCACCGGGCTATAAGCCTTTAGACTACAAGTGGATCTTCAAGAAGAAGATGAAAGCGGAGGGTTCCGTTGATATGTATAAAGCTCAGTTAGTAATCAAAGGTTATAAGCAAAAAGAAGGCTTAGATTACTTTGATACTTATTCTCCTGTGTCGAGAATAACTTCTATCCGGATGATAATTGCTATTGCAGCCTTTTGAAATCTTAAAATACATCAGATGGATGTAAAAACAGCTTTCCTGAATGGAGATTTGAATGAAAAAATCTACATAGAGCAACCAGAGGGGTTTTCGGCTCTAGGACAAGAAAGGAAAGTCTGTAGACTGGTTAAATCACTTTATGGTTTAAAGTAAGCGCCGAAGCAATGACATGAGAAGTTTGATAATGCTATGCTTTCTAGTGATTTTAGAATCAACGAGTACGACAAGTGTGTATATGTTAAGGACACTAATGATGGATATGTCATATTATGTTTGTATGTCGATGACATGTTCATTGTCGGCAGCTCTGATAAGATCATCAGAGCCACTAAGAATATGTTAAACTCAAAGTTTGACATGAAAGATATGGGTCTCGTGGATGTCATTTTGGGAGTAAAAATCTCTCGAACATCAAACGGACTTGTGTTATCTCAATCTCATCATATTGATAAGATACTAGACTAGTTCAACAAGTCAGATATCACTGTGGCCAGGACTCCAGTGGATTTGAGTCTCCATTTATCCAAGAATACTGGTGACTGCGTGTCACAGTTAGCATGTTCTCAGATAATAGGGAGTTTAATGTATTTAATGACTTGTACGAGACTGGACATAGCATACTCAGTTAGCAGATTAAGTCGCTGAAGCAGAGTGGCTTTGGCAGTTTGTTGAGGATATTTCAAGATGGTCAAAGCCTGTGCCTGCAATTTGCCTTTATTGCGATAATCAATCAGGAATTGGCAGGGCATAGAGCAATATGTATAATGGTAAGTCTCGACATATTCGAAGACGACATACCATTCGACAACAACTCTCACAAGGTATTATCACTCTGGACTATGTGAAGTCAAAGAATAATATTGCGGACCCGCTAACCAAATGGTTAACTCGAGAACTAGTTGTCAAAGCAACGAGGTGAATGTGCTTGCAGCCTATGACGTTGAAAGGTGTCATGGTGAACCTAGCTGAATGGAGATCACAGGATCTGGGTTCAAAGGGACAATTAAACCATATATATCTGTGTAAATCACTGAGAAGGTTCTCCTTCTGCTCATTCCTATGGTGCTCACAGTGATTGAAAGATGCAGGTTAAGCTATGCTTTTAATGACTCTTAAGCGTGGTGGTGAAACGCTGAATTAAGAGTTCTCCTATGTGAGTGTGAAGTGTGACCGCTTCTATAAGGATTGGGAAGGCTACAACCTTGAACAAACACTTGTAGAACAAGGCGACATGTTCATGGCCAAAACGAACACAAATTTGAGAACTACGCTGTGTCTAGAATGGTCCTGTGTGAGGTCTATTGTCTTAGTTTACACAAATGGAGAAACAGTTCAAGGCATCAGATCCACTGGTTTGCTAGTAATACTCGATAGATTTTCACAAGGAAAGGTTCAAACTAAATACTACCTATCCTATGCAAGACTGATTCAATTTACTCTCTCTCTCCTCTCTTGGGTCTCTGGTTTTTTGCAAATTTTCATTCATGTGGGGGATTGTTGGAAAATTTACTTCTTCAGTTTCATTTTCAGAAGTTACAAACTTTGTGTTGAATGGAAAATTTACTTCATCAGTTTCATTCTCATCAATCAGTTTCTCCAAGATTAAATTTCATCAGTTTTCAAATAGTGATTAAATGGACATCAAATGTTGTTGCCCTATATATAGCCATCTCCCTTCTCGATTAGAACACACAATGAAAGAAAATAAAAATCAGCTTCTTGATCTAGGCCCCTGCTTCTTTACTATTCATTTCCTCCTTTTGAAAAATTTCTTTGAGAAAAAAAGAGCAAGCACAACTAGTTCGATAGGCGGCGAGTGTAGTGCAATGTGAACCAACAACCGATTTTATCCTAGGAATCGAACACCGATCAAAACCTCTTGTACCCTGGTGAAGCGACGAATTCAATTTAAGGAAACTGTGTAAACACGAGACTTCGGTTTGATTTCATTTTATTTGATTCTCTAAATTTTCCCCTACACAAAATAGTTAAATCCCTAAATATTCTTGTAATTTTGCTTAAAACTAAAAGATATTACAATACAATACTTGATTACAAAAATATATATATTTTTCGGAAAGATGAAATACTTTTTATAGTAACTAGTTGCACATCCATGCGTTGCACGGACATATTCATTTGACAACTAAATTGTACTTAAACAAATGAAAATATAAAAAAAAGCTAAAAAAAGTAATGTTGCAAGCACCCATTTAAATAGTAAAATTCATTCTTATGTCGATAATATTATAAATTCTGAAAAATAATATTTGTCATTTCATTTTTTGTCTTTCCGTCTTTATTGTATACCAATATCTTCAGATCAGAACGATTTGTAACTCTGAAAATTGCTAAATACAATTGTCCATTACTAAACATCGACTTCTTCCGGAAGAGATCTACATGTGATAGTGATTGACCTAGACTTTTGTTGGTGGTCACATAAAATCTACTAAAAAGCGTAACATGTCAGAACTGTTCACTGACAGTTGCATTCCTCAACGTTTATAGTAAAATTTAGAACCCACAAGATATTGCAATGATATTTCAAGATATATTATCAAATGATTCAAATGCTACAACAAATCACTAAATTTTCAAATCTAACCACTATAAATTTATCAGATGGTTTCCTGTGAAATCTCATAGGTAAAGATATAAGTAAGACATAAATGGACCTTTAGCATGGTTGGTCAAAGCTTCAAGAAGGGAAGATTCTTTCTGAATGTGAGATGGACAAGAATTCTTAAATCTAGTAGAGTTGTGTACACAACTTCTTTTCTTACCACCCTCAGATCTCCATTTTTGGAGTGCCTCTTCAACTGCCAATTTATCTTTATTTGCCTCTTCAAATCTATCCCATGCTTCTTCCAAGTCCCGTTTGGAAATTTTAGCCTCTGTTTGTTAAAATGTTTTTGTTTAAAAATATGTTCTTTTATGTTTTCTAGGTAAAATGTGTGGTTGAAAAGTGGAGAGAGAAAATATGTATGGTTAAAAAGTGATTTGAGGAATTGTGTGATAAAAAACATGTTTAAAAACTAATTTACCAAACAGAGGCTTAACTTCTTCAGTCGCCTCTTCTACCTTTTTCAAGATTAATTAACAAATGTATTACTATCAGGCATCAACTCTTGGCATCTACTTGTTGCTTAAAATCTGCCTTTGCCCTGTGACCACAACCAATCAAAGCATGTAAATTAAAGAGAGAGAAAAATAGAAAACAAATAATTATCTATAGACTGAACTCATACCAGGTGCTTCATCGTTAGAATAATAGCAAGTATAATAGAGCCCATAACAAAAGGAGGCCACAAAAACTGCAAAATGAATCAGTGATTAGAACATCTTGCATTGTTTCACATTGTAAAGGAGAGACAAATCATTTACTTAAATTTAGAAATAGAGAGACAAAAAGAACGGATGAATGCATGGAAAATTACAAGAGATCATATTATATAAATTTCATCTTGCATTGTTTCACATTGTAAAGGAGTAGGATAAAATTCCACCAATGCAGTATAAAGTAGAACAACATCAGACTAATCTATGTTAATTATATATGAAGTTTTTAAGTGAGTATGGTTAAAGAATTAAAAATATACTGTAAAATAAATTTGAAGCAAGTTCAAGAAATTGGCTAGGACACTTGTGTTGTCACTTTGTTATATGGTAAATAAATAATTCTATTCTATTGAAAAAAATCAAATAAATCATAGTCATGTACGAACATATGCCCATGCTTCTGTACCACTTGTCATAATCTCCACCACAAACATGCACTAACACCACCATGATTTTTCCATAACCACCACTTCATCATTCTCCTACTCATCATTTTCATCATCAATACTATATCTATTGTCATCTACTATCCTTCTCACTCCTTTATTGAAAGAATTCCCCTTTTTACATCCAACATATCCAGATCTAATTGGTTTACCTCTTCTTAATGCCATGTTCATGAGATTAATACACTTTTACATAATACCCATTAACTGATGTCTCTCAACTAACATATTTTTCTTATATTCCTCTGTCAAAATTACAATCGGCATCCTATCTTATTTGACAAATAAAAAATTCCATGGAAATGCACTAAAGCCTTCTTAAACCTAAGGCGTGTGAATCCACAATACTCCCCTGCACGAAAAAATGCTTTCTCTATCTATCTTTTTCTACAATAGCAAGCTCAGTAACTCATGAATCACCCCAGCACCAGCACCAACACCAACACCAACACCAACACCAACACCAACACCAACACCAACACCACCACCACCACCACCACCACCACCACCAACAACTCTCTCCTAAATACCACTACAAAATATATATGGCAAATAAACACCACTATAGATTTCCATTAATGCCGCTACATATTTTCCATAAATTAATTAACATTGATAAATCTTGATTTCTTGAATAATCTCAATAGACATAGAAAATTCACATTGACATGATTCATTAAAGAAATTCAGCTAAATAAAAACGTGAAAAAATGAATAATGAAACTTAAAAAATGAAAAATAAGTGCAGTAGAGTACCTTTCACAATTCTTGTCTTCGCTGATTGGGAATTCTCCTTATTCTCAAGCTTGTTGGCAAGAATGGTTGAAAGTGGAAGAGGTAGAGATTTTCCTACCGTAGCTTTTCCTACAAGAATCTGTAGCACTGGTGCATTCATTTAATTGTGCGACAATGAGCTCCCAGCTCGTAGTCGTGAAGCATTGACCCTCCCGATGCCTGTAGTGATGGCTTCATCACATCAGTTGTTGAAAAACGTGTGCTCATGCCTGCCCCACTTGACGTTTTGCTTATTGGAGAGGGAGCTCTATTTTTTTCCCATTCCCTTAGAAGATTGGCTTCCTGGCGGAGGGCAGTCGTCAGCCTACCAGTAATAAAGAAATTAGCGTGGGTAAGATGGGGAAATGCAAGAAAGTTATGAATCTTGATCTACGAAGCGTGACACTTACTAGAGATGCACATGTGTTCCCTGCATCGATGAAGATTGTTGTGGCTCCGGAGGAAGCCGTGTTTCTAAGATCTACGATGGGCGACACTTGAGAGGCTCCCAACATACAGACGTCTATGTATAGGGTGGAGAATTTTACATTGGTAGATTTGAAGAAAATTGATGTGGAGAAATTACAAATGCGGAGCATAAAATTATGTTGGAACAGTTATTGAATTCTGTTGAAGATGCGTGGAAACTGACCAACACGTTCTACACCCACTAATTCAACAACCGTTGTAAACCTGGAAAATGGGAGAAAACATGAACCAAAAGAAACAGATTTTGTTGACTACTGGAATTGCAGTCAAAATTTCCAAAATAACTGTTGTTTTTATAAATATATAGATTACCTTTTAAATTATGTTAAATGAGACTTGTTTGCACTATTTAAAAAATGGGATTTTGACTATAATTATTTCTTATATCATCATCATCATTAGGACAATGATATACTCCCCATGGTGCTCACCGCAAGGATGACTGCTCGCTCTCATGGGGGTGGGTCCCACTAGTAGGACCCACAGTGGGTCACAACCCATGTGAGTGGGGGGTCATCATCACGGTGAGCACCGAGGGGAGAGTAACATAACTCATCATCATCATCATCATCACCATCACTACCACTCCTCCTCATTTCATTTCTATTTATTTTATTTTATTAGAATGATAAATTATCTATTTTACAATGTTTTAATGAAAAAATAAAATACAGGGACCTTTAGCGCAAAGAAAGGTCATTGGGGGGGTCCAAATGCTAATATTGAAATGATATGGACTATTTATGCAATGAAGACAAACAATAGAGACGTTTTGCACAAATTATACATATTTGGCTGAAAAACTTGATGGAATAATATGGCAAGGACTAACTCTGCAAGAAAAGGTTGAAATGAGGGCGTAAATATCAAATTTGAAACGATAAGGATGATTTACACAATGTTTGAAAACGATAAAGACGTTTTGCGCTATTTATACAAAAATATTTCGTAATTATGTTGTTTTCAAATTTTTTGACAACTCATTTTCGGATCCTTAACTTCAGAAGTCTGACTAGGGGTGGACGTTTGACGGTTCGGTTCGGTTATTGAAGAAATCGAAACGAAATCGAAACTCTAGGTTCGGTTCCTTTAATAACAAGAACTGAACAATTTCGATTTCGGTTCGGTTATTGGTTATTTTTCGATTCTTGTTCGGTTCCTATTAAAAAAATTAAATTTGATTCAAATACGAAAAATATCTAATTATTTGCAAAAATCAAAGCTAAATAAAGTCAAATAGAGCATTCAAAACATATCAATTAGACTTATTAAACTTAAAATTCAAATTGAAGGAAAATAAACAACCAAATAATCCTAATATATATATCAAACCAAATCATTTCAAGCGGTTTGACATTTTCTCAAATCAAACCATTTCATTTTACAAACCAAACCAAACCATTTTTTGAGGTTTGGTTCGGTTTTAATCCGCGATTTTTATCTATCGACATAATATAATATATTTTAGACGTTAAGTTAACTTATATATTTTAATATAAAGATAAAATAAGTTAATATATAAGCAAATACGAGAATGAATAATCTTAGATGTTAAATTCATTCGAATTTGTTTTCAATTCAAAATAAAAGCATGAAGTTAAAAAACAATTGTAAATTTGTAATTGCATTTTATTTGTTCCCTAACTTCTTTCCGAACGAACATGATAAGTCACCGTCTTCAAAATTCTTAGAAAAATCCCTAGTCTAAGACATACTATAGCTAGTCATTCTTTTTTGCTTTTTATTTGAAACCATATACGGATACTTTTCTTGCATAAATGTGTGATATGATTTGATAAACTACTAGTTTGGCAATTATTAGTATGATGCTTACACAATTTTTTACAGTAATTATATTTTGTCTTGGCTCTCTTCTTGCAGCTTATCTTTGTTGTCCAGATTCTGAAATTTAACAAGGAGTAAATTCTAAGAAAATAAATAAAATAATCGAATGATATTGCTTGCAAAGAAAGTTAAACAAGTGATATTCAAATTCTTACCCTGATTCGAACCTTCTGATATAGATCGAAACATTTTCCATGACTCTCTAAAATAAAATCAAATGCAGGAAGAAATTGAAAGTACACCTATCACATCTGTCTATTGTTATAAGAATCTAATTGATATTAGTGAAGATGAACTTGGAAGTTGGAAGGAAACAAAGAAGACGAATGAAAACAGAAAATTACTGATTGAATTAAGAAGTGAGAACTTTTTTTTTTTTTTTTAATCTCTATTAAATGAGCTTTGAGGTTGGAGTATGTGATTTAAGGATGGTGTGGGTTATATGTTAATGGAGTTTTAGGATTGGAGTATGTTGTTAAAAGGTGGTATGAGTTAAAGGTTAATCAGATTTTGTGGTTGGACATTAGACAATAACATTTAAAAAAAAAGACTAGAACTTTTATTCATTAGATAAATTTAAAATTTTTTTGGAAAAAACTCTAAATTTAAATGAATAAAAATTAATTTTTTAATTAAAAAAATTAGCGGTTTGATTTGGTTTGGTTTGAAAATATTGGCGAGTCCACGTGGAACCGAATCAACGGTTTAAAACTAACGAATTCGATTTGATTTGCGGTTTGACGGTTTTTTTGTGCAGTCCTAATAATTGGGATCGACCAGTCCACTTCACGAGTGAATAGAAAATTGAAAATTTACCAATCAGGCCAAACAAAAAATTCTAACCAAGGTTAAGAATACTTGACCCTGATTAGATTCATTCTATTCTATAAATGACCACTCTGCCCGCTCTTGACGATTGAGATTTACCGGCTCAAGGATTTATCATTTTGCATTTTTAATCCATCCATCAATCATTTCGAACCCTGATGGCCGTGTCTAGCTGCGCCTGGGCTTTTCCGTCCTTCGAATGCCGTTCAGATCCGGATTTCTCTCGTCCTGAGATCAGCTATGGCGAAAAAAGCAATTTTTTTGGAGGAAAGGCGGCGGCGGCGTCAGCAGGCTATTGCCTTTCTTCTCTGATCTTCAGATTCCCGCCGAACTTCGTGCGGCAGCTGAGCAACAAGGCTAGAAGGAACTGCAGCAACATCGGCGTGGCTCAAGTGGTGGCGGCTTCGTGGTCAAATAACCAGCTTGCCTCAGGACTTACGCCGGCGGCCAAGGCCGTCGATGCAGCCGCCTCTGCCGCCATGTCGCCAGTTGAGGTTGAAAACAGCGTCGAGGAGGTGGCCGCTGCGGTGAAGAACTCCTGTTTTAATGGCGAAAATGTACAGTTAGAGGACTTGCCTAATCTGAAATATGCTTCTTTTTTGAATTCTGATGGCAGCATAGCTATTCACGCTGGTATGCTATTAATTCATGAATATATTATCTAAACTAATCATTTATTCTGTTTTCTTTAGAGATTTGATGTGCTTTATGTAGATGTTTATTTTTGTATATTATTAACATTTCTTCAGGAGAATATGAGTTTATTAGATGTCTTAAGCGATGTTTTAGAGGTTAAATATTTATTACTCCATCCGTCCACAAAGTCCAAAGATGGCTCATTTATATTTTTACACAACTAGTATTTATTCCATGTGAAGGTAAGTTGTTTTTCTTAATATCTATTTCGATAAGTATTCATAAAATGTTAATACAAAAACATAATCAAAACAATTATAAAATGCATAAAATAATAATATTCTATTACAATAATTATTAAAATTTAAAAAATAATGTCCATTTTTGGTAGGGAATAAAATCAGTTTTTATTAGATTTTGGTTGAAAGTTACAGGACCTACGAAATGTGTAGTTAAAATTAATTGTTGACTTTAAGTTGAATTTTAGTCAAAAGTTTAGAGTTATCAAATATGGGTAATATAACTAATCCAAATTATTAAAAACTTATTTGGACAGTAAATGATAATTTATATATTTAAATAATAAAATGCCAATTTATATATTTAAATAATAAATGATCATAGGTTTAAATAGTTTTTAAGAGCTATTGTTTATTCATTGCAAATGTAATTAACAAATTTACATGATTTCTGCATTTGCTTCTTGTAGTTAGCTTTTTTTTCAACTTTTATTCAAAAAAAATTATTAAAAAAATTATAAATATGTGTTTATTCTCAACCCAACAAATATTTATAAATATTTAATCAATAAAATTATACTTTTATTTACAAAATAAAGAAGCTAAATTAATAATTACGGAAAATCTTCAATTATCATGATACAAAAATCGGACAACATGGGAGTTCAAAAAATTATATCGAAAACCTTATACTGTATAATCTTTATAGAATTATTAAAATTAAGAACGATTAAAAATATTAGTATCCATTCAATAATTTTGTCTATAAATTTATTTACATACATCACATTTTTCACCCACCTTTTAATTATACACATTTTTTGAAACAATTTTTCAACCATGCATTTTATCTCAAAAATAATAATATATTTTTTTATTTATAAACAAAAACAAAACATTTGAACGGAGGTTTTAATTTTTAAATAGTTAATAATAACATAAATTTTAGAAAATATCATTTATTATTTAAGGGATAATAAATATTATTTACACGAATTTTTATTTTAGTTTTTGTTTTCCTAAAAGTTGTAAGTGCATTTTGGAGGAAAAATAACATTTAATGCTTCTCTTTCCTCACTTTTACTTCTATATATGTATAAATATAGATTAAGAAAAAATAATTAATATATGTTGGAACTATACATTTACAGTTTTACTTACATTTTACCTAATCTAGCCCTACATTCACTAATGAATAATTTATATTTGTTGACAACAATGCATTTTGAATAGAGTATATTAGAAAATTAAGACATTAATATATTCTCAATAAGAAAAGTGGCTTATAATTTGTGACAAACAAAAAGGGACAAAGAATATATCTTTGTGGGTTGGAGGGAGTATTATCATATAACGCATTGTATTTAGCAAATGTGGGGAGGTGCTTAATGTTGTTATTATTTTTTGTTATAAAGTTCACAGAGGCCAAGATATGACGCCAATGAATATTCCCCTAGTTTATTCGCATGTTTACATTTCAAATTTGAAAGAACGCCTGTTAAAGGCACAAATCATACCCGGAATCCATTTTGTACTGTATTACAATGTTATGTCCTTAAATTTTTAGCATCCTATCTCGGTATTTTTTCTTGTACTTTGCAAATTTATTACTGATATTTGCACAAGATTTTTCTGCATTTTTCTGTTTTATTATGGAAATCTTAAAAAATTGTCCAGGTGAAAGATTGGGCCGCGGTATTGCTACTGATGCAATAACTACCCCAGTAGTTAACACATCTGCTTATTTCTTCAATAAAACTTCTGAGCTCATTGATTTCAAGGTATGGACGGTTGTTACAGCTATAAATTCTCCTGGAATGATATGTATTCTTATAGTAAATTGAAAAGCTTATTGATTGGGAAGGGCCTGCCTAAGTTTAGGTTTACACCATAGAAATGATTTGTGGAACACTAAACGAAAAAATGAAATTAATGCCTCACCCTTGAGGAGATACTGTACTATTATACAATAGTAGGTAGTTGGGACAAATTAGGTGACATTCTTTGATCTGTTGGCAGGAGAAAAGACGTGCAAGTTTCGAATATGGACGGTATGGTAATCCTACTACTATTGTTGCAGAGGAGAAGATAAGGTCACTTAAGTTCTGTTTTCCAGTATTCGTCTCTTTTAGCATGCAAAATTTACAAGACAAAGGGAGTAGATAATGTGAGGCCATAATATGTTTATTTTCTAACTGCAATAGTGCGCTCGAGGGAGCTGAATCGACATTGTTGATGGCATCTGGAATGTGTGCTAGCACTGTCATGTTGTTGGCACTGGTTCCTGCTGGTGGGCACATTGTGACAACCACTGATTGCTACAGGAAGACTAGGATATTTATTGAGACTATTCTGCCCAAAATGGGAATCACGGTATGGTCTTTCTTGACCCCACCAGTTGAATCATCATTCTTTTCCTGGTTACGGTTGTTCAAAAACTAAGGAATTTTGATCAATAGATGCAAAAGAAAAGCAATAACAAGAAACTATTAATTGGATCTAAATTTTTCTTTGACCATGCTAGATTTTGTCCATCCCTAAAATATAAGATTATGACTCAATAACAAAGTTGTAAGCCTTATTCACATTATATTTGGACTCGGCTAAATCTAACCATTCTTGCACTCCGTTATATTTACTATAAATCTACAAAAAAATCTAATAAAATCAAATAATCTGCCTGATTATCACTATGTCAATTTTGTTCTACTCCGCCCTCGCCTAGAATTTATTCTAGTGTGATTGCATTTTTCTTGTGAATGTAACATTTTCCACTCGTGAATAATATGCCCCAACAAACAACCCAAATTGTTTTGGCTATATATAATCTTTATTCTACGAATAATTAAGTAAAAACAAGAGAAGTGGAATGGAAATAGTGGGTAGATTAGTATATTTCTGTTATGGTCTCTATTCATTGTTGGTGCATGATGCACTGTGAGCACTGGCTTTGGATCATCAAAGTCTTGATATTCTTCCATTTTCTTATTACTTCATGCAGGCCACCGTCATTGACCCTGCAGATATTGGAGCTCTGGAGACTGCATTAGAAAAGAACAAAGTATTGAAGAATGTTGCCCGAATACATCTTTTTTAGATTAAAGTCACTGTTATGAAAACATGAGGAATATTGAGCAAAATCTATTATCTTTCCATGCAGGTGACACTTTTCTTTACCGAGTCTCCAACCAATCCATTCCTGAGATGCGTCGACATTGAGCAGGTTTCAAAGCTTTGTCATGAAAAAGGAGCCCTGGTGGTCATTGATGGGACATTTGCAACACCTCTCAACCAGAAGGCATTGGCCCTTGGTGCTGATATTGTTCTGCACTCTGCAACTAAATATATTGCGGGTCACAATGATGTATGTAGCCTCTGATGAATTTATTGAGGTTACACAAATTTCAAAAAACTGTGGTTGTTACTGTTGTGCAGTTTTGCTTTATACCTCTACTACGTATTGTTTGCAGGTTCTTGCTGGTTGCATCAGTGGTCCTGAGAAGCTCATTTCAGTAGTTCGTAACTTGCATCATATACTGGGCGGTGCTCTCAATCCTGTGAGTAATCTTTGTTTGCAGATTCTCATGGCATTAATATCTATGCCATATTTCTTTGTATATCTTACAATCCTTTTTTGTTCAAGACTTTATTTATTTGTAACGTGAGGTCAGTTGGTAACAATGAATTCTTAAATTTTCAAATTTTCTTTTTTCCTCGAAAACCCAGAATGCTGCATATCTGATCATTAGAGGCATGAAGACGCTACATCTTCGTATACAGCAACAAAACTCTACAGCTTTGAGGATGGCCGAGGTTTTAGAGGCACATCCAAAGGTAGGTTAATGGGTCAAATTATATATTTGCATCTGGTAGTAGCTAAATTAATTTAACTTGTTGAACGTGAATAATTTGATCATGTATGTTGTTTCGGCTGAAATTTCATTGCATGTCGGTTTCACCAAACTATTTTTCAAGAGTTGTGATTAATTTAAAATACACTACTGATCTGATCTGTTTAAACAATAAAATGGAAAAATGTATACAAATTTCTACTGGTAGGAAGAGATCAAATGAACAAATATGAGCTGAGCAAATAAGTCATAGAAAAGTGAAAACAGATGTTTCAGTTAGTCTCTTTTTCACAAGCATGCTCTCGATGACCTCAATAACTGTTTTGTTCCTATTCTCTTTTTCACAAGAATGCTCTAATTCAATTGAAAGTCACAATTTATGCCTCACTTTCCAGATCCCTCCCAGTGGAACTTTTTGCATCCATCTCTTTACTGCTGAAGCTATATGCAAGTTATCAAAACTCCATCCATCATATCTTATGAGTGGAACTTTATTCTCTCATACAACTTGTTCTGTATTATACCCTTGTTTGAGCTCCATTTTTCTCAAAACTCATTTTCAACCACACATTCTCTTATAAATTAATTTTACCCATAAATAAATCTATAACTTTTCCCTAATTTTTAACCACATTTTTTTCAAAAAATAAATATTCCAATTCCATTTTCCCCAATGAAGGAGCTCAAACATGGTCTACTTCCCCGAGGTGATAACTGGCCTATTTTGCTAGGTTCACAGGTTATAATCAATAAGTAATTAAATTAGCTCCCCAACAATATTTTTTTTTTCCTTGTACATATCTAGTGTCTTAGACATAGACCCACCAATAATTCATACGCTCACCATATACAGTGCTACTAATATTCATGTTTTACTAAGGTCTCAAATATAGTGACAAATGGAGCAACTTTTTATACTGGAATAAGTACTATCTGGCATACATGAATTGCAGATTAGGCACGTTTATTATCCAGGCTTGACTAGTCATCCAGAACATCACATTGCAAAGAAGCAAATGATTGGTTTTGGTGGCGTAGTTAGTTTTGAGGTTAGTTTAAAATTACTGAACTGATTTCTAAAAAATATTTCTGTTTTGACCAACTTCTCTGAAACTTTATCATTGTGAACTTTGATTAGGTCGACGGAGATCTCTTGGGAACTGCAAAATTTGTTGATGCACTGAAAATTCCGTATATAGCTCCATCCTTTGGAGGATGTGAAAGCATTGTTGATCAACCAGCAATCATGTCTTACTGGTATGTCTTGTTCTGCCAAAAAGAGAATTTGGATACTATATTATTTGATCTCTTTTTTTGTTTAAAAACATTTTTTTTTTTTATGTTTTCGAGGTAAAAAATATGATTGAAAAGTGGATACTGAAAATGTTTGTCGTTAAAAAGTGGTTTGGAGAATTGTATTGTTTAAAAATACCGTTTTTTGTAGTTTTCCAAACAGAGGCTAAGATGCTTCCAAGCATTTGGTTCTAGGGTTCATTAATTTAATTTAATTTCATTGGCAGTTTGCATTTTAGAAAAATTTAATATTTCAACGTTAGACCTTATATTATCTGTTACACCAACTACCATGAAAACGGCGTCAATGAACTTGTAAAAGTTGCGTATATTCTTCGTTTTGGATGTTTAAAATGATGCTGAGTGCTTGTCCCTAATTGGATTGATTGAACTGAACCATGTTTTTAGCAGTAGTGTCTGTCACAATGAAAGTGTAGGTGACATGTTCTGTGTTGTACATTTTTCCAAATCAGGGATCTTTCCCAGTCGG
Source organism: Ligustrum vulgare (assembly GCA_963555705.1). Classification (NCBI taxonomy): domain Eukaryota; kingdom Viridiplantae; phylum Streptophyta; class Magnoliopsida; order Lamiales; family Oleaceae; genus Ligustrum; species Ligustrum vulgare. The sequence goes on along the minus strand of OY743177.1, from coordinate 26,164,925 downwards.
ATAGAGCCAAGTATGGGATCAAGGACAACTTGGTGCGCTTCAGTTTTGGAGTTGAAGACTTCGAAGACTTGAAGGCTGACATTCTTCAGGCCCTGGAGTTTATGTAGGCTGATTTTTTTTTTTCTATTTATTTACACTTTCAAAAGTTTCCTTAGTTCCAAATTGTTCGAGAATAAGATTTAGTTTGAAGTTTTCAATTGTTGTTGTTTGATCATCGGAAGTGACTCAGTTACCATGACTTGATGATTCATTGATTCCCCGTTAATGGATTTGGGGGTAGCAATGTGTTTGACTATTTCCTTTAGCAATATAATTAACGCACCATTTATTATTGAGTAATAAATTACTATAATTACACAGTTAATTTTTCAAATAGAAGACGTCAAAATCTGCATTAAATCGTCATGAAGTCCTCGTGAAAGAACTACTTATACAAAATTAGTTTTATGAAGTTAAACACATTATGGCCAAATTTAGGACGAATTACGTAATTACTTATTATCTTAAGCTCTTTGGTTCTGATTAGAATTTAATTTTACTCAAAAGTGAAAATCAACAATTATTTTTAATCACGTTATATCTTATCTTATATATCTTATATTTTAATAAATAATATTATATTATATCTATCTAATCTATTTAATCTATAAAAGGAGCAATGTCTATTAGGGGTGGACGTGGTTCGGTTTGGTTCTGGTTCTAGAAGGATCAAACCGAATCGTAAACCGATGGTTTTTTTACTAATGGAACCAATTGATTTTTTCAAAGATATGGAACCAAATCGGAATCAAACCGCTCGGTTCTGGTTTGGTCTGGTTTGGTTCTGAGACCATTACTTGAATTTTTAAATAATAAATGTAAATTAAAACCTGTTTATATCCGCTTCTTCATTAGAATCCATATACATCATTACTAAATAGAAAATGAAATTTTTAGTTAACAAAACAAAGATTTAGAAAAAGTAACATGTTATTCTAAGTCAAAGAAGAAGAAACTAGTCTGAAGGAAGCTCGTCGACCTGTTGAAGTTTAGAGAATCGAACATAAATGCAGTTTAGACTTATAGTTACAGATTACGATGAAGTTCTGAATCTCATTCTACCGTGGTGCCGTGTGAGTTAGGGATGTAATTTGTAATTTGAATTTGGGTTAACTCTTGAGAATTGATGAATTGGGTCGTGGTTTATATATACATAAATTTTAAAAAATAAACATCATTGTCATTGATGGTAACTAAGGAGTGCAACGATTGTTGTGTTATAGGAGTGTAAGTAAAGCAGTGTGAATGCGTATTTATAATTGAAAAGAAGAAAAACGAATTAGAATTAGAATTTAGATTTATGATTTAAAATTTTTGTCTAATATGAAATGAGATAAAATGTATGTTAAATAACATTTTTGTACATTTCAAATTTATAATTTTAGATTTTAATTTTTTGGTGAGATGAATATCCATTAATTTGTAAAATATATATATATAGTTTGGTTCTTGGTTCTGGTTCTGGAAAGAGAACCGGAACCAGAACCAAAACCGAATGGTTCTTGATTCTAGAACCAAACCATTATTTTTTTTATGTAGAAGTGAACCAAACCGCTTGGTTTGGTTTGGTTCTGGTTTGGTCTGGTCTGGTTCGATTATTTTGTCCACCCCTAATGTCTATCCAATCTTCCGCCTAATGTTTCTTGCTCATTTTTTTGTGTATTATATATATACAATTTATTTCTCCTGCGCTTGGAGCGCAGGAGCTCCAAGTACAAATTTTAACTTTTTTGCTTTTTTTTTTTTTCTTCAAATGTTGAGTTTGTGTTTTTGGTAAACATATTTTTTTTCTACACAATTCCTAAAATCACTTTTTAATTACAGATATTTTCTCACTCAATTTTTCAACCACACATTTTACCTAAAAACAAAAAAAAAATATTTTTAAACAAAAAACTTTTAACAAACAGAAACTTAATTTTTTTTTTCCAACTATTTTGTTTTTAGCATCCATTTGGTAAAATAATATTTTTTTTTCATAAACAACAAAATTTTTCAAATGGATGCTAAAATATTATTTTACCAAATGAATGCTAAAAACAAAATAGTTGGAAAAAAAAATTAAGTTTCTGTTTGTTAAAAGTTTTTTGTTTAAAAATATTTTTTTTTATGTTTTTAGGTAAAATGTGTGGTTGAAAAATTGAGAGAAAAAATATCTGTGATTAAAAAGTGATTTTAGGAATTGTGTAGAAAAAAAATATGTTTAAAAATATGTTTACCAAAAACACAAACTCAAGAAAAAAGGAAAAAAAAAAACAAAAAAGTTAAAATTTGTACTTGGAGCGCAGGATACTCCTGCGCTCCAAGCGCAGGAGAAATAAATTGTATATATATATATATATATATATAAAATAACATAACTAGGTTCCCGCCAGTTCTCTGCCACTTCAATTCAAATTTGACTTCATGATTAGCATTAAATGCCATTTCACTTTGTGCAGTAAGCTCTGGTGCTCTCCGCATTGGGCTGCGCACCTCTCGTGTCGTCGTATTAGGGTGTTCTGATAATAATGCCCTAGGTCTAGCAACTAGAACTTTGGAAAGAGTTTTTGTCTTCTGCTGAGAGCTACGGGAGAGAGTAATCGGCTCATCAGAGTCGAGAGAGAGCCTTGGAAGACCATCATGCTTGTGACCGAAAGAAGAAGAAGAAAGTGAAAGTCGAGAGGAAATTGAAATTGATTGATTGTCTGTGTCCTTCAACAATGGGAGGCTTAAAGATGAATCACTAGATCTGGATGCATTTATTGGTGATTTTGAGCTGCGGTTGAGAAAATGTTTCAAGCTTCTGGCCGCATTTTTGCTATTATTGTGTTTTGTTGATGCTGCCTTTTGATCGTCTGGCTTTGCATGGCTGTTTGCATGAAGTTTTTTCAAGCCTAGAAGCACTTTCCAGGGGCTCGAACGCTTGGGAGCTTTTGGGGAAAATAAGTAAGGATCTGTAAGAGAAATCTCATTTCTAATGCCGAGTCTTGGCGTGTTCGATGATTTGATCTCAGATACTGTCCGCACAAACCTCACCGGTTCCTGAATGGAAGAGAGATGTAATGGCCTAAGCTTCCCGTCGGAGAACAACTCATTAGCAGGAAGCATTGTGACCCTACTTTGCTAGCATTTAATTGAAGGTGGGTTTCAGTTTTTTCGAATTGATTGTGAGGTTGGTGATTTTTATTTTTTATTTATTAATGGAGTCATTTGAAAATGTATTACAGCAAATAACCATTTCCTGCAAAAGCTTCTCAAAAGCCAAAAGTTTCCTCACCCTTTTTGAATTCCCCTAAGCTTCAGGAATGTGGTCGCACGTACCTCTGCCGAGAAACTCAAAGATCCTGATCAACTCATCAACTCTATGGAAAATTTTATCTTCGATTTTGATGGATGATTCTCTTAAATTCTTCGTTTCTGGAAAAATTACGTTCCATTTGTGTAAATGTACTGTGATGTTGATTCACCGAGTTTTGTTATTACGCTCTGATCAACAATAATTATTGTTTCGTGAAAGATAACGATGTTTTTTTAACGAGCAGGGAATTGGTAGAATTTTAATTTCCAACAATTCAAATTTTAATACTGTTTTAGTGTAAACCGAATTTCTTGACATTTTACAGGAGTTATTTGGAAGGGAGATAAACTGATAGATGGAGTCCCAGAAACCTTTGATATGCTTTGGTCGAAGGTTAGAATTAAAACAATTTATCTTATTTATGTGGTGTGAATTGATTTTGTCTTTGCATTAATAGCCAATAATTTGATCTAGAAGATGCTTTGAGTTCATCATTTGCTTACAAGAGATACCAATCAAGAAAATACATACCGCCTTGATGGTGCTTTTTTAATTGTTTATAATTTGGATTTTTCTTTGTTTAGGGTAGGAGGTTAGTTTTTGTTACCAACAACTCAACAAAATCTCGGAAACAGTATGGGAAGAATTTTGAAACACTTGGTCTTAACGTTTTAGTGTCAGTGAGGTGGGTGTATGATTATATGGTTTCAAGTTCTGGTACTGCTACTAGCCTACTACCTATCTAAATGCCACTCTTCATTTTAGGAGGAAATCTTCGCATCATCCTCGTTGCTGCTGCTTACTTGAAGTCGATTGATTTCCCCAAGGATAAAAAGGTTTTACATTTTCGTCATTGGTATCACTGCTTCTACCGAGCTCACAGCCTTGGTAATCCTTATTCTGGTTTTCGTTCCAGTGCTGAAGTGGACGTTGCTGTGCTGAAGAGGACATTGTCGAGCTTTCTTTCTCTGGACTTCTGCTGACCTCTCCTTCTTCCTAGGTTGGTTTGGCTTACTCTAGCTGGCCTGGTCGGGTATAATATATGTGTTGCTATTTGTGTTTGTTGTTGGTGAGTGTTGTTCTGGTTCTTGGAGATTGGTTGGAGTTGTTGGGTTTTGTTACCGCTTGGTCCTATCCCTTTTCTATTACTGTAGTATGCGGTTGGTTCTTGTTTGAAGGGGTCAGTGTTGTGACTGTTCCTTAGGGCAACTTCAGCGCAGTGCCGAATCTAGCCCTGCACTTTTCAGTTTACCGCTGAAGCGGTAAGATGATTTTCCTTTTTTTTTTTCTTGGTTTCCTCACTTTTGTATTTGATATTTTTTTTGTCCCTATTTCATTTTTTTCTTTTCCATTTTGGTCCCAAAACTCTTGTTTAGTTTGTTTCAAAAAAGTCGTGTAAATTTCAGATTGTCCATAAATTTCCCTAGTTAAATTGTAGTGTTTTATTATTTTATTCAAAGGTAGTTAACGATTATACAAATAGAAAATTTTGACAATAAAATATAACACATTAAAGTTAGATGAAAAAACGTGACTACAACGATGAGGAAAATTTTCTAATAGCTGGACGACACGAAATTTAACTTAGAACACAACACAGACAATAAAACAAGCATTTAACGATATGTAAGAGTCGTTTTCAGAAATCAGGAAAATTTACTCCGGAGCCACCTAGACCATCGAATAATGGACTGAACGAGCTTGAGTCAGATTGACATTCATTCATTTGTTGTTGGGTCCTTTTTCGAATGATCCGTTTTTATTCACCCCTTATGAACTCACGCGTCATCAAATCAGATAGTGAATCCAAGTTTGTCAATAAAATCTTGTTATCCTCCTTATACATTTGCAACTGATAAAAATTTGTCTGTTAGCTGCTCCCTTTTTTACCAACTTCGTGAGTTCTTTGTTCTAAGCCTTGATCTCATCCAGTTCTTTTCTGGTCTCATCTTTAATTTTTTTTTTGGCCTTTTTAACACCCATTGGCCGTTTGGACGAGGTACCCCCAGTAGCAAGTCTTCCATGTTCGGAGAAAATGATGTAATTCCAGGGGATGTGGGAGAGCCAGCAAGTGGACAGTCTTGTTCATAAGATCCAAATGCATTTGGAGAGGGTTGAAAATCTTGGCGTGACATATATGTCGTCGACGAGAATTTTTCGATGTCCTTTAGCAGGGGCCAGAAATGATCAAATTTGAACAAGTCCTTGTTCGTAGGGTCTTGTACGTACAACATTTTAGCTTTGTCCATTTGCAAGACATGTTACAAGATTGTTTATCAGTAAAATATGAAAGAAAAATAACGATATTTATTAAATAGAAATGCTTACAATGTTTTTGCTTTGATGCACTGATAAGTGTATTTTATACTCTTTTTTATATGTCAAAATTAGGATATTTCATTATGGTTTGAGAATAAATTCTACCTAAGTTGTGTTTATTTATTTGTTATTTCAGATTATATCCCAAAAGTGAAAAAAAAAGCAATTGAGGGAAATAAAGGTCAAGTTAAAGACAGTTGGAGCAAAGTTGGTCCTAACTTGGAAGAAGTCAAAAGATTGAAGGCTTAATTGAAGAAATTAATAGAAGAAAGGACTCAATTGAAGAAAACTAGAAGTTTCAGGGTCAAGATGTTAAAATTAGAAGATGAAGGGCGTAAAGTGCAAATAAAAGATGGGGACCTAATTAAAAGGAATAAAAGACTAAAATTGCACATACCAGATCGAACTGCGTGACCTCACTACATTACACTGCGAGGCTGCGCGATGTGAGATAGAATGGGCAGAATGCTGAATGCTAAGATTGCGTGACCGCACCTCACTTCACTGCGCGGTAGAGCAGGTTTTTGACTAGGCCGACTGTGGGCCTTTTCACGCTGGTTTTGACAGATTTGTACCCCTTTTCATCAGGATTTCACCCTAAGATATATATACAATATTGGGGGCACGATTTTGGGGACTTTTGGTCAGCCTTCTAACGAAGTTTCATGGTGATTTTAATGATTCATTGCATGTATTGATATATTATTGTGTTTAATGCATGAGTTAACTGGCCACTAATTCATGATTCAATGTATTATTTTCATAATCCGAGAGGTGAGTTAATTACATAGATCTAGGTAATAAATCCGGTAATTGAACAAGAGATAGAGATATACTCTTATTATTATTGCGGCCGTGTGTGAGTTTTTGTGTGTTATGCACCTCGATAAGGAATATTCGGACCCTCTGTAGAGATACACGGTTGACTTATTTAGGTAGAATTGATTTAAAATTGAGAGAGGAATCTCAATATACATTAGTGAATTCGATCGAATGCATATTTAGAAAATAAAATTGGAATTGAAGTTAATATAATTGGTTAGGTGAAATCGGGATTCCCAACTACTTTACAACCATCTTTTAAAACAAAAGCAATTTCAAAATCTCAATTCTGCAAATTTTTAATTATTTAGTTTAATTGTTTAATTTTAGTTTAAACAACCAATCATATTCATATGTTCAAATAGGGATAAGGATTAACATATTTCGGTACTTAGTAACCAGTCTTTGTGGGACGATAATTCGGACTCCTAGGTCCACTTTATTACTTCTCACGACCTGTACACTTGCGGGGATATTTCGTTTAGCAAGATATTTGTGAACAAGTTTTTGGCGCCGTTGTCGGGGACTGTTTTTATTAATATCTATACTTATTAGTTCTTACTTTACTTTGAAATTTATTTTGCTTTATTTTAGTTGTAGTTGTAGTTGTAGTTTTATTTTTAATTTTTGTTTAAATTGATTTATATTAAGAAGAACTAAATTAGTTGATTTGCTTCCTTTTGATATAGGAATCGAACGCACTTTTCGGCAAAGGCACATACAACAGTTGGAAGCAGCTCAACACACAGATTTAGCCATGACAGATAACATAAGTTAGAATAATCAAGCAAATCAGGATAACCTGGCAGCAGATGTTATTATATAGCAGCAGAATCAACCAAATCATGGGTGGCGAGGGTTGAGAGATTATATGATTCCTCCTGTAGGGAACATTGGAACGTGCATAGTGCCTCCTACAACCCAGCTAATAATTTTGAGATCAAAACTTTGATCTCCTTGATCCAAAACTCTTCCGTATTTCATGGGCTACCATCTGAAGATCCACATGCACATCTACAAACTTTCCAATAATTATGTGACATGCAGCGCATGAATGGCATTCCAGGTGATGCCGTGATGTTGAAATTATTTTCATTCTTTTTGGCAGACAAAGCAAATGCATGGTTCTACACACTGCCACTTCACACGATTACAACTTGGGAAGTTATGAGCCAGAAGTCTGTTGACAAATTCTTCCCACCTGGCCGGATGTCAAAGCTTACGCGTGAAATTCTTTCATTCAGTCAATAGTCAGGGGAATCATTTTTTGAGGTTTGGGAAAGATTCAATGAGCTGATTCGACAATGTCCTACACATGGAATAGCTGATTGGATCCTGATTCAAACATTCTACAATGGATTGAAAAATGACAACAAGAAGCATGCAGATTCTACAGCAGGTGGATCAGTTATGGATTTGACATATGAAGAGGCTTCAGAAATATTCGAGAAAATGGCTGCAAACAGTTATCAGTGGTACTCAGATCGTTCTGCACAAAAGTCTGGTGGTATAGCTCCTGTCAATGAAATTACTGCTATTATTGCTAAATTGGATGCGTTGACAAAGAAACTCGATAGCATGAATCAACAACCAGTACATGCAGTGCAAACAACCTTAGTGTGTGATTACTGTTTTGAGAATCATGCATTGTTAGATTGTCCTATGGCACATCTAGGTCAACCATATGGAACATGCTAACTTTGTTGGAAACAATAAAAGGCAACAAGGGGGTGTTTACTCTCAAACATACAATCCTGAATGAAGAAAGCATCCAAACTTTTCTTGGGAAAATAATCAAAATGTCCAACACCCGCCAGACTTTCAACAAAACAACAGGAACAACAGGTAAAAAAACCCTCCAATGAATACTTGATATTACAGTTGCTACAAAGAAATCAAGCTGACGTCAAGGAGATAAAAATTCAATTGGGACAGTTAGCAATTGACAGATCAGAAAGACAACAAGGAAAATTGCCTAGTAATACTGAGACAAACCCCAGAGAGCAAGTACATGCAATAAAAACCAGGAGTGGGGTCCAGTTGCCATAAATTAATGTGAATAGGACAGATAAATAAGAAATTTTGACAGAGGCAGCTGAAGAGGAGGAAGATCAGACTGAGAAAGTAGACCAACCAGAAAAATCAGAAAGTTCAGACAGTCAGGTGAAGAAGACTCTGACAGTGAAAACATATGTACCTCCCATCCCATATGTGACGACCCGAAATCTTGACCATTCGAGTGCCACTAAAAGTGACTCATATCATATTATCGAGACTTAAATAGTAATGTAAAATTATTCAAAAGAATAATTAGAATCCCATAATTTTATTTGTGAATATAAATAGAACATAATTTTCTTACATAAAGTTCAACATAATTATCTCATCAATCTTAACCACTTTTGCCACTTCCATGTTGACCGCCCTCGAACCTTCAATTATCTGAAAATGGTAAATATCGTAGAGTGAGATTTATAAAATCCCAGTAAGTATACCAAGCATAAATTTTCTTTTGAAAGCATATGGATCATTTTCATCATAACATAGGATAGGATCGAAATACTCATAAATATAGGGAGACACAAAAATTTTACCGAACTTAAATGGCAAGAATTCTTATGTGTAGCGCTACTAAACTCCGGTCCCCTTAGCATAATCATAAACATATCATATGGAACCCATAACAATCTTGTGAGATTGATTTCATAGCAATGATCCAAACATTTTCATAAAAACATAAAGATATACTTACTTGTCATAAAAACATACTTACTTTTCATAAAAATATAAGGTGTATTTACCTTTCATAAAAACATACTTACTTTTCATAAAAACATAAGATATACTTACTTGTCATAAAAACATACTTACTTTTCATAAAAACATAAGGTATACTTACTTGTCATAAAAACATACTTACTTTTCATAAAAACATAAGGTGTATTTACCTTTCATAAAAACATACTTACTTTTCATAAAAACATAAGATATACTTACCTTTTAAAAGATTAAAATGAAGTGTAGTAGTAAATGGACCAAAACTTTCTTGACCACCTTGAATTTCTCTTACTTGTGGATTTTGTCAAGAGATTGGAAATAAGTGTATATGTGTAGAGTTGTGTGTAAAAGAGATGGGTTTAAATAGATGTATAAAGTTGGCATATTGTAAACATAATCATTCAATTCTATTAATTTTAACACATCATTTTCTTAAAGTAAAGCACCATTCATATACTTTTCCATATTTATACAAATAATATGCTCTTCATGATTATATATAATGGAGTATATAATTCATTCATATACTTTTCCATATTTATACAAATATTATGCTCTTCATGATTACATATAATGGAGTCTTATCAATCATTCATATACTTTTCCATATTTATACAAATATTATGCTCTTCATGATTATATATAATGGAGTATATAATTCATTCATATACTTTTCCATATTTATACAAATATTATGCTCTTCATGATTATATATAATGGAGTATATAATTCATTCATATACTTTTCCATATTTATACAAATATTATGCTCTTCATCATGATTACATATAATGGAGTATATAATTCATTCATATACTTTTCCATATTATTAAATTAAGATTCTCATAATTATTATATATAATGGAACCTCTCATGCTTACATATATTTTCTTAATTTCAATAATAAAAATAATTTTTGTATAAATAAATATTGGGATAACATTGAATTAAGTACTTGAACTTAATATACTTTAAATCAAGAGAATGGAGATATTTTTAGAATTTCGGAATTTAATTTAAAATCGAACGATCTCGATTATTTCTTGACTTGGCTATACGAATACGTCGCGGCGTTAACTTAATAAAAATTGGTGAAATAGTAGCGACACGATTTTCTATTAAAATAATTATTAATCGCGTAAAAATTCTTGGTCGCTACAAACTTACCCCCTTAAAATAATTTCGTCCTCGAAATTAAACTTACTTGATCTTATGATTTCTGAACACTTAATCAGAATCTCTTCTCTTCTTCTCTTAGGTAGTATCATTGCTACTATATTTAACCCACTGGACTTTGACTAAATGCATATCTTTGTTTTTCTTAAAAACATGGACTTTTCTATCAATAATAGACATATGTGTCTACTCATAAATTCTGACTCAAAAGGAAAATTCCCAATCGTATGTGATATTTCATCATGTCTTGTAGTACTCATGTAACCTGTCACTTATCATCGTATCATGTGACCTCAAATATTCGTATTAATATCTCTAAAATTTCAATAAATCTTTACTAACATATCATACCATAATAATTAGTCATTTCTTCTTATCACCAAATATCCCAAAGTAAATAAAATGGTTACCTGAATATTCCCTATGTAATATATCCAAACATATTATTCATCAATCAACATAATATCATCAGCTTATCTTTTCCCATATTTGTAACCAAAACGTTCTGCAAAATTCAAATAAATAATTAGCTCCCAAATAACTAAAATTCTTCACTTAATTGTCACAACATTTCCCGCAAGGTATTTCTTTCACTTGTACATACTTATGAATTCTGATTCGATACGGTCCTTATTTCACTTTCACGTATTCCCGTATCATCACACCATACCTTAATTACTTATTATTATACCAAAAATATCAGTACCAAATCCAAGAAAATATTCTGTATCTCAAAATCTTATCATCAAATCTTCCTTTATCGATAAAATTAAACAGCGCATTAATTCTTGTCTCTTCTTTTCATTATTCTATTCCGCGCTTTCTTGCTGGAATCAATATCAGATGGATCCACTTAGTTCCTTTATACCTTTAAATAGATCATGTTGGGAAGAGGTTAGATCCATCAAAAATGGATATCATCCTTTCAAACATTCGCAAGTATTATTCCAATCTTCCTATGAATGATCTGAGAAAAATTTATCGAATTAGGCTCGAAAGGTTGAGGTTGCTGATGGCTCATGGTATTCCAGAAGATGTTCGCTGGTTGATCGAAGCAAAAGTTCGATTATCTGGTGAATTACCTATGACATTTCCAAAGCACATGCCTGGTTTAGGCAAAAGCACCTTCGCAAAGAAACGAAGAGCAAAAAGGCTGAATGGTTGCTACAAATGTGCTCGTTGGAACTGTGATACTCGTTGCAAAACAGTAGGATATTCTTCTACTAATCGGGATGATAAAATCAATTTCATAAAGGGTGGACTGAGTAAGGAGCCTTTGGATGATATTCGACTGACTCTTGAGACGCACCCAAGTGGTTATGTGCAACGTGAACTTCTCTCCTTATACGCTCAGTTTAACGAAGACAAAAATCGTTATAGTCTCAAAAATATAACTGCAAAAGATCCTGTCTGCCAGTCTGTTTTACACAATGAGGTTGTGGCAAATCAGCATTGATATAAGGTAAATCTCTTGATACATATTTAAAATATTCTTCTGTTTCCTTTCACGCGTTTTGATAAAGGTTAGTAAAAATATATTTTCCTTTCTCGAGGTTTGATAAAGCTGGAAAATAAATCACCGAAAGATGAAAGCTTTGATAAAATAGTCAAAAGTAGGCTGATTTTGTCAAAAGTAAATCTTTACTTTTTCAGAATCAATCAAAAACAGTAAATTTTTTCGGTTTTAAATAGCCAAACATATTTCATAGTTCAGGCATCCCAAAATCACATCTTCTTCGTAAGTTTTCTCTTCTATACTATCAAAGATGGAAGCACCAAAACTTCGACAGATCAAAACTATTTGTGTATTTTGTGGATCAAAAGTGGGGAAAGGCTTCAGTTATCTAGAAGCGGCCGTAGATCTTGGAAAGAAACTGGGGGAAAAAGGTATCACTCTTGTGTATGGGGGTGGTAGCAGTGGTCTAATGGGTTGTGTTTCCCAATCTGCTCTTGCAGAGAAATCAAAAGTAATCGGTGTCATACCTGTCCCTTTGGTAGATGTTGCAGGAAAAACACGAGGGCATGAAGTTCAAACCTTATCCATCCATGAACGCATAACTTGTATGCTATATGGTTCTGATGCCTTTATAGCCCTGCCCGGAGGTTTTGGTACCTTAGAAGAAATCTTTAACATTACCTCATGGGCTCAACTAGATCTCCATACTAAGCCTATTGGGCTTTTGAATGTTAACAATTTCTTTGATGGCTTGTTAACCTTTCTTGATTATACTGTGGAACAGGGATTCATCTCTCCATTTCCCAGAAGGCTTCTTATTTCTGCTCCTACTATTGATGAACTACTGGATAAGCTGCAGTCATATATCTCAATACAAGATCCAGCAGGGGTTAAGATAGATTGGTCGCAAGGAAGGGGAATCAAGCGAAAATGGAGTCCGGTTAATGTAAACTTAACTTTATGAATCTTAGAATAGGTGGGGGTAGAGTACGGAGTATTCTTACTCTCGAGACACCCCTCTAATTTCCTAGGATTTTCCTTAATGTTTAAATCTTGTGTGTACCTCAAAGGTTCCAGGTGGTAGATTACGGAGTATTCTTACTCTCGAAACACACCTCTTTGAAGGTTTCTTTATTTCCTCAAAAGGTCAGAGGTGGTAGGATACGGCTACTCCGGAAACACATCTCTCAATTTGAGGAATTTCCCATGTTGCTTTCTTTTGCTTTTGCGTGTTTTATGTATTTCTTTTCCAGTGTGACTCTTTGTATGTTCTCCTTATGAGAAAATAATAAAATCTCTGCTATCATCTACTAAATCTCGTTTGTGATGTAAATGAACTTGTATGTCTAACCTCAATTCTCTTAGTGATTGCATACCATACTATGCTCTTAACTCCAAACGATAAAATTCTAGGCAGTTTTCCTTTGAAATTTGGACTTATCCAAATCGTAAGCATACTTCATAACTCACAATAATAACTAATTGTACATTTGATCACAATTTCATCAAACTTCAATATCATCATAAATATTCCAGAAAATCAATTCATAATTCCTCAACATAGAAATTTCAAATCATAATTTCTAATATCACCATATCAAGTCCTTATTTCTCAATAATTAAGAGCCTAAACTTTAAATCTCCAACTTCATAATTCTTCTCATAAAAATCTCAATAAAATCATATCACTTATAATCTCAACATCTCATCATAACTTCATAAAACTGACTTTCTATTTCTCGTTTAATCTAAACGATGAATAATTCGAAAATATTATCTAGTCCTTTCTGTTGACTTCTCATACTTAGTGCCATGTCTAAAATCAATTATGCAAAGTCCATTTAGGGCTCATCATTTCTAAACTTGACGACAAAGATTATTTTGAAAATCATTCGTAAATCATATTTTTCCCATTATGCTCAACACCCGTTTTCTTTCTTTCTTTTCTTTCTGAATTTTTTTTTTTTTTTTTTTTTTCAGAATTGAAACTTGAAGAGTGGTACCAATAATCATCCACAGTTTTTCCTTACTTTTAAGCAAAGGTAGTGATAAAGGGATAAATTATTGTACATATTCATTATCAATTTTGTTTGTTTAATATATTATTCCATATATTTTGGGCAAAAGTTACAACCCAACTTAATTTCTAATTGAGTCAATCTTACTAAGCTTAATATGCACCAAAATTCATATAAATATCCTCTATGTCTCATGATTCTACATTGAAAAGAATAAAAAAAATTGAGTCTTCTATCAATTTATATCATACTTGACATGTATATTATGTGTAACACATAAAGATTCATAACATATGAATATTTCATACTTAACATGCTTCAATATAATCATAAATGCCATGTAATTGCTATTATACATAACATACCTGGTTCGAGGAGTCAAAACGTGGAAGGTGACATAGTAGAGTGATGAGTTAAAATATTTCATATAATCTTATTTTCCTTTAATCAACAATAATTTAATGTGGTTGTATCCAAATCAACATTTTCTTGAATTATAATTCCTATTTAATCACAGTCTTCAAAACAAATCCAATATCGATATAGTAATTATCTCCCCATCAATAATTAATAACTTAACCTAAATAAAATTTATCGTCAAATCTTATTTTCCTTTAGTCCCCGAACTTCTAGAAATTTATCAAAGACATCAATATAAACATCATATCACTAACTAATTATATTCCATAAAATTTTCAGGACATTACAAACTCCCTTGCTTAAAATGAATTTTGTCCTTGAAATTCGCACATCAAATTTCATCATGCTTTTCAAAATCATAACCATACTTGACATGTGAAAATTCAACTTTTTTTTTTAATGAATAGTGATTTCGTTCACTGTTCATCATGAATAGCACGTCGTTTTACTGTTCACGTGAATAGTGATTTTTTTTTTTAAAGAAATAAAATTTCAAAAATCTACAGAATCGTTTTTAAAACTCTTAGCTCTGATACCAACTGTGACGACCCGAAATCTTGACCATTCGAGTGCCACTAAAAGTGACTCATATCATATTATCGAGACTTAAATAGTAATGTAAAATTATTCAAAAGAATAATTAGAATCCCATAATTTTATTTGTGAATATAAATAGAACATAATTTTCTTACATAAAGTTCAACATAATTATCTCATCAATCTTAACCACTTTTGCCACTTCCATGTTGACCGCCTCGAACCTTCAATTATCTGAAAATGGTAAATATCGTAGAGTGAGATTTATAAAATCCCAGTAAGTATACCAAGCATAAATTTTCCTTTGAAAGCATATGGATCATTTTCATCATAACATAGGATAGGATCGAAATACTCATAAATATAGGGAGACACAAGAATTTTACCGAACTTAAATGACAAGAATTCTTATGTGTAGCGCTACTAAACTCCGGTCCCCTTAGCATAATCATAAACATATCATATGGAACCCATAACAATCTTGTGAGATTGATTTCATAGCAATGATCCAAACATTTTCATAAAAACATAAAGATATACTTACTTGTCATAAAAACATACTTACTTTTCATAAAAATATAAGGTGTATTTACCTTTCATAAAAACATACTTACTTTTCATAAAAACATAAGATATACTTACTTGTCATAAAAACATACTTACTTTTCATAAAAACATAAGGTGTATTTACCTTTCATAAAAACATACTTACTTTTCATAAAAACATAAGATATACTTACCTTTTAAAAGATTAAAATGAAGTGTAGTAGTAAATGGACCAAAACTTTCTTGACCACCTTGAATTTCTCTTACTTGTGGATTTTGTCAAGAGATTGGAAATAAGTGTATATGTGTAGAGTTGTGTGTAAAAGAGATGGGTTTAAATAGATGTATAAAGTTGGCATATTGTAAACATAATCATTCAATTCTATTAATTTTAACACATCATTTTCTTAAAGTAAAGCACCATTCATATACTTTTCCATATTTATACAAATAATATGCTCTTCATGATTATATATAATGGAGTATATAATTCATTCATATACTTTTCCATATTTATACAAATATTATGCTCTTCATGATTACATATAATGGAGTCTTATCAATCATTCATATACTTTTCCATATTTATACAAATATTATGCTCTTCATGATTATATATAATGGAGTATATAATTCATTCATATACTTTTCCATATTTATACAAATATTATGCTCTTCATGATTATATATAATGGAGTATATAATTCATTCATATACTTTTCCATATTTATACAAATATTATGCTCTTCATCATGATTACATATAATGGAGTATATAATTCATTCATATACTTTTCCATATTATTAAATTAAGATTCTCATAATTATTATATATAATGGAACCTCTCATGCTTACATATATTTTCTTAATTCCAATAATAAAAATAATTTTTGTATAAATAAATATTGGGATAACATTGAATTAAGTACTTGAACTTAATATACTTTAAATCAAGAGAATGGAGATATTTTTAGAATTTCGGAATTTAATTTAAAATCGAACGATCTCGATTATTTCTTGACTTGGCTATACGAATACGTCGCGGCGTTAACTTAATAAAAATTGGTGAAATAGTAGCGACACGATTTTCTATTAAAATAATTATTAATCGCGTAAAAATTCTTGGTCGCTATACTTGATATTACAGTTGCTACAAAGAAATCAAGCTGACGTCAAGGAGATAAAAATTCAATTGGGACAGTTAGCAATTGACAGATCAGAAAGACAACAAGGAAAATTGCCTAGTAATACTGAGACAAACCCCAGAGAGCAAGTACATGCAATAAAAACCAGGAGTGGGGTCCAGTTGCCATAAACTAATGTGAATAGGACAGATAAATAAGAAATTTTGACAGAGGCAGCTGAAGAGGAGGAAGATCAGACTGAGAAAGTAGACCAACCAGAAAAATCAGAAAGTTCAGACAGTCAGGTGAAGAAGACTCTGACAGTGAAAGCATATGTACCTCCCATCCCATATCCACAGAGGTTGAGGAAATATAAGCTTGACCAGCAATTTGCTAAGTTCATCGAAAAGATCAAGCAACTATACATCAACATTCCTTTTGCAGATGCTTTGACCCAAATGCTGAGCTATGCAAAATTTATGAAAGAAATCCTCACAAATAAAAGGAGTTAGATGAGCATGAGACAGTGATGCTTACCGAGGAATGCAATGCAATAATACAGAAAAAGTTGCCTCCCAAATTGAAAGATCTAGGGAGTTTCACAATCCATTGCACTATTGGTTCTATTGATTATAGTTGGCTGGTCGTTCAATAAAATATCCTTCGGGACTTCTTGAAGATGTTTTGATAAGAGTGGGCAAATTCATCTACCCTAAAGATTTTGTTATACTAGATATGGAGGAAGACAAGACAATCACGCTAATTTTGGGATGACCATTCTTGAGAACAGGAAAAACATTGATAGATGTTCATGAATGAACACTGGTGCTTCGCGTGGATGAGGAGAAGATTTTTCGCTAAAATCGTATACCTCTAGTGCATAGGTCGCGTTCAAGTAGTAAAATGGACTAGAAAAGTCCGGATTATCGTACCCACATGATTGATTGATTTGTAACTAAAATTGTTGATTTTATTTTAAAAGAAAAGTCAAGTAACATAAGAAGTTGGTTTGATGGTGAACACTAATTAACATAAAATAGAACATGGCGATATGAAAAACTAGTTAATTAAAGCAAATAGACAACAATATGTAAAAGTTAGAATTAAAACTAATTATCCAAAGTAAACCAATGAAAACAAGAATTTGGTGATTAAACTAAACTAGAAAACACGAAACAAGGTGAATTAAGTTTTTATAACTATACTAATTTCTTCTTTCAAAAATCAATTAGTGGTAGTTAATCAATTAACCAAATTACATGAGAAATTTTAAATTTAACCTAACATGTATAGTAAATTTCAATAAGAACCTAACATAATGATAAACATTTTAAAAGCTACGAAAACATAAAAAACATTCATAATCACAAATACATAAACATAAATACCCACAATCCAAAAACAACCTAAAATGCTTAAATAACCTTGAACTAATTAAAAATTCTAACACAATAACATTAACCCATAATAAACTAACAACAACATTTAACAAATAACATAAACATATGAATAATACTTAAAATAAAGATTAAAAACAAGATAACAAAGAAAACTCCCCTTTTTGTAAAATTCTTGAAGTGAAAACCCAAGAATCCTTCACTTTGGACCAAGTTTCTTCATTAACCATTAATATCTTCAACAACCCAAGCATAAAACATTAAATGCACTTAAAATATATGACATTTATGGTAGAAATTTGAGAAAATACCAAATATTAAAAACTTAAACTACAACAAGAGGATGAAATGTAGAAGAACACAAAAATATTAAAACATTAATTAAACATTGCATTAAATGAGGTAAATGTTAAGAGAAAATACAAGAAAAAAATGAAAAATAGGTAAGACTTACATGATAAGCCAAAAATGAGGATTTTTTCTATTTAAACCACCCAAAAACCACCCAAAAAACCCTAAAATTGCGTTAGATCTGCGAAATTCAGCCATATGGGTCGAACCGGTCGGCCGGGTTGACTCGGTTCGGCCCGGACAGTTTTCTCTCTCTCTCTCTCTTTTTTTTTTTTTTTTTAAATTTATAACCGATCGACCGCACGCGATCACTCGGTTCATTTCCGGGGCCAACCTTGGCCTCGGGTCCGTTTCGAGCCGTGGTTCGCGCTCCCGGCTCGGTTCAAGCCGGGCGTTCGCGTGGCTTAGCTGGAGGATGATTTTACAGCTTAGTCCCCTTCGTAATTTCCATCAACTCCTCCATCTTTTAATTTCGAGCAATTTAGTCCCCAAAATTTCATATTTCTTTCAAATAGGTCCTTCTAAAATTGCACTTTTGGTCATTCAACTTTTGAAATCTTGCAATTTGGTCCCTCATTTAATTGCACAACTCGTCCAAGACTTCCTGAAAGTGATAAAATGGTCCCCAAACTTTGAATTTCAGCAAAATTTTCACTCCTTTTATGATTCTTGGCCTCAAACTTGGACATAAACCTATTTAAACACAAAATATGCATAAATTAGTAGATATTTGCTTAAGATATTCCAAAATATGCTAGTTTAAAGGTATAAAAAGTGTATAAAAATGCACTTAACAAAGATCACCTTCAATATCTTTAAATCAATGAAGTATCCTTCATCTTTGGATACTAGCTTCAAGGTTGATCTTGCGCAGAAAGCAGTGCAGAGTGTATATGATGAGGAGCATCCAAGAGATCCATTGGGGGCATGCATTGTTCAGTCCGAATCTACAAAATCAGATAAAAAAGAAGTCATAAAAATGGCATATGAGTTGGAAGCATCACCACGGTTCACACTCAGAGTAGGTCGTTATTTTGAGCCATTGGGTGAAAATATGCAGAAATCTCTACCTTCAAGTGAAAATCCTCCCACTTTCGAGTTGAAACCTCTACCAGCACATCTGCGTTATGCATTCTTGGGGGAGTCATCAACTTTTCCAATTATCATCGATCCATTTGACAGATTTGAAAGAAGAAAGGTTGCTGCGGGTTATGAAAGAACATAAGACTGCAATTGAATGGACTATTGCAGACATTAAGGGTATTAGTCTACCAATTTGCATGGATAAGATTTTGATGGAAGATGATTCCAAGTTATCAATTGAAGGACAACACAGACTAAATCCTACATTGAAAGAAGTGGTTTAGAAAGGAGATTTTGAAACTACTTGATGCTGGTATCATATATCCAATTTCAAACAGTGCTTGGGTCAGTCCAGTTCATGTAGTGTCAAAGAAGGGGGGGTATGACAGTGATCGAAAATGAAAACAATGAGTTAATCCCTACAAGGACAGTAACAAGGTGGAGTGTTTGTATTAATTCAGGAAATTGAATGCTGCAAGCAGAAAAGATCATTTCCCTCTACCATTCATTGATCAAATGTTGGAGATGCTAGCAGGTCACTCACATTATTATTTTCTGGATGGATATTCGGGATACAATCAGATTTCCATAGCTCTAGTTGATCGTGAGAAAACAACATTTACTTGTCCTTATGGTACCTATGCTTTCAGAAGAATTCCATTTGGACTGTGTAACGCCCCAGCTACATTCCAGAGGTTCATGATGGCAATATTTTTAGATATGATGGAACGCTTTATTGAGGTATTTATGGATGATTTTTCAGTTTTTGGATCTTCATTTGATGAATGTTTACATCACATATCTCTAGTGCTTAAAAGATGTACGAAAACAAACTTGGTGCTAAATTGGGAGAAATGTCATTTTATGGTGCATGAGGGGATAGTTCTAGGTCACAGGATCTCAGAAAAAGGGATTGAAGTGGATAGGGTGAAAATTCAAGTTATTGAGAAATTACCACCACCTAGCTCAATTAAGGGGGTAAGAAGTTTTTTGGGTCATACTGGATTTTACAAAAAATTTATAAGACTTTTCTAAAATCACTAAGTCCATGTGTAATTTGTTGGAAAAAGATGTTGGTTTTAATTTTTCAGAAGAGTGTTTATCATCTTTTAATACAATTAAAGAAAAATTAACTACTGCACCAATTATCATAGCACCGGACTGGAGTTTGCCTTTTGAGCTCATGAGTGACGCAAGTGACTATGCAATAGGGGCAGCATTGGGGCAGAGAAAGGATAAATTTTTTAATGTGATATATTATTGATAAGTGTGTTTTATACATTTATCTGTATGTCTAAATTAGAATAAATTATTGTTGTTTTAGAATATATGCTCCTTAATTTGTGTTTATTTGTTTACTTTTCAGAAAATGTCCCAATCAAAGAAGAATGAAGCAATTAATGGAAAAAATGGCAATATTGGATGTTAATTGGAGCTTAATTGAGCAAGTGAGAGATATGTGACGTCAACCGGGAAGGTTCATGGTGCTCAAGTGAACAAATAAGAGGTTGGAGGTCCCAATTGAAGGAATTGAGAGCTTAATTGAGAAATTCAAGAAGAATATAAAGTTTGGGGACTAAATCGCAACAATTGAAAGTGGAGGACTAAGGAAGCAATTAAAGTTAGGGGACTAAGTTATATAGCCGAGAAAAGATGGAAATTACATGTCACGCGATCGCTGAAATCCTACAGAGCGATCGCGAATTACCTCAAATTCATAACCCGAGAGTTTTAGTGTCTACCATGCGATCGCTAGGGTTTCTACCACGCGATCGCTCGGTTATCCGACTGGACCGCAGATCAGATTTTTCTCCCTATTTTTAACAGGCTTTGGGCTTTTTGACCTAGGTTTTCTCTAAAACCTATATATACAATACATGAGGCACGAAATCTGAACCTTTGCCTCTCCATAGAACGAGCCACAACAGAGATTTCGATTCAAATTCTTGGAGATTCAAGCATCGCAGAGGGGCGTGAATTGAAGATACTTGAAGAATTGATAATTGGTGCAATCTTTCCATTCTTCTTTGTTATTTTCAATGAATGTTTTTTTTTTCTTGTTTTTGTTCTTTAATCAAGATGTGTAACTAAATTCTATGTTGTGATGAACGATGTAGCCTAATTAATTATTTTAATGCCATATTCCTTGTTTTAACGCTTTAATGCATGTGTTGATTTATTATTGTGTTTAATGCGTGAATGAACTAGCCATTCTTTCATGATCTCATGTGTTATTTTCATAATCCGAGAGGTGAGTTAATAACATAGATCTAGGTAATAAATTCGGTAATTGAACGAGAGATAGAGATATACTCTTGTTATTATTGCGATCGTGTGTGAATTCTTGTGTGTAATGCATCTAGATAAGGAATATTCGGACCCCCTGTAGAGATACAAGTTGACTTATTTAGGTATGATTGATTTAAACTCGACAGAGGAATCTCAATTTGAACCAGTGAATTCGATCGAGCACATATTTAGAAAATAAAATCTGGAATTGGAATTGATTTAATTGCCTAGGTAAACTCGTGAATCCCAACTACCTTACAATCATTTTTAAAACAAAAACAAATTCGCAAATTTAATTCTTTTGTTTAATTTCTTAGTTTTAGTTCACAATCACAAATTATTTCGTCCATTCAAATAAGGTGTAGAACTAAAATATTTCGGTACTTAGTAAACAGTCCTCGTGAGAATGATCACTTGACTCAAAAGTCACTTTATTACTTGATTGCGATATCTTATACTTGCGATTTTACACAACAAGTTTTTGGCGCCGTTGCCGGGAACTGTTAATTAATATCGATACCCATTAGTTCTTATTTTATTTTGAACTTCATTTTGCTTATTTTTATTTTTATTTTTATATTAATTTTCAGTTTTTGTTTTTGTTTTTGTTTTTGTTTTTAATTTTTGTTTTATTTATGTTAAGAAGGACTAAGTCATTTGATTTGCTTCCTTTTGATACAGAAATTGAACACACCTTTCGACAGAGGCGTAGACAACCGTTGGAAGCGAATCAACAAACAGACTTAGCCATGGCAGATGATAGAATTTAGGATAATCACGGAAATCAACAAAATCTGCCAGCAGCTGTGAATGGACAGCAACAAAATCATGGAATGCGCATATTAAGAGATTACATGGTTCCTCCTGTAGGGAACATTGGAACCTGCATAGTACCTCCTGCAATCCAAGCCAACAGTTTTGAGATCAAAACCTCTTTGATCTCAGTGATCCAAAACTCATGCGTTTTCCATGGATTGCCGTCTGAAGATCCTCATGCACATCTTCGATCCTTTTTGGAATTGTGTGAAATGCAGCGCATGAATGGAGTTTCAGATGATGTTGTGAAATTAAAGTTATTTTCATTCTGTTTAGCAGACAAAGCTAAAGCTTGGTTCTACACTTTGCCCCTACATACAATCACCACTTTTGAAAATATGAGCCAGAAATTTGTTGATAAATTTTTCCCACCTGGCCGTATGTCAAAGCTAAGGCGTGATATTTTGTCATTCAGTCAGCAGCCAGGAGAGTCTATTTTTGAAGCCTGGGAAGATTTAACGAACTCATTAGACAATGTCCTACCCATGGAATAGCTGATTGGATCTTAGTCCAGACATTCTACAATGGGCTGACAAATGAAAACAAGTACGCCGACTCAGCAGCTGGAGGGTCAGTAATGGTTATGACATATGAAGAAGCATCTGAGATTTTTGAGAAGATGGCTGCGAACAGTTACCAGTGGTACTCAGATAGATCTACACCAAAGTCTGGGGGAATTGTTGCAGTTATAGAGATTACAGCTTTGAGTGCTAAGTTGGATGCTTTAACAAAGAAAATCGACAGTATGGGTGTGCAACCAGTGAATTCAATACAAACGATTTTGTGTGATTTTTTCTTTGAGAATCACGTTGTAAACTTCTGCCCATTACAGCAAAATCAATCAAATCCAGAGTAGGTCAACTTCATTGGGAACAGACAGCAGGGTAGTCCATATTCACAAACATACAACCCAGAATGGAAGAATCACCCAAATTTTTCTTGGTCTAACAATCATACTGTTTAGCGCCCGCCTGGATTTCAGCAACAGCAACAATCTCATAAAAACATATCCGAGAACATAGAAGTGTTAATTCAGCTGGTCAAGAGTCAGAATGGTGAGATAATGAATCAAGCTGCTGAAATAAAAAAATTGAAGAAACAAATGGGGGAGTTGGCAGCTAGCAGTGCAATAAGGCAGCCTGGACAGTTACCAAGCAACACTGAAATGAACCCTCGTGAGCATGTTAATGCAATAGCAACAAGGAGCGGGGTTTAGTTATCTGAAGTGACTACAGAAGAATATGAAAAGCAGAGGAACCAGAAGAAAGATGTGATGGAAGAACGGGAAAGTGAGAAAGAACAGAGGTCGACTCCTGAAGTTCAAGAAAAAACTGAAGAAGAAGTTCGAGTTAGACTGCAAGTCAAAGCTTATGTGCCTCCAATTCCATATCCACAAAGACTGAGAAAGCATTAGTTGGAGCAGCAGCTTGAAGATTTTTTGGAAATATTCAAGAAACTGCACATAAATATCCCATTTGCAGAAGTTTTAGCTCAAATGCCCTTATATTTGAAGTTTATGAAGGAGATGCTGTAAAAAAAAAAGAAAGTTGGTTGATTTTGAGACAGTAGCTCTTAGTGAGGTATGCAGTGCCATTATCCAAAAGAAGTTGCCACAGAAACTAACAGATCCAGGGAGTTTCTCGATCCCTTGTACTATTGGTAAATTTACTTTTGATAATGTATTGTGTGATCTTGGTGCCAGTGTCAATTTAATGCCCTTGTCTGTGTACAAGAAACTTGGTTTGGGGGAGCCTAAACCAACCAATATCACACTGAAACTGGCCAACAGATCCATTCAGTACCCGTACGGTATTGTTGAGAATGTGAAAGTAAAAGTAGAAAAATTCTTCTTTCTAGTTGACTTTGTGATCCTAGACATGGAAGAGGACACTCAAATGCCCCTCATTCTTGGAAGACCATTTCTTGCTACTGGACGAGCCCTAATCGATATTGAAAAGGGGGAAATCATTTTTAGAGTCGAGAATGAACAAGTCAGCTTCAGCATCAAGCCAAGACAGGATCTCGAATATCTAAAGGAAAGTTGCTTCAAGGTGGAAGGAGTAATTCAGAAACCAGAAGAAAATTTGAAGCAAGGAATAAAGTTAGACAACACTTCAAAGAGAAATGAAGGGAAGATGGAGGTGAATAAGAAAGGAGACAACTTGAAGGAGGAGAAAAAAAATCAAATTTTGCTCAGTTCCCAAACAATGGATTCATCAAGGTGCAAAACAAGGTTGAAAAGTGCAAAGCAGGAAATTGCAAAGTGTGCAGGGCTTCAAGAGGAGCTTTCAATCCTCCATGATTTCGATGTGCAAAAGTCAGGCTTAAGACTTAAAACAGAGCGCTTGTTGGGAGGTAACCCAACCTTTCTTCCCTTTTATTTACTACACTTTAAGTATTAATTTCTTTATTTGTTTTAGATATTTGCATGGTAGGTAATTTGTTTAAGTGTTTCTCATGTTACATATAAGGACACTTTTGCATGTTAGTCTATTGTTGCAAATTTAGGTATGTTTTTAATTTTGCATGTTTTCATTAGACTAGATTCTTAATTGTCATCCCAACTCACACACACACACACACACACACACACACACACACACACACTAGTTTGGATCATGAAGTGAATGTTGGAATGTCATTGCATAAATCATGAAGGGATTAGGGGGCTAAAAATGATTTTGAAAATCAAAAATAGGAAATTTTTTCATAAATGCCGGGAACTACGCGATCGCATGCCAAGAGGCTCTAGTGATTGCGAATTTGCATTAAAAAATCAACAGATTTTTAAACCTCGAACCACGCGATCGCTGGTACTCCAGCCAGGCGATCGCGTGGCTATACTGGGACCAAAATCAGTAGTTTAAGTGTTGTTCCTCATGTTTTCAATTTTAAACATTATAAACTCGTTTTCTCTCCCCTAATCACCTCATATTTGATCTTACATCTTGTGTGCATGTCATCAACACTTTGTTGCATCAATATCATCTCTTACATGAATTCAAAATCCAATCGATGGTATGATCTCTTCACTTAAATCAATTTTTAGTCAAAATTGTGAAAGTCTCTTTAAGTTCTTCAACCTAGAAATTATGAATTGTGAAGAATGGGCTTAGGTTAGTTGTTGGAGTTTGTGATTTGTGGTTTTGTAGATGAAAATTTTGGGTTCATTCATGCCTCCAACCCTATGCATATCCATTGATTGTTGCAATGCAGACTATGTCTTTGATGAAATGCCACAAAGAGAGTTTTGTGCTAATTTTATAAATTCATCCGAGCATTTATCTTCACGACATGTTTATCAATGTTTATGTGTGTGTAGTGCATGAGTTAGTTCACATCTTGACATGAAATCCATTAAAACCATGTTTGCACCATGGCAGCCTCATTGCAGGCCACTGCACCAGAAATTCAGTTCACGTCACCCACTTCTCCATAATTTCTCATGACCCTATTGAACTCCAAATGACCTGAATTTTTAATATGTTGTAGACCATGTTGTGAACTTTAACATATCAAAAGATGGCTTGAAAAAATTTGTGTTTTTCTAGGCGATATCAAGGCTTGAATATGTGTGGTCTACCATTGTTGAAAATTCAAAATGTTACTTTGACTTTAGTTCGGGGGTGTGGTACTGAACGTACATTATTTATTATTGATGTTTATGACTTCTAATGCTAATTATCTCTTATTTGTAGGGAAAACACCAATCAAAACACCCCAACCCAATCTGAACAATACAAACAAAGGGTCGATTCATCTAATGCAGTACAACAGGAAGCTTCAAAGAAATACATCCTCTACACTTGGAAAGTTCTCGTTCTCTTTTCTTTGTCTTGTTTTACATTGTTGAATCTTTTTGACAAACATTGAGGACAATGTTCATTTCAAGTTTGGGGGTGAAAATTCATTGCATTCTTCATTCATTTTACATTCATTCGATTCTTTAGGGACAAAAAAAAAAAAATTTGAAAACTTTGTTGACATGTTTATTGCCTAGAATATAGTATGAATCAATTTGTGCTTAGGCTTGAAAATTGGACAACATGAAAGCATGAACTTATTTTTGAACTAGTTATGTTTTCCTAGATTCATATTTATTGCGCACATAGCCAGTGTTGGATAATTGCTTATGTGAGGGATTTTGTTTAATATATGTGGGGCAAAGTTTATGCAATTTGAACTTAGGAATGACTTGAAAATCCTTGAACTTAGATCGTTACACATCCCATCCTTAAATTAGGACCAATCATGCTCAAAGGCAAGTTTGGGGGTAGAATGGTTGGAATTTGTATGTATTGACAGGTTGGAGGTCTGTGGTTCTTGGTTTTGCATTTTAGTCATTGCAGTTTGGTCAACAGGTATAAACCATTTTCAGCATAAAAACAGAAAAATGCTGAAGGTCTTATTCTGCTCTTCAAATGCCTTTTTGATTCGAGTAAGTAAGTCCGAGAGGTCTTTCAAACTTGGTGCCCTAAAGCCAACTGGCTTGGGAGTCATTGACCTAAAGCTTGTGACAAGGGTCAATTAGAAAGCAAGTACCGAGAGTAGACTTACACATAAGACATTATAACATCTTTAACTTTTTTGTTTAAGCCTTATGACTCGGGCAAGTACGTCTGAGGGGTTCTTTGAATCTGGTACCCTAAAGCCAACTGGTTTGGGAGTTTCCGATCTGAAAGCCCGCTACAGGGGTCATATAGAAAGAAAGTATGAAAAGTTCTGCACAAAGATGGTAAAAGGCAGGGACAATTAAAAGAAAATGTCGTCCATCAAAAAAAAAATATATAATTGCATGGTATAAGCTTTGTTGACTGAGCTGTAGTGGTTGAGGTTGTAGAATTGGGGTCTGCTTTCTTTTGATTTGTTATGCACGCATATTTCTGATTCTGACTACCTCGTGTGGAAAAAACAAAGAATATTTTTAGAAACCACTATAGATAAAAACCCGGGATGTGAGAGAAATGCAGAAATTGGTGATCATCCATGAGCGTTGAAAGGAATTTCATTAGAAATCATAGATTGACCACATGAGATTTGGGCTTGATTAAGCATAAGAGCCACACAGTGTTGAGCATATCTTTTGTATAAGTGTGCGTTTGACATTGGCTATTCACACACACACTGAAAACTCTGGCAGGATATAACTAGAAATTATTTTGCATTGTTGTTCATGACTCTTGCTTAAAGCTTAAATTGGTTTGGACTATGAAGGCATATGGTAAACATGTTGACACAAAAAAAAATAATTTTCCTTTTATTTCTTTGATTTTTGTAGTTTATTTTCCATTGTTCGAGGACGAACAATAATTATAGTTTGGGGATATTTGATAAGTGTGTTTTATACACTTATCTGTATGTCTAAATTAGAAGAAATTATTTTCATTTTAGAATATATGCTCCTTAATTTGTGTTTATTTGTTTACTTTTCAGAAAATGTCCCAATCAAAGAAGAATGAAGCAATTAATGGAAAAAACGGCAATATTGAATGTTAATTGGAGCTTAATTGAGCAAGTGAGAGATATGTGACATCAACCTAGAAGGTTCATGGTGCTCAAGTGAACAAATCGGAGGTTGGAGGTCCCAATTGAAGGAATTGAGAGCTTAATTGAGAAATTCAAGAAGAATATAAAGTTTGGGGACTAAATCGCAACAATTGAAAGTGGAGGACTAAGGCTGCAATTAAAGGTTGGGGACTAACTTATACAGTCGAGAAAAGATGGAAATTACATGTCACGCGATCGCTGAAATCCTACCGAGCGATCGCGAATTACCTCAAATTCATAACCTGAGAGTTTTAGTGTCTACCACGCTATCGCGCGATTATCTGACCGGGCCGCATATCAGATTTTTCTCGCTATTTTTAACAGACTTTGGGCTTTTTGACCTAGGCTTTCTCCAAAACCTATATATACAATACACGAGGCACAAAATCTGAACCTTTGCCTCTCCATAGAACGAGCCACAACAGAGATTTCAATTCAAATTCTTGGAGATTCAAGCATCACAGAGGGGCGTGAATTGAATATACTTGAAGAATTGATAATTGGTGCAATCTTTCCATTCTCCTTTGTTATTTTTAATGAACGTTTTATTTTCTTGTTTTTGTTCTTTAATTAAGATGTGTAACTAAATTCTATATTGGGATGAACGATGTAGCCTAGTTAATTATTTTAATGCCATATTCCTTGTTTTAACGCTTTAATGCATGTGTTGATTTATTATTGTGTTTAATGCTTGAATGAACTGGTCATTCTTTCATGATATCATGTGTTATTTTCATAATCCGAGAGGCGAGTTAGTAATATAGATCTAGGTAATAAATCCGGTAATTGAACGAGAGATAGAGATATACTCTTGTTATTATTGCGATCGTGTGTGAATTCTTGCGTGTAATGCATCTAGATAAGGAATATTCGGATCCGCTGTAGAGATACAAAGTTGACTTATTTAGGTAGGATTGATTTAAACTAGAGAGAGGAATCTTAATTTGAACCAGTGAATTTGATCGAGCACATATTTAGAAAATAAAATCTGGAATTGAAATTGATTTAATTGGCTAGGTGAACTCTTGAATCCCAACTACCTTACAATCGTTTTTAAAACAAAAATAAATTCGAAAATTTAAGCCCCTGTTCTCTTTGCTGTTTTGAGGTCGTTTTCTGTTTTTATTTTCGAAAACGCTAAAAACGCGTTCTCTTTACCATTTTCGAAAATGCATTTTGGAAAACAAAAAAAAAATTTGTACACAAAACGGAAAACGCCCGAAACATTGTTTTGGGCGTTTTGTGTGTATTTCGACAAAAAATGTCCAAAACGCGGAAAACGCGTTTTGGGAATTTTTTTTTTTTTTTTTTTTTTGAGAATTATCATAACTTGGAACTTAGTTTAAATAAAGTTTTATTGAATTCAATATCAACATTACAAAAAAAAATTAAATGAGAATTCTTGTTGTTATATTTCAAAAAATACAATGATAAATGGACTCTGGTGGTTTTGAAAGAACTTGCATTTTCTGAATTTTAATAGAAGTAGAGCTTTCTCAAGTCCTGAACCTGACCAAGCTGTGTTAATATAGACTCTTAATGCTCATATTAGTGTGTTGCGTGTAACCATATTTTTAGTGTATTGTGAAAGGAAATTTGAGTTAGAGTTAGTAGTATTCTGTAAGCAAATTAATTAAAAATAGTTTAAATAGTGTTCTGCAAAATTTCAAACAGAACGTGTTTTCCAGCTTTTCATTTTCAAAAACAGTTTTCAGAAATGACAAACCAAACGCGTTTTCAGCAAATTTGAAAACAAAAATGAAAACACAAAATACAAAACATTTTCGAAAATGAAAATACAAAATAAAATACAAACAGAACGCCACCTAATTCTTTTGTTTAATTTCTTAGTTTTAGTTCACAATCACAAATTATTTCTTCCATTCAAATAAGGTGTAGAACTAAAATATTTCGGTACTTAGTAAACAGCCCTCGTGAGAACGATCACTCGACTCAAAAGTCACTTTATTACTTGATTGCGATATCGTATACTTGCGATTTTACACAACAATTATGCTAGCAGAACATTGACTGATGCACAGATCAGTTATGCCACAACTGAGAAGGAGCTGCTAGCAGTTGTATTTTCCTTCGACAAATTCAGGTCTTATCTCATTGGATCAAAGGTGGTTGTCTACACTGACCACTCTGGATTGAAGGGATGCTAAGCCTAGATTGATCAGATGGGTTTTACTGCTTCAAGAGTTTGATATTGAAATTAGGAATAAATAGGGCACAAAAAATAAGATTGCAGACCATTTATCCAGATTGGAGCATGCAGATCAGGGGACTATTGAGGAAATAAAAGAAGTGTTTCCAAATGAACAGTTGATACTTTTAGCTCAATAAGGGTCCATGGTTCGCATATTACTTAAACTTCTTGGTCAGCAATGTTTTCCCACCTGATATCACATACAACAAAAGAAGAAATTTTTCTATGATTTGAAATTCTTCTATTGGGAAGACCCATTTTTGTACCAAAGGGGACCAGATCAAATAATCAGACGGTGTATTCCTGATGAGGAAATCATTTCTGTTCTTGAGAGGTACCATTCATATCCATATGGTGGTCACATGGGAGCTACAAAAACAACAACAAATGTATTGCAATGTGGTTTTTATTGGCCTACAGTATTTAAAGATGCATTCTCTTTTGTTAAAGCTCGTGACAGATGCCAATGATCCAGGGTCATTCTTCCTAGGGATTTTATTGGTATCGTAATATTTGCTAAATTCAAGTCTTAAACTATAATTTCGAAATTACTTTAATGATAAAAAGAGAATATAATTGAATTGCAATGAAAGAGAAATTTGAGTGGAATTATTCTTCCGCTATCAATTGGGCTTTGCAAATAAATTTAGTATGAATTTCTTGAGATCGATAAGATTTAAACATATGAGTCAGAAAATTAATCAATTTATTTTACAGCATTTAGTCGAGCATGTTGTGTGCATATTTAATACATACCACATCAACGACATTCATCCAAGTAAAATAATTTGAAAACTTAAAACAATTGATAAACTCTTATCAATAACAAGAACTCATCCATAAGAAATTAAAACACACCCATTGAAGCTAAGAATAATTCCTCTCAAATATAACTTAGCCGGACATCATTAAATTAACCGAAATAAAATTTAAATAAACACTAACCATTAATCAAACGAAATTCAAATTCGGAAATGAAATTACAATACTAAATATATCTAAAATCAACTAACATCAATAATATAAAATTATGTATACTAATTATTAAAATAAATAGAAGTCTAAGAAAAACTATGAATTAAACTCAAGCAATCAACCAAAATCGAGGCTGCTGTGTCGAGTAAACCAAGGCTGCTGAGGATGCTGCTGTCGGTTGAATGGAGCTGCTGCCTTCCAGTTGGGAAAGAGATAGAGACAGAGGAGAGAATGCGTGAGGGAAGATACTGATGACTGCCGTGTGTGGGAGAAGTGCTGCGGGTCGGTTTTTTTGTGTGGCTGAGAACGGAGAAGAGGAGTTTGAGGCGTGAGTGGAGGCTGAGGCGTGAGGGCTGCTTGCGGCTGTGGGAGTTGAGGTGTTGGGTTGGGGCTGCTGAAGTTGGAGGTAGAGGAGACGGCTGTGGGTTATTTGGAGAAGAAGAAGACAGCGAGAGAGATAGAAGAGAAAAAGGTTGCGGTTGGTGAGTGAAAGAGAGAGAAGACAGAGAACGTGAGTGGTAGGTTGGCTGGGTGAGGGAGAGAAGATGATAGCAGACAGAGAATGGGTCGTGCTGTTGGTAGGAGCAGAGGACAGACTCGAATGCGTGAGAGAGGGCTCTCGGTTTTTCTTTTGTGTGAGAGTAGGTTGGGGAATTTATTTTTGGGCTGTTGAATGCATATGGGCTGGAGCTGCTTTTGAGTGTGAATTTATTCTTTTTGGGCTTTTTTCAGGTTAATCCAGCTAGGAGTTTTTGAGTTAAAATTCATCCAAAATGTACCTGCAATTAAATAAATGAAATTATTAGCAAATAAAATCAATTTAGAGTTTAAGAATTAAAATTAATTCTTTTATAAGTTTTACTCTAAATTACAAAATTTATATCCCAAAATTGTATTTTCATTTATTTACCTATCTAAAATACGTAAAATTGGACAATAATCACCAATGAACGGGAAATATATCATCAAAGCATGAGATGCCACTTAACATTGTTTTGGAGGATGAAGTGTTCGATGTGTGGGGAATTGTCTTCATGGGCCCATTCCCGCCTTCTTACAATAACAGGTATATATTGGTAGCAGTGGACTATGTGTCGAAGTGGGTGGAAGCAAAAGCATGTCCAACAAATTATGCTTGAATTGTAGTTGACTTTATCAAAAAAATCTCTTCACTATGTTTGGAGCACCAAGGGCAATCATAAGCGATGGAGGGACTCATTTTAACAACAGATTGTTCGCATGGGGACAGCTTATCATCCACAGACCAGTGGGTAGGTAGAAACATCAAATAGATAGTTGAAAAGGATTTTGGAAACAACAGTAAAATCATCTCGAAAAGATTGGGCTAATAAATTGGATGATGCTTTGTGGGCGTATAGAATAGCTTTCAAAACCCCTATTGGGATGTCACCATTCCAGTTGGTGTTTGTAAAATCATGTCACTTGCCTGTTGAGTTTGAACACAAGGCATATTGGGCTTTAAAATAATTGAATCTTGATATGGATTTGGCCAAAGATCAAAGGTTTTTGAAACTCAATGCATTGGATGAGTTTCTCATTGGAGCTTATGAGAATACATTAATGTACAAAGATAGGACAAAGAAGTGGCATGATCAACATATTTACAAGAGAGAGTTTCAGGTGGGAGATCAAGTGCTCTTGTACAACTCACGCTTGAAGCTATTTCAGGGAAAATTGAGGTCTAGATGGTCAGGTCCATTCACAATTGCACAAGTTTTTCCATATGGCACATTTGAGCTTCATCATCCAACAAAAGGGCATTTTAAAGTCAATGGGAAGAGAATCATGCATTACTTCAAAGTAGATTTTGCTAAGGAAAAGTCATACATTGACATTTCCATTCCTGAATGACCAACACAAAAATTCAGGCTTGAGACTATAAACGGAGCACTTCTTGGGAGGCAACCCAATTTTCTTCCCTTTTATTTATTATGCTTTCAGTTTCCCTTTATTTAGTTATTTCATCATTTTATCATAGATTCATGCATGACTTGTGCACTTGTTAAGTTTATTTTGCATTAGTACATTTTAATATGTATGTGCAAACATTTTCATAGCAGAGTAGCATAATTGTGCATGTTTAGGCATTTTAGGCACATTTTAGATTTTTATAAATTTCTAGTGGTTTAGGCTTTAGTCGTCATTCCCAACTCACATTCACTAGTTAAACATGGTTAAAGGGACAAAAGTTCGTTAACATGCATCACAAAATGATGAGATTCGAAGCGCGGAAGAAACGTCGAAAAGTTCCGAACTCAGATTATGGTTGGACGGATGAATCATGACCCAATATTTACGACGCGATGGCTCAACGATGGGGAATAAAGAACCACGACTTTCGAAACGCCACAAAGAATTGCCCAATCTCCTTGACAAGTCTCTGATTTGAACGCCAAAAATATTCTCAAGAAATATTTGATAAGTTCGATATTTGAACGCCACAAGAAATACTCTTGATAAGTTCGAAAAAACATAGGAATCCACCTATAACTTTTATTGAATCCTCAATAAAAACTGTTTATATCAAAATCAAAGTCTGATTACAATGAACGGAAAAAGCGTATAAATAAGCAAAATAAAACCCTAGTCGCTAATCTACTCAAAATAGAATTCTAATTAGACTAAAATTCTAAAATAGGCAAACAAATAATTAAAAACGGAAAAATAATCAAAATCCCCAAAAATCTGGAAAATTAGATTTACGGCCGTGATGAACTCATTTACGGCCGTAAATGACTTTCTGTTTAAGACTTACGGCCGTGACCATATTCTTTACGGCCGTAATGAAGGTTCTGCTCAAATTTGCGATAACTGTGTTACGGCCATAATTCCAAAGGTTATGGTCGTAAAAGGCCTGCTGCTTAATTTTTTGGTTCTTTTCGATTCGGTTTGATCTTCAAAGCTCGTCGAACCTGTTGAATTCTTGTTTTGGCTTGAATATTTAAATTTTCTCGTCAAGCCTGCTATGACTCCGATTGTCAAGGGTCCGGAACACATCACAAAACACTTTGTAGTCGACCAAGGGTTCAAAACAAAATTCACATAAATTTTAAAAAAATGCCTTTTCTAGTAAACTGTGCGGGCTCTCACACAGAACAATGCCAGGCCACGCATTATTCAGTTAAATAGACAGATTGTGAAACGTTAAACTGCGCGGCCTCTCAAAATTGCGGTGGCGCAATATACCTGGAGGCCGTGTTTTAAAATCAGAACCGAGAAATCTATTTCATTTAAAAATTCAACACCTGGCTGTATACTTCTTCCAAATCACCCTAGGTCGACTCCAAATCACTAATCAAGCTCCAATTTCGTGATTTTAGTTTGTGGCATCACTCTTTCACATCAAACACCCAATTTATGGTAAAATTTCTCAAACCCTATGGCATTTCAGGCATAAATTTCGGTTTTTACATGTATTTTGGAATTTCGATTTTTGTACTTGATGAAGGATGGGTTTAGATAGATTTTTGGTGTAATGTGATTGGGTTTTGTTGAATTTCAAGTTATGGATTCATTCATGCACCCAATGTTATGATTTGTCTTGAAATTGTTCATTGCATTCACGTGTTTGTCAAAATGCCACAACGAAATTTTTGACCAATCTTGAAGAAATCTTCTGGGCATTTAGCTTCTTTACATGTTTAACATTGATAGTGTGCCAATATTTCATGTTTTGAACCTCTAATTTGCACAAAACTCAAGAAAACACATTTGCACCATTACAAGGTCACTGCAGGGTCGCGGCAGGTTCATGTCACCACTTTGTCCACACATTTCACCCATCATACGACCTCTTTTTGACCTCAAATTTGAATGTGTTGTTAATGTGATAGAACACTTTCATATGCTTCAAAAAGTTTCGAAATTTTTTTATTTTTTTCAAGCCGATTACTGAGGCTAAAAAGCACTAGTAAACATGGTTTATCACTTTCATTTTTCCATCGTCCATAAGTTTGGGGCTGTTTAATGTTGTTCTTCTATGTTATAACTCTAATGTTGATTCTAATGAAGCTTATTCATCTATTGTAGGTACAAAATGTCTCCAAAAGCCAGTGCTACATGATAAGTATACTTTATACACTTATTTGTATGTCTAAATTAGAATATTATGTTGTCATTTTTGAATAATTACTATTTAATTTATGGTTATTTGTTTACTTTTCAGAAAAATCCCAAATTATGAGAATTGAGAAATTGATGAAAAAAATGCATATTTGGATGCTAATTGTAGCTAAATTGGACAATCGAGAGGCTAATGAAGTCAACAGGGAAAGATGCAATGTGCCAAAGTAAAGAAATAAAAATTTGGAGGATCCAATTGAAGGAATTGAGAGATGAAATGAACAAATTGAGAAGATTCGAAAGTATGGGGACTATATTATTGCAATTGAAAGTTGAAGGACTGAAGAGCAAATTAAACATGAGGGACCAACTTGAAAATATCCAATGATTGATTTGGATCACAAGAAGATGCTTTGAGGATTTTTAGGAGTCAATTGGATGCAAATATAAGTCAAAAAGGAATTGAATATGATAAAAATATTATCATAAAATTGATTCCAACAGCACAAGATTTTGGACAGATTTCTAGTCGGACTTTGAGACCTAATTTTGGGATAGTAAACATTCGAATTGAGAAAATCCTATTTCATAAAGGATTGTATTCCTTTAAGTTTTTGTTCTAAATAAATTTGAATTAGCTCAATCGGATAAGATAATAAAAAGATACGATCGAAATACTGAATGCTGTGCAGATATAAGAAAATACTAGCGCGCGGGTTTAACGAATTTCTTTCCTTTCTCGACTAGGTCTCTTCTCCAACTATAAATACAACCTTTTGGCACGAAATTTGGAAATTTTCCTCTCTAAAGAACGAGCCACAATTGAGTTTTCAACATCAAATTCTTGGGGAATCAAGCATTGCAAATGGACGTGAATTGAAGATAATTGAATAATCGATACTTGGTGCAAGCGTTCCTTTCTTTAGATTATTTTCAATGAACATTTATTTTATTGTTTTTTCTCTTTATTAATGATGTGTAATTAATCTCAAAGTTGGGATGAACGATGTAACCTAATTAATTATTTTAATTCCAAACTTCGTTGTTTTAACAAATTCGTTGCATGTATTGATTTATTATTGTTCTTAATGTTTGAATTACTTGATCACCAATTCATGATATATTGAGTTATTTCCATAATCCGAGAGGTGAGTTAATAATTTAGAACGTGGTAATAAATTCAGTAATTGAATAAGAGATAGAGATATACTTTTGTTATTATTGCGATCGTGTGTGAATTCTTATGTGTTATGCATCTGGATAAGGAATATTCGGACCCGCTGTAGATATACATGGTTGACTTATTTAGGTAGAATTAATTTTAACTCAAGAGAGGAATCTCAATATACATTAGTGAATTAGACCGAATTCATATTTAGGAAATAAAACATGGAATTTGAGTAAATTTAATTGGCTAGGTGTAATCGTAAATCCCAACTACTGTACAATTATCTTTTAAAACAAAAGAAAATTCGCAATTTAAATTCTTAGTTTAATTATTTAGTTTTAGTCTTAAAAATCAGAATTCTTTCATCCGTTCAAATAGGACTAAGAGCTAACACATTTCGGTACATAATAGAAGTCTCCATGGGACGATAATCCGGACTCCTAGGTCCACTTTATTACTTCTCACGGCCCATACACTTGCGGGGATATCTCGTGAGATATCAGTGAACACTACACGCAAAGGAAAAGAAAAAGCAGCTCCATCCAAAAAATGTCGAAAGGCGCCAAGCTCGGAGGAAGATTATGAGCGAGGTGATCTGGCTAACATGGCGGGGTTTATGGGGGAGGAAAACAACGAATATACGATGTGGTGTTGCGAAACAAAAGGATGTTAGGGGAAAGAGAAGTTATTTTGGGAGATTTACCAGACACTAAATTGCAACTACTGATAGAAGGGGTTGGTTGGCACAAGCTTGCAACCACACCTCATCGAGCATACCCACTGCTGGTGAAGGAATTCTTGGATAACTTTAATTAGGCCATTGAAACTCAATGAGCAGATCATAGATATCAGACTTGGCTTCGGGGGAGATGGATTAGGTTCTCCCCTACTGTGATTGAGAGGGTCTTGGAGCTTACTAGGGATGGTATTGAGCAGATATCTGTTCCCTGATATCTCGCGATGCGAAATACCCCCGCAAGTGCACGGGTCATGAGAAGTAATAAAGTGGACCTAGGAGTCCGGATTATCGTCCCACGAGGACTGCTATTAATTACTGAAATATTTTAGTTCTACACTTTATTTGAACGGACGAAATAATTTGAGATTTTAAACTAAAACTAAAGAATTAAACTGAACAATTTAAAATTAGAGAATTGTTTTGTTTTCAAATACGATTGTAAAATAGTTGGGATTTACGATTTCACCTAACCAATTAAATTAACTCCAATTCCAGTTTTATTTCCTAAATATGCATTCGATCGAATTCACTAGTTTAAATTGAAATTCCTCTCTCGAGTTTAAATCAACTCTACCTAAATAAGTCAACCATGTATCTCTACAGCGGGTCTGAATATTCCTTATCTAGATGCATTATATTCAAGAATTCACACACGACCGCAATAATTACAAGAGTATATCTCTATCTCTCGTTCAATTACCAGATTTATTACCTAGATCTATGTTATTAACTCACCTCTCGGATTATGGAAATAACACATAAAATCATGAAAGAGTGGCCAATTCATTCACGCATTAAACGCAATAATAACTCAACACATGCATTAAAGCGTTAAAACACGGAATATGGAATTAAAATAATTAACTAGGCTACATCGTTCATCCCAACATCAAATTTAGCTACACATCATATTTAAATAGAAAAAACAAAATATTATGACGTTCATTGAAAATAAAGAAGATTGGAAATATTGCACCAATTATCAATTCTTCAAGTATCTTCAATTCACGCCCCTCTGCGATGCTTGAATCTCCAAGAATTCTAATTAAAATCTTTGTTGTGGCTCGTTCTATGGAGAGGCAAAGGTCTGATTTTCGTGCCTAATGTGTTGTATATATAGGTTTTGGAGAAAACCTAGGTCAAAAAGCCCAAATCCTGTTAAAAATCGAGAAAGAAATCTGATCTGCGGCCCAATCGGACAAGCGCGCGATCGCGCAGGCTTATGGCTGGCGATCGCGTGGAAGACCCATTTACTCTCGGGTTAAGATTTTGCACCATCTCGCGATCGCTTGGTACATATCCAGCGATCGCGACTTCAACTTTCTTTCAGCTGTATAAGTTGGTCCCTGACTTTTAATTGCACCTTCAATCCTCAACTTCCAATTATTGCAATTTAGTCCCCAAACTTTATCATCTTCTCAATTTTCCCATTCAAGCTCTTAATTCATTCAATTAGGTCCTCTAACCTCTGATTCATTCATTTTGGCACATTGCATCTTTCCGGTTGACGTCACAAACTTATCAATTGCCCGTTTTAGCTCCAATCAACATTCAATTATGCATTTTTCTCTTCAATTACTTCATTCTTCATCTTTTGGGATATTTTCTGCAAAGTAAACAAATAAGCACAAATTAAATAGCATATATTCTAAAACGATAATAATTTATTCTAATTTAGACATATAGATAAGTGTATAATACACACTTATCAAATACCCCCAAACTAGAATTATTGTTCGTCCTCGAACAATGGAAAATAAACTACAAAAATTAAAGAAATATGAGAACAAATATTTTTGTTGTGTCAACATATTTACCATATGCCTCCATAGTCCAAACCAATTTAAGCTTTAAGCAAGCGTCATGAACAACAATGCAAAATAATTTCTAGTTATATCTGCCAGATTTTTAAGTGTGTGTGTGAATAGCCAATGTCAAACGCATACTCATTCAAAAGATATACTCAACAATGTGTGGCTCATTATGCATAATCCAGCCCGAATCCCATGTGGTCAATCTATGAATTCTAATGAAATTCCTTTTAGCCCTCATGGATGATCACCACTTTCTGCTTTTCTCTCACATATCCCGGGCTTTTATCTATGTGGGTTCTAAAAATATTCTTTGCTTTTTTCACACAAGGTAGTCAGAATCAGAAATATGCGTACACAACAAATCAAAAGAAAGCAGTCCTCAATTCTACAACCTCAACCACCACAACTCAGTCAACAAAGCTTATACCATGCAATATGAAGACACTCTTTTCAATGGTATAGTCACAATAACTTGTTGTAAGACACAAGGAATTCAATTAGGAATGTGTTTGGTAGTTGAATGGTAGGTTTCAATATGAAGACTCTTTGAAACATTTTATCAAACACTTAGGATGCAAGCTTTGAATAGTTTGGAATTTTCAAGTGTTTGTTCAAATGTATCCGCAATAACTTTCAAATTGATGATAACAACAATGCCCAATATGTAGGAATCATGAAATTTTCATGGGCACTAATTTTCCCCAATTTTTTTGTAATTTTCGTTTTTTTTTTTTTTGACTATCAAGAACAACACAATAAATGTAAAGATAGGAATACCAATTTTAGAGCCAAGCTCTGATACCAAATGATGCGAACCCCTTTGGTGATTAAACCAAAAATTCCCACAACAATATTATATCAACCCAAGAAAGCTAAAATAGGTAATAAATGAGAAATCTTGACCCAAGTTTAACCCAACCAAAATTCAAGGATTTACAAACCCTAGCCCAATGGAGAGATTAAGACAAATACCAAGACTTGTGGAATAAATATCAACAAATACACAAGAACAACTCTCAATATATAAGTTGAAATAAATTCCAAGAAAAGTTACAAGAAAAGAAAGGATTTACCTCTCTCAAATGCTCTCAATGGAGGCTTCAATGTTCATCCAAAAACTATCTAGGGTTTGGGCTTTACAAAGTATATACAAGAAATGAAATACAAAAGTTTGGTAAATTGCACAAAAAACCCCGTTTTTTTACATTCGGAGGACTTTCGGTCGACCACCTGGTCGACCGAAATGGTAGTTTCGGTCGTACGTTGGTCAGCCGAAACTGCCTGCAGCTGAGCCTCAAAATCCTGCAGAGTTTCGGTCGACCGAAGGAAACTTTCGGTCGACCAAAAGTTCCTGTTCTTCCAAAATTAGGCAATTGACCTCGATCTTGATCTCTTCCATGGGAACTTGATTTCGGAGCTTGAAAATGAGTCCCGCCATCGACTCTTGGACCTCTTTAGCCTTGGATCTTGTCATGGGCCCCACCGGTATTCGGAAAGAGGATTGACCTGTTTGAATTTGACTCGATTGACTCCCTGGATTCTCATCATCCCCTCCCTCTTGAAAAGGATTCGACCTCGAATCTTCACCTGCATCAAAAGGGGATAAGTCAGAGACGTTAAAAGAAGCCAATACATTGTACTCACCAGGAAGATCGAGCTTATAGGCATTGTAGTTGATTTTCTCTAGGATTTGGAAGGGGCCATCACCACGTGATTGTAATTTTGATTTTCTTTGAGTCGGGAACCGCTCCTTCCTCAAATGCAACCACACCCAATCACCGGCCTCAGTTTGGCCATCGGTTTGGGGATGACAAGTTGTTGAAAACAAAAGTTTAGTTCCCAATTTCCCCCACAGGACCTTCCAAAAGTGGCTAAGGAATTTAACGTCCCTATCTGACACAATGCTCCTAGGAACCCCATGGAGTCGCACTATTTCCTTAAAGAATAGGTCGGCGATATGAATGACATCATCGGTTTTATGACAAGCAAGGAAGTGCGCCATTTTACTAAACCTATCTACAACCACGAAAATGGAATCACTGCCTCTTTTTGACCTAGGCAATCCCAAAATGAAGTCCATAGAAATTTCCGTCCAAGGTTTACTAGGGACAGGTAGGCGTGTATATAATCCATGTGGTTCTACCTTGGACTTGGCCTTCCTACAAGTTATGCACCTAGAACAAATTCTCCCAACATCTCTACTCATTTTAGGCCAAAAGAAATGTTCTTGTAGGATTTCCAAGGTTCTCCTTACCCCAAAGTGACCCATTAATCCCCCGCCATGGGCCTCCCTTACCATCAATTCTCTCAATGAGCAATTTGGCATACAAAGTTTACCTTCTCGAAACAAAAACCCCTCCTGCCTATAATACTTACCAAATCCAACCCTCTCACATGATATAAATATACTAGCAAAATCTGCATCATGCGCATACAAGTCCTTAATGCTCTCAAAACCCAACAATTTAGCACTCAAGGTAGTGATAAGAGCATACCTTCGAGAAAGGGCGTCGGCTACCACATTCTCCTTACCTTGTTTGTATTTGATGACATAGGGAAAAGTTTCTACGTACTCCACCCATTTGGCATGCCTCTTGCTCAACTTCCCTTGCCCCTTCAAGTGCTTCAATGACTCATGGTCGGTGTGGATGACGAACTCTCTAGGCCACAAGTAGTGGTGCCATGTTTCTAACGATCTTACCAACGCATAGAGCTCCTTGTCATAGGTAGGGTAGTTCAGGGCGGCTCCAATGAGCTTCTCGCTAAAGTAGACAATTGGCCTTTTCTCCTGCATCAAAACTGCTCCAATACCTGTGCCTGAAGCATCACATTCAATCTCAAAAGTTTTATCAAAATTACGCAAGGATAAAACCGGGGCGGTGCACAATTTGTTCTTTATTTCATTAAAGGCCTTTTCTTGCTCCTCCCCCCATTTAAACCCAACATGTTTTTTAACAACCTCGGTAAGTGGTGAAGCTAGTGTGCTAAAATCTTTGACAAAGCGACGGTAAAAACTAGCTAACCCATGGAAGCTTCTTACCTCGGTGACACTTGTGGGAGTGGGCCATTCCTTAATGGCTTTGATCTTCTCCTCATCGACCTCTATTCCCTTAGTACTAACCACAAATCCAAGAAAGACCACAATTTCCATGCAAAAATTACACTTGTTGAGGTTAACATACAATTTTTCTTCTTTTAAAACCAAAAGTACACTTCTCAAGTGTTCAATATGCTCATTCAAATTTTTGCTATAAATCAAAATATCATCGAAGTAAACTACCAAAAATTTCCCATTGAATGTACGCAAAACATGGTTCATTAATCTCATAAAAGTGCTCGGTGCATTAGTGAGACCGAACGGCATAACCAACCACTCATATAAACCATATTTAGTTTTAAAAGCGATTTTCCATTCATCTCATTCTCTCATCCTAATTTGGTGGTATCCACTTCTCAAATCGATTTTACTAAAAATGAAAAAACCATGCAACTCATCTAGCATATCATCTAACCTAGGAATGGGGTGTCGATACTTTACCGTTATGTTGTTAATGGCTCGGAAATCGACGCACATTCTAAAGGTTCCATCCTTCTTGGGCACAAGTAGCACGGGAACGGCACAAGGACTCATGCTCTCACGAACATATCCTTTACTCATCAACTCCTCAACTTGTTTTTGGAGTTCCTTGATCTCCTCCGGGTTGCTTCGGTATGCCGGTCTATTTGGAATGACGGCTCCGGGGATGAAATCAATTTGATGCTTGATGCCTCTAATGGGTGGAAGCCCACTAGGCATCTCCTCCGGGAAGACATCCTTGAACTCCTGCAACAAAGAAGTAGCTAAAGTGGGGAGGGAAGTGTGAGGGTCGTCAAGTGTAAGGAAGGACTCCTTATACACCATCAAAAGAATAGAATGATTTTCTTTTAAAGTTCTCTCCACATCACCTTTACTCGCATAAAAATTCATTCTTTTTTCAATTTCTTTTGCTCTCTTTCTTTTTTCTTGCATCCCCTCATTTTTTTTCTCACTATTTTTTTCCTTTTTTTTTTCACTTTCTTTTTGTCCCTCACTCAACTCCATATTTTTTTCTTCTTCTTTCTTTTTCCTCCTCCTCCTCCTTCTTGAGTTTCAATTGGTCCTTGTAAACTTCTTCCGGACTCAAAGGTAGGAGTGTCACGGGTTTTCCATTCATTTGGAAACTATACCGATTCTTCCTACCATCATGCAATACCCTCATATCATATTGCCATGGTCTCCCCAATAATATATGTGTAGCTTGCATGGGCACCACATCACATAGTACTTGATCCTCATAGGTCCCTATGTTGAAAATAAGTAGTACTTGCTTGCTTACTTTCAACTCACCATAATCACTCAACCATTGCAACTTATAAGGATTAGGATATGGCATTAAAGGTAATCCCAACCTCTCGACCATACTAGTGCTAACTACATTGGTGCAACTCCCCCCATCAATGATGAGACTACACGCTTTGTCCTTCACAAGACACCTAGTATGGAAGATATTCTCCCTTTGCTTAGCCGCCTCATCCACCTTGGCTTGGGTGTTGAGAGACCTAATGGTGACTAAAGACTTGGGTGGACTAACAATTCCCTCCACCTCTTCTTCCTCGTCATCACTATCTCCTCTACATGGCACCCCCTCTTCGTCCTCTTCATCTTCCGAGTACCACTCCCCATTTTTGATAATCATCACCCTATTGTTAGGGCACTCTCGAGCATAATGCCCCCGCCTTCTACACTTGAAGCATTCTATATCCCGAATCCTAGAAGTGGTAGGAACAACTTTTGGTTTATCCTTGACGAAGCCAACTTCCTTTCCCTTGGAGGTTTCAATATTGTCCTTAAGTGGTGCCTTATCAACCCTTTCACTCCCCCACTTAGACTTCCAATTGGAACTAGGACCCCCCAAGAATTTTTCTTGTCCATTTCTTTTAAATTGCTCCTTCTTCTTCAATTGAGCCTCCACTTTAATAGCCATGTGGACCAACTCCTCCATCTCAACATAATGGTGTAATTCAACCACATTGGCAATCTCCCTATTCAAACCACTCATAAATCGAGCCATAGTGGCTTCTCTATCCTCCTCTATGTCGGCCCTCATCAAAGCTTTTTCCAACTCCTTATAATAATCTTCAACACCCTTTGTTCCTTGAGTAAGGGTTTGTAGTCTTTGATAGAGTCCCATATAGTAGTGACTTGGTACAAATCTTTTTCTCATAAGGCTTTTCAACTCATCCCAAGTATCCACACTACCCTCAAAATTCCTCCTCCTAGTGAGTAATAAATTATCCCACCAAGCTAAGGCATAGTCGGTAAACTCCACTACCGCTAACTTAACCTTTTTATCGTCAGAGTACCTATGACATTCAAAAATCAATTCCATCTTCCTCTCCCATTCCAAATAGGCATCCGGATCACTCTTCCCATGGAAAGAAGGAATTTTCATCTTAATACTACCAAGATTACCATCCACTCCATCCCTACCCCTAGGGTTCCTCCCATGACCTCGTCCTACTCCCCTCACATTCCTACCTCCTCTATTCCTACCCATGTTCCAATTTTGGTCACTACCCCCTTCACTCTCCAATTCATCATCATCAACATCATCATATTCATACTCATCTCTAGGCCTTCTCCTATCACCCCACCTAACATTATCATCT
The DNA here is from genome assembly GCA_963555705.1 of Ligustrum vulgare. Lineage (NCBI taxonomy): Eukaryota > Viridiplantae > Streptophyta > Magnoliopsida > Lamiales > Oleaceae > Ligustrum > Ligustrum vulgare. Next base: position 26,120,249 of record OY743177.1, on the reverse strand, counting down.
CTTGGGGGTGGAACTTCCCTCCTAGTCTCCAACCTTGCTAATCTACCTTCCAACCTCCCCCCATATCCGCCATAGTAACTGTGAGAGCTTGTATCATATCCCTCAACTCTTGAGTTTGTGCATTAGAATCTTGTCCACTCGAAGTATGTGCATGAGCCATGGAGTGTAAGTGTGCAAATGTTCTCACAAATTATGTTCGCTCGTGTTTCACTCAATTAGGATTTTTCCCTCTAATGAGCTCACCACTCTTGCCTTTTACCACTCTACACTTTCTTACTCAAACTTTTCAAGGAACGTAATTCAACTAAATTGAGAATTTAATTCTTGTATAGCACAAATTCCACAAACAACAAAGGAAGCAAATGAAGGATTGACACAATAGCAAGTAGAATTTAGTTGCTTGCTATTATACAAGGAAGTAAGGAATTGAACTAGACCAATAAGATTTTCAAGGGTATAGTCACAATAACTTGTTGTAAGACACAAGGAATTCAATTAGGAATGTGTTTGGTAGTTGAATGGTAGGTTTCAATATGAAGACACTCTTTGAAACATTTTATCAAACACTTAGGATGCAAGCTTTGAATAGTTTGGAATTTTCAAGTGTTTGTTCAAATGTATCCCCAATAACTTTCAAATTGATGATAACAACAATGCCCAATATGTAGGAATCATGAAATTTTCATGGGCACTAATTTTCCCCAATTTTTTTGTAATTTTCGTTTTTTTTTTTTTTTTTTTGACTATCAAGAACAACACAATAAATGTAAAGATAGGAATACCAATTTTAGAGCCAAGCTCTGATACCAAATGATGCGAACCCCTTTGGTGATTAAACCAAAAATTCCCACAACAATATTGTATCAACCCAAGAAAGCTAAAATAGGTAATAAATGAGAAATCTTGACCCAAGTTTAACCCAACCAAAATTCAAGGATTTACAAACCCTAGCCCAATGGAGAGATTAAGACAAATACCAAGACTTGTGGAATAAATATCAACAAATACACAAGAACAACTCTCAATATATAAGTTGAAATAAATTCCAAGAAAAGTTACAAGAAAAGAAAGGATTTACCTCTCTCAAATGCTCTCAATGGAGGCTTCAATGTTCATCCAAAAACTATCTAGGGTTTGGGCTTTACAAAGTATATACAAGAAATGAAATACAAAAGTTTGGTAAATTGCACAAAAAACCCCGTTTTTTTACATTCGGGGGACTTTCGGTCGACCACCTGGTCGACCGAAATGGTAGTTTCGGTCGTACGTTGGTCAGCCGAAACTGCCTGCAGCTGAGCCTCAAAATCCTGCAGAGTTTCGGTCGACCGAAAGTTCCTGTTCTTCCAAAATTAGGAAATTGACCTCGATCTTGATCTCTTCCATGGGAACTTGATTTCGGAGCTTGAAAATGAGTCCCGCCATCGACTCTTGGACCTCTTTAGCCTTGGATCTTGTCATGGGCCCCACCGGTATTCGGAAAGAGGATTGACCTGTTTGTCTTGGACTCGATTGACTCCCTGGATTCTCATCACATAACTAGTTCAAAATAAGTTCATGCTTTCATGTTTTCCAATTTTCAAACCTAAGCACAAATTGATTCATACTATATCCTAGGAAATAAATATGTTAACACATTTTCAATTTCTTTTATCCAATAAAATCGAATGGAAGCATAGAATGAATATTATGAATATGGAAGCAATTTTTTTAAAGTGTGAGATTTTCCACCCCAAAACTAGAAAGAAACATTGTTCTCAATGTTTGTCAAAAAGATCTAAAAATGTAATACAAGACAACGAAGAGAGAACGAGAACTTCTCAAGTGTAGAGGATGTATTTCTTTGAAGCCTCCATATTGTATTTGAATGAATAAGACCCTTTTCTTGCTTTTCCCAACTTGGTTTGAGGTGCATTGATTGATGTTTACCTTGCAAATAAGAGATAAGTAACATTAGAAGTCATAAACATCATTAATAAATAATGGACGTTCAATATCACACCCCCAAACTTAAGTTAAAGCAGATTTTTTTTATTTTTTTTTATTTTCAACAATGGTAGACCACACATATTCAAGTCTTGACATGGCCTAGAAAAACACAAAAATTTTTCGAGCCATCTTTTGATATGTTAAAGTTCACAGCGTGGTCTACAACATATTAAAAACTCAGGTCATTTTGAGTTCAATAGGGTCATGTAAAGCTATGGAAAAGTCGGTGAAGTGAGTGGATTTTCAGGTGCAATGGCCTTGCAATGGGGCTGCCTTGATGCAATGTTGGTTTTCATGATTTTCATGCAATGTAGTGAACTAAATCTTGAACTAAATACGCACAATCAATGATGAACATGTCATGAAGATAAATGCTAGAATGAATTTCTAAAATTAGCACAAGAATGTCTTTGTGGCATTTCATCGAACACTTAATGGGCATTACAAAAATCAATGGATATGCATAGGGTTGGAGGCATGAATGAACCCAAAATTTTTGTCTACTACACCACAAATCACAGTCTCCAACCACTAACCTACGCCCATTCTTTCAAATTCTCAATTTCTAAGTTGAAGGACTTAAAGAGACTTTCACAATTTTGACTAAAGATTGATTTAAGTGAAGAGATCACACCTTCGATTGGATTATGAAGTCATGTAAGAAATGATATTGATGCAACAAAGTGTTGATGACATGCACACAAGATGTAAGATCAAATATGAGGTGATTAGGGGAGAAAAAACGAGTTTATAATGTTTGAAATTGAAAACATGAGGAACAACACTTAAACTGCCGAACTTGGTCCCAGTATAGCCACGCGATCGCTTGGCTGGAGTGCCAGCGATCGCGTGGTTCAAGGTTTAAAAATCTGTTCATTTTTTAATGCAAATTCGCGATCGCTAGATCCTCTTGGCACGCGATCGCTTAGTTCCCGGCAGTAATGAAATTTATTTCCTATTTTTGATTTCCAAAATCATTTTTATCCCCCTAATCACTTCATGAACGATGCAATGATTTTCCAAACCTTATCGTCATGATTCAAACTAGTGTGTGTGTGAGTTTGGAATGACGATAAAAACCTAGCCTAATGTAAACATGTAAAATCAAAAACATACCTAAATATGCAATAATAGACTATTATGCACAAGTGCTCTTAACATGAAACATGCAAAACACTCAAACATATTTCCTACCATGCATATATCTAAAATTTCAATAATAAAGTAAATAATGAAACAGTAATAAGTAAAAGGGAAGAAAAATTGGGTTGCCTCCCAACAAGCTCTCCGTTTTGAGTCCTGAGCCTGACTTTTTGTACTTCCAAATCATGGAGGCTTGAAATATGACTTCACAGCCTTGCACATCTTGCAATTTCTAGCCTTGCACTTCTCAACTCGTTTCCTCACTTTCTTGTAGTCCAAGGCCTCCTTTTCCACTTGTTGTTGACTAAAATTTGATTTTTCCTCCTTTTTGTCTCTCCATTCATCTTTTACCTTTAGAAACTCATGTTTTGTGATTAGAGCATCCTCAATCTTAATCTCATCCTTCATGCAGCCATTTGGTTTCTTGACCTCTTCATCCACTTTGAAGCAACTTTCATTTTGAATCTTTGGATCCTGTCTTGGCTTAATGTTGAACGTGACTTGTTCCTTCTCAACCCTAAAGATGATTTCTCCCTTTTCAATGTCGATTAAAGCTCTTCCAGTAGCTAGGAAAGGTCTTCCAAAAATGAGGGGTATCTGAGTGTCCTCCTCCATGTCTAAGATCACAAAGTCAATTGGAAAGAAGAATTTGTCTACTTTTACTATCACGTTCTCCACTATCCCATATGGATATTGGATTGATCTACTCGCCAGCTTTAAAGTGATATTCATTGGCTTAGGCTTCCCCAAACCTAATTTCCTGTACACAGAAAGAGGCATTAAATTAACACTAGCCCCTAAGTCACACAATACATTATCAAAACTGAAATTACCAATAATGCAAGGGATAGAGAAACTCCCTGGATCGGTCAATTTTTGTGGTAATTTCTTTTGAAGTATGGCGCTACACTCTTCACTCAGTGCTACTATCTCAAAATCAACCAACTTTCTTTTGTTTGACAGCATCTCCTTCATAAACTTTACGTAGAGGGGCATTTGAGCCAAGGCTTCAGCGAAATGGATGTTTGTATGCAGTTTCTTGAAAATCTCCAAAAATTTCCCAAATTGCTGCTCCAGATTTTGCTTTCTTAGCCTTTGTAGGTATGGAACTGGAGGCGTATAAGCTTTGACTGGCGGTCTAACTCGAACTTCTTCTTCAACCTTTTCTTCAACTTCAGGAGTCGACCCCTGTTCTTTTTCTCTTCTCTGCTCTTCCACCACATTTTTCTTTTGGCTCTTCTGCTTTTCATATTCCTCTACAGTCACTTCAGATAGCTGAACCCCACTCCTTGTTGTTATTGCATTACATTGCTCCCGAGGGTTTATTTCAGTATTATTGGGTAACTGTCCTAGCTGTCTTATTGAACTACTAGCTATCAGCTCTCCCATTTGTCTCTTCAAATTCTTAATCTCAGCTGCTTGATTCATAATCTCACCATTCTGACTCTTGACCAGCTGGATTAACATCTCCATGTTTTCTATCATGGTTTTATGAGATTGTTGTTGCTGCTGTTGTTGAAAACTAGGCAGACGCTGAATATTCTGATTATTAGACCAGGAGAAGTTGGGATGGTTCTTCCATTCTGGGTTGTAGGTTTGTGAATAAGGACCACCCTGTTGCATGTTGCCCACGAAATTGACTTGTTCTGGATTTGATTGACTCTGTTGCATGGGACAGAAACTAACAGTGTGATTTTCAAAACAAAAATCACATAGCGCTGTTTGAATTGAATTGATTGTCTGCACACCCATACTGTTAATTTTCTTCGTCAACGCATCCAATTTAGCATTTAATGATGTAATCTCATTAACGAAAATTACTCCCCCGGACTTAGGTGCAGACCTCTCTGAATACCATTGGTAACTGTTTGAAGCCATCTTCACGAAAATCTCAGAAGCTTCTTCATAAGTCATATCCATTACTGAACCCCCAGCTGCTGAGTCTGCGTGCTTCTTATTTTCATTTGTCAACCCATTATAGAATGTCTGAACCAAGATCCAATCTGCGATTCCATGGGTAGGACACTGTCTGATAAGCTCATTGAACCTTTCCCAAGCTTCAAAAATGGATTCCCCTAGCTGTTGACTAAATGACAGAATTTCATGCCTAAGCTTTGACATCCGGCCAGGTGGAAAAAATTTATCTACGAATTTTTGGCTCAGGATTTCAAAGGTGGTGATAGTGTGGAGAGGTAAAGAATAGAACCAAGCTTTAGCTTTGTCTGCCAATGAGAATGAGAACAGTTTCAGCTTCACGGCATCACCCGGAACTCCATTCATGTGCTGCATGTCACAGAGCTCTTGGAACGTCCGTAGGTGTGCATGTGGATCTTCAGACGGCAGCCCGTGGAATACGGCAGAATTTTGGATCAGAGAGATCAAAGAAGTTTTGATCTCAAAGTTATTAGCAAGGATAGCAGGCGGTACTATGCACGTTCCAATGTTCCCCACAGGAGGAACCATGTAGTCTCTCAATATGCGCCTTCCATGATTTGGTTGCTGTCCATTCACAGCTCCTGGCAGATTTCTCTGATTATCCTGAATTATTTCATCTGCCATGGTTAAGTCTGTTTGTTGATTCGCTTCCAACTGTTGTCTACGCCTCTGTCGAAAGGTGCGTTCAATTTCTGTATCAAAAGGAAGCATATCAAATGACTTAGTCATTCTTAACATAAATTTAATCAAACAAAAATTAAAAACAAAAACTAAAAATAAATGTAAAAATAAAAATAAAAATAAGCAAAGTAAAGTTCAAAGTAAAATAAGAACTAATGAGTATCGATATTAATTAACAGTCCCCGGCAACAGCACCAAAAACTTGTTCACTGATATCTCGCGATGCGAAATACCCCCGCAAGTGCACGGGTCGTGAGAAGCAATAAAGTGGACCTAGGAGTCCGGATTATCGTCCCACGAGGACTGCTATTAATTACCGAAATATCTTAGTTCTACACTTTATTTGAACAGACGAAATAATTTGAGATTTTAAACTAAAACTAAAGAATTAAACTGAAGAATTTAAAATTAGAGAATTGTTTTGTTTTCAAATACGATTGTAAAGTAATTGAGATTTACGATTTCACCTAACCAATTAAATTAACTCCAATTCCAGTTTTATTTCCTAAATATGCATTCGGTCGAATTCACTAATTTAAATTGAAATTCCTCTTTCGAGTTTAAATCAACTCTACCTAAATAAGTCAACCATGTATCTTTACAGCGGGTCTGAATATTCCTCATCTAGATGCATTACATTCAAGAATTCACACACGACCGCAATAATTACAAGAGTATATCTCTATCTCTCGTTCAATTATCGGACTTATTACCTAGATCTATGTTATTAACTCACCTCTCAGATTATGGAAATAACACATAAAATCATGAAAGAGTGGCCAATTCATTCATGCATTAAACGCAATAATAACTCAACACATGCATTAAAGCGTTAAAACACGGAATGTGGAATTAAAAGAATTAACTAGGCTACATCGTTCATCCCAACATCAAATTTAGCTACACATCATATTTAAATAGCAAAAATAGAATATAATGACGTTCATTGAAAATAAAGAAGATTGGAAAGATTGCACCAATTATCAATTCTTCAAGTATCTTCAATTCACGCCCCTCTGCGATGCTTGAATCTCCAAGAATTCCAGTTAAAATCTCTGTTGTGGCTCGTTCTACGGAGAGGCAAAGGTCTGATTTTCGTGCCTCATGTGTTGTATATATAGGTCTTGGAGAAAACCTAGGTCAAAAAGCCCAAAGCCTGTTAAAAATCGCGAAAGAAATCTGATCTGTGGCCCAATCGGACAAGCGCGCGATCGCCCAGGCTTATGGCTGGCGATCCTACGCGATCGCGTGGAAGACCCTTTTACTCTCGGGTTAAGATTTTGCACCATCTCACGATCGCTTGGTACATATCCAGCGATCGCGACTTCATCTTTCTTTCGGCTGTGTAAGTTGGTCCCTAACTTTTAATTGCACCTTCAATCCTCAACTTCCAATTATTGCAATTTCGTCTCCAAACTTTATCTTCTTCTCAATTTGCCCATTCAAGCTCTTAATTCATTCAATTAGGTCCTCCAACCTCTGATTCGTTCATTTTGGCACATTGCATCTTTCCGGTTGACGTCACAAACTTATCAATTGCTCGTTTTAGCTCCAATCAACATTCAATTATACAATTTTCTCTTCAATTACTTCATTCTTCATCTTTTGGGATATTTTCTGCAAAGTAAACATATAAGCACAAATTAAATAGCCTATATTCTAAAACGATAATAATTTATTCTAATTTAGACATACAGATAAGTGTATAAAACACATTTATCAATATCATATGATTTGGATATAGACTTGGTCACACAGTTCTTGTATGGGAGACCAGATGCAGAATTAGAGAGAGTAGGCCGCTTTATCCACAGTGAGATGACTGAGAGAGCATTCGGATTTTACACATCTTTATCTATCACAATGTCGATCCCACATCACATAGGCCCGCTTTTAATGAGGATAGGGCACGAATGATTCATCACCTAGCCAGAGGACACAAGTTGGATCTGGGACGACATATCTTTGATTTTATTGTGACACTTGCCTCCCAGCTTGGCAGTTCTCTACAAGTTATGTTCCCTAGTCTCATTTCTGCTATTTGCATGACGAAGGGAGTTGAGTTGCTACCGCATGAGGAGCTCACAGCATCAGAGGGGACAATCAGTAGGCGGATGTTGGATAATGCAAGGGCTCAAGGACAGCAAGCACTAGCAAGACAACCCGGCACCAGTAGCACAGCCAACACCACCACCAAAGCCTGTGCCAGCACCATCACTTCTTGGAGATGACAGACTTTTAAGGCAGATCCTATCAGAGTTATCAGTGCAGGGACACATGCAAGCCACCACTAGGGATGCAGTGCTCAAGCTGCAGAGGGAGAATGATACACTTCAGAGGCAAATTCAGGCCCTAGTTCAAGCAGATATTGCTGTGAAGCTGTGCATGGTACGTTCTACATTGACTGAAATCAATACCCATATGCTGCAAGTATCTTCTCGTTTGAACTCCATGGATAGGAGAATAGCTGCCATTGAGCACAGGCAGGACCAAGACATACCAGATTCATCTACAGGACCTTCTCAGTCACAGCAGATAGACTTACCCTCGGGAAGTTCTTGATCTTTTTCTTTTACATTGCTTTCTTATTTTGATTCTGTTTTATCATGCTGACATTGAGGGAAATGTACTTTTCCAAGTTTGGGGGTAGTTTTGGTGTGGACTCTAGGCTGTTTACCCTTGTTTCTCTTATTGGCCTGTATTAATTGCTTCTATGTAGCTGTTCAACTATTTTTGATTAATGTAACTTGGCTCGATATTTTTGTCTTTTGCTTTCAACTCTTATAAAAAAAATGTTTACCGCCTATGATGTAGTTCGGGTAAGACTTTCTGCTTGGGGTTAAACTTTGGACATCATGCTTACTTATGCTACTTTTGACAATTGCTTCTTCATGTTCGACTTGTCTATATATGAGCACATAGCCAAGATTGAATAATTAATTATGGAAAGATTTATTGAATATATGTGGGGGTAACTTTAAATTTTACGACCTAGATTTGATTGTATGATTTCTAAACTTAGATTTAGAGACATCCCAACCTTTAAAACTTAGAATCTAAACTTGCTAAAGAGCAGTTTGGGGGTGGAAAGAAGTGGTGAAGGTAGGCTTGAACTTTTAAGGGTATGTAGTTCCTGAAATGTGTTATTGGTTGAAGAAGTTGTAACGCCCCGAATTCCGCGGAGCCCGGGACGCCACTTCGTCCTTTAAAATTGACTTTATTGCGGAAAATAAATTTAATTCAAAGCATCACATTCATCATTTGAAAACTTCAGCGGAAACTTAATTAAATTAGATATAGAACAATTCGTAAAAACTTGTGTCTCAATTATTTAAATAAAATTAACGATAAATAGTTTAACGAGTAACATTCTGAAAGTTTGTCAAATAAACATCATCTTTTATTCGATTTTCCAAAGCTGCCCCTTTCATTCCCCGCCATCTCCGAAATCTGCAAAAGCTGTTAAAATGGAATGAGCATTTCGAAAGAAATACTCAGTAGACTCATCGCCAATAATTAATTTATAGAATAACTTAACATGTAATTATGCAATCATACAGTGACATCATCATCATCATCATCATAGGCTATTTTAATAAAATCAAAGGCTCTTTAAAATCATAGGGTGTGGGTAGTCTCGTCTCATGCATTTAAGCAAGTAAGTTATGCATAACATCATCATTTCTCATTTATCTCATAAGAGATATTCTTTTCTCGTCTCATGCATCAAAGCATACAAATCACGTAATTTCACATAAGACACATAAATTATAATTTAAACTAATTAGTGGGGGCGAGTCTACCTTAAATCACGAGTTTGAAATAAAGCTGGAAAGTCACGTCAATCTTCTAAATCACCAAGTGTATCGTCTAGCCAAAAGAAAAATTAAATTAATTTAGTATTTCAAAAATTAAACTATTAAAGTGAATAAATAAAGTTTAGGGGTTAAAATAGACTTTTCGAATATTAGTGGGCTGACTTATATAATTTAAATATATATGGGACTAATTATTTTCATTTTTGAAATAGTTGGGGCTAAGGTAATTTATTTGCAAAGCTTAAGAGTTAAATAAAACATTGCAAAACTTAAAGGATCGAAATAATACTTTTTAAAAAAACTAAAGGGCTGAATTAAAATATTTTAAAACTAAAGGACTGAAATAACTTAATTTAAGAGTAGTGGCTGAAATAAGATATTTTAATTACAGAGGGCTGAAATAACATTTCTTTAAAAAGTGAGGACCAAAATAGGTACTCTTTCAAAAATTGGGACTTAAAGAATCAATTTGTAAGTAAGTTTATATATATAATATATATATCTATCTCTCTCTCTGTAAATCGACCGAGAGAGAGAGAGAGGCGACGGGCGAAGACGCCCCTTTCTTGATCCAGACCGCCGGCGCCTACCTGCCGGCGGTAGCGCCACCACAAGGCGGTGGCACCGGTGTAAGGTGTAGTTGGATTGGGGCATGTTTGGCTGTGAAAGTAGAGGCAAACCGAGGCAAGAGGTTCAATCCTTTGGTGAATTTCCGGCGATACACCGCATGGGATGGGTTGGGAGTGGAGGTAAGTATATGGGTTTCCTGTTTAATTTGAGTTTTGGGGTTGTCGTGTGGGCGATTTCGAAAAAGGAAGGGGCGATTTTGAGTGGTGGTTTTCTTGGGTTTTGATTCGGTTGCGATTGGGGTTGGGTACAGACAGTGGATGGTGGCGGTGGTGATGCTCGATGATGAAGGTTCAGTTCTTGGCCGGATGAGGTGTAGATTGGTTTCAGATTGATGTAGATGGTGGTGGTTCGGTTTGTAAACTTGGGTTTGAGCGGGTGATGATATGTAGTCGGGGTTGTAGTGGAATTGGTCGTGGTGATGGTGGAGGTTTGTGTGCAGTCATTCTCGGTATGGCAGCATGGTAATGGAGTTTGAATTGACTGGCTGCATTTTGGGTTGTTCATGGCAGTGGGGGTTGATTTTGGTGGCTCAATGGCGGTGGCGGTTAGTCTCGAGGTTGAAGGTGGTTGGGTGATGGTGGTGTTGAGTCCGGCTGCGGGAGGTTTGGTTTGACGTGTGATTGGGTGCTTGCAGTTGAATGGTGTTAACGGTGACTGAAATTGGTAAGGGATGGATTTGGGTTGCGATGATGGATTCAGGCTTGTGGTTGGCATGGTGATGAACGCAGAAATCCAGCTTCAACTATGGGAGAAATTGAGAGAACTCATACCTTTGCTGGAGGCGGTTGCGTAGGTTTCGATAATGAGGTTGGGAGGTTTAAATTAATAGTTGATTTAGGTGTTAAACATGGTAGCTTAGGTTAAAATCTTGGTTTATGGAAATCTTGTAAAAATTTTGGAAACGAGTATCGATTGCGTAAGGAAAAACTTGGGGAGGAAGAAGCTGGTGAATAGGTTGGGTCAAGAGATGACTTATTGGGTTTTTAAATGGGCCTGAATGATTGGTAACAAAAAAACATTTGGACTCGATAAGTTGGATTGGACTAAAATATTTCAAATTGGGACTTAATAAAATTAATACTTGGACTTTTGAAAATAAACTGTGATATTAAAATATTTTTGATAAAATTGACTTTAAATTAAATAACGAACTTGGACATAAAATCAGAATAATTTGGATAATCTATTAAAAAATTGAAATCTGGACTTAAGGATAAATACTGAAAATGATTCACTTTAATTGGACTGGAATTTGACTAAGATAAATTTAAAATAAAATTTTACTTCATTGGCTAGACGAACACGTGTTTTAAAATAAATGGACAAAGTAGTAGCGACACATTTTTAAAATAATATTTATTTAAATAAGTCATAGAAAATTCTCGGTCGCTACAGAAGTCTTGGTTAACGGGTATAAACCATTACCAGCATAAAACAGAAAAATGTTGAAGGTTTTATTCTGCTCTTCAAAAGCCTTTTTGACTCAAGTAATTAAGTTTGAGGGGTCTTTCAAACCTGGTGCCCTAAAGTCGTCTGGCTTGGGAGTCATCGATCTAAAGCTCCCTACAGGAGTCAATTAGAAAGCAAGTATGGAGAGTGGACTTACACATAAGACGCTAAAACATCTTTAACTTTTCTGTTTAAGCCTTTATGACTCGATTAATTAAGTTTGAGGGGTCTTTCAAACCTGGTACCCCAAAGTCGTCTGACTTGGGAGTCATCAACCTAAAGCTCGCTATAGGAGCCATATAGAAAGCAAGTATGAAAAGTTCTGCACAAAGATGGTAAAAGACATGAATATAAAAAGAAAAAGTCGTCCATAAAAAAAATAAAAAATAAAATTGGTATAAACTTGTTGATTGAGACTTTGATACCAAAGGCATGGATTAGGGAACCGATTACCATTGATTGTTTGGGCAGATTTAGCTAATTCTGACCGCCTGATGTGGAAAAATGCAAATTTTCAATATTTAGAAACCACAATAGCAGAAGGAACCTTGGGATTAGAGAGAAAAGCAATGAGGAAGTGATCATACCCGAGAGATGCAAGAAATTGATAGAGTAGCGTTGTCTAACCACTTGGGATTTGGGCTTATGTAATTTTAGCCACACTTTGTTAAGTGGATCTTGATATGAGTATGCATTTAATTTTGGCTATTCATATACACACATGACAAGTTGGGCATGAAGTAAGTAAAAAATGATTTTATCATGTTGTCTAATTATTTCTCCCTGAGTGGATGTTTGATACGAACCTAAGGCATTATGGTATGCAAATTTGAAAAAAAAAATAAAAAATAAAAGAATAAATAAGTAAATTAATAAAAGGATAAAAGAATAAAATAAAAATGTGTTATTTGGAGTTTTTGTTTCTATTTAGTTTGTTCGAGGACGAACAATGATTCTAGTCTGGGGGTATTTTATAAGTGTATTATATACACTAATTTATATGTCAAAATTAGGATATTTCATTGTGGTTTGAGAATAAATTCTACCTAAGTTGTGTTTATTTATTTGTTATTTCAGATTATATCCCAAATTGAAAAAAGAAGAAGCAATTGAGGGAAATAAAGGTCAAGTTAAAGGCAGCTGGAGCAAAGTTGGTCCTAACTTGGAAGAAGTCAAAAGATTGAAGGCTTAATTGAAGAAATTAATAGAAGAAAGGACTCAATTGAAGAAAACTAGATGTTTCGGGACCAAGATGTTAAAATCAGAAGATGAAGGTCGTGAAGTGCAAATAAAAGATGGGAACCTACTTAAAAGGAATAAAAGATGAAAATTGCACATACCAGATCGAACTGCACAGCCTCACCACATTACATTGCGAGGCCGCGCGACGTGAGATAGAATGGGCAGAACGTTGAATGCTAAGACTATGCGGCCGCACCTCACTTCACTACACGGCCTCGCAGGTCTTCGACTGGGCCGACTATGGGCCTTTTCACGCGGGTTTTGACTGATTTTTGCCCCCTTTTCATCAGGATTTCGCCCTAAGATATATATACAATATTGGGGGCACGATTTTGGGGACTTTTGCTCAGCCTCTTAACGAATTTTCTTAGCGATTTTACATCAAGTATTTGGGAGATTCAAGCAAGGTAAAAGGAGTGGAGATTAGAAGATTAACACGAGAATTCAACTCTTGGTGGAAGATTTCTTTTCTTGTTGTTAATTTTATAAACTCCGTTATGTGTTATTATTATTTTTATCGTTTTTGTTCTTTATTTATGATGTGTAACTAATTTTAATGTTGGGATGAACGATGTAGCCTAATTGATTATTTTAATTCCATATTCCTTTGTTTTAATGATTCATTGCATGTGTTGATATATTATTGTGTTTAATGTATGAGTTAACTGGCCACTAATTCATGATTCAATGTGTTATTTTCATAATCTGAGAGGTGAGTTAATAACATAGATCTTGGTAATAAATCCAGTAATTGAACAAGAGATAGAGATATACCCTTGTTATTATTGCGGTCGTGTGTGAATTCTTGTGTGTTATGCATCTGCATCTAGATAAGGAATATTCGGACCATCTGTAGAGATAACGGTTGACTTATTTAGGTAGAATTGATTTAAACTTGAGAGAGGAATTTCAATATACATTAGTGAATTCGACCGAATGCATATTTAGAAAATAAAACTGGAATTGAAGTTTATATAGTTGGCTAGGTGAAATCCGGATTCCCAACTATTTTACAATCATCTTTTAAAACAAAAGCAATTTTAAAATCTCAATTCTGCAAATTTTTAATTATTTAGTTTAATTCTTTAATTTTAGTTTAAAAACCAATCATATTCATATGTTCAAATAGGGATAAGAATTAACATATTTCGGTACTTAGTAAGCAGTCTCCGTGGGACGATAATCCGGACTCCTAGGTCCACTTTATTACTTCTCTGCAAATCCAAAATTCAATGAATGAAAGTTCTGTCGACGCTTTCGCATGTCGCAAAATCTATTCATGCATATACTTCAGGCGGTGCAAAGTCATGATGACTATTTCGTGTAAAAACACGACGGCCTTGGAAGGCTAGGTTTGTCTCCTTTCCAGAAAATTACTGCTGCTATGAGGATGTTGGCATGTGTTAATATTGTAGTAGGAACCACTGACAAGTATGTGAAAATAGGTGAGTCAACGGTAAATGAGAGTGTGCAACGGTTCTGTCAAGCTATCATGGATGTCTTTTCACCACGATACCTGCGAGCACCGAATGTGATAAGGGCATTTTATACACTTGCTTGTATGTCTAAATTAGATTACATTATTGTCATTCTTGAACAATTGCTACTTAATTGCTTTATAATTGTTTATATTTTAGGAATTTTCCCAAAGTCATTGGAATGAAGCACTAAAGTGGAAAAGTGGGTATTTGGATGTTATTTGAAGCTTAAAGACACAAAATCGATGATGAAATTGTCAACCGGGATTTCCAAGGAGAGCTAAGTGGAAGGAATCAAGGTTCGAGAGCTAGATTGAAGATGGATTTAAGTTTGGAATAAGATTTGAAGAGTTTTGGAACTTCGGGAACTTAATTGTTGCAATCAGAAAATGAAGGATTCATGTGCAAATAAAGTTTAGGGACCAACTTAAACGCACCAAAAAATGGAAATTGCAATTGCAGATTTGAACTGCGTGGCCACATGTTATCTATGTGGTGGCCGCGTGTGATTTCTGAATTAAACAGAACCAATTTCCAGTCTACTGTGCGACCGCTAAGCTGTCCGAGGCCCAGCGAAGAAAAGCCCATGTGCGGATTTCAGCATGGTTTAGCCTAGGTTTCTCGTAAAATCTATAAAAAAGACTTATCAAGCACGAATTCAGAACATTTGCACACATATCCTAGAAGTACAATTTACCATCAAGACTTGGAGATTTTGAAGCATCAATAGGAAGCAAAGGCGTGAGGATAGAAGACTAGCAACGGGGACAACTACTTGGTGCAAGAGTTCTCTCCTTTGTTATTTTTGCTTTCTCATGATGTTTAGTTAGTTATTTACTGCGATTTAGTTGTTCTAATTATGAGTAGTTAAACTATTTGTTAGGATCAAACGATGTAGCGTAGTTTTACGCATTCGATTTCATTATTTAAGTTTTATGGTTTGATTGCATGTGTATGATTTTGTTTTGTGTTCAACGCTTGAATTAACTGGCCACTAATTCATTGATTAATTGGATCATTTTTATAATCCGAGAGGTGAGCTAATGATCAAGAATTAGGAATAAAATCCAGTAATTGAATGAGTGATAGAGATATACATATGTTGTTATTGCAATCTTAATTAAGATCTTGTAATCCATGTACCTAATCATTACAACCTGTTGTTCGTTAACACAGTTGACTAGTTAGGTATAGTTGATTTAAACCAGAGAGGGGAATTCCATGTGCATAAGTGAACTCGACCGATCACATTAGGAGATTAAAACTTGAGTAGTGAGATTAAAAGTATTGACTACGTGAACTCGTGAAATCCCAACTCTACATCAATTGATTAAAAAACACACCTTTATTCTTTGTTTATTGCTTTAGCTTAATCTTTAGAACCATCACATCTTCATTTATTTGTTATTCAAATAAATTGGGAATTAAAATAGTTTTGGTAGTTAATCCAATTCCTTGTGGGTACGATAACTAGGACTCTAAAAGTCCACTATATTACTTTTCATGACCGTACACTTGCGATGTTATTTTAGGTGAATAAGTTTTTGGTGCCATTTCCGGGGAATTGTCATTAATATCAATTTATTTTGATTTTCGCTTTAATTTCAATTTCAATTTTAGTTATTTTTAATTTTTATTTTTATGCTAAGAAGATCTAAGAGTGGTGATTTTTTTCCCTTTGATTCAGGAGTCAAGCGTACTTTGAGAAGAAGGCGTAAACAGCAGTTGGAAGCAGCTTTGCAACCAGACAGAAGAATGGCAGCTGATGGGGTTCCAAATAATCCCATAATTCCTAAAAATCCATTGGTTAATAAGAATCAACCTGATGATGTAGTTGGGCAGGAGCTACATGGTCCCACAGTGGGAAATATCAGGACATGTGTCGTGCCACCAGCCATCCCTTCCAACAACTATGAGATCAAAACTTCATTGATCCAACAATTAGTAGTATTCCATTGGCTACCTTCTGAAGATCCCCATGCGCATTTATGAGCTTTTCAAGAAATATGCGGCGTGCAGCGGATGAATGGAGTTCCACCAGAAGCTGTAAAAATGAAGTTATTTTCATTCTCTCTTGCAGACGAGGCTAAAGCATTGTTCTGTTCTTTGCCCTCAAGATCCATAACTTCATGGGCTATTTTAAGTCAGAATTTTGTGGATAAGTTCTTTCCACCGGGAAGAATGTCAAAGCTTAGGAGGGAGATATTGACTTTCAGTCAACAACAAGGGGAATCATCGAAGCCTGGGAGAGGTTCAATGAGTTTCTTAGGCAATGTCCTACACATGGCATAGTTGATTGGATACTAACTTAGCAATTTTACAATGGTCTAACCTATGAGAACAAGAGGCATGCGGACTCAGCTACATGTGGATCATTAATGGATCTGACTTATGAGGAGGCCTCGGTAATCTTTGAGAAAATTGCAGCAAATAGTTACCAATGGTACTTAGACTGAGCTGTGCAAAAGACTGCAGGAATTTTTGAAGTGGATGGGATCACTAAGTTAAATGCTAAGATTGATGCTTTGGTGAAGAAATTTGATAGTTTGGGAAAGCAACAGTACATTCTGTTCAGGTAAAGCAGGTTTGTGATAATAGTTTTGAAAATCATTGGGTCCGTGAGTGTCCTGCTGCACTACAAGATCAAACAACTATGGAGGAAGTTAATTACATGAGATATAATCAACTGCAAAAGAAGTAGCAGTTTCAGGTGAATCTTAAGGAAATCATGGATATGATAGTACAGCTTGTCAAAATCCAACAAGAAATGCTGCAGACTCAACAATCTGAAATAAAGGAGCTGAAGAATCAAGTTGGTCAGCTAGCAGTGAATAGAACAGAATGACAACCTGGACAATTTCCTAGCAATACAGTAACCAACCTAAGGGAGAATGTTTGTGTGATCACCACCTGAAGTGGGATACAGCTGAAAGAAGTGGAAATTAAGAAATTTGTACAAATGGTTGAGAAAAAAAAGGAAGAGAGTCCGAAAGGAAAAGATATGCCTGATGGAGATAAAGAACAGAAAGAGCAGGAGAATGTGTTGAATAAGGTTGAGGGACCAAAGAAAGTGAATAATGATGAGGGAAGGCCAGCAAGACCACTGGTAAAACCTTATGTGCCACCAATTCCATACCCAGGAAGAGTAGTGCATCACTTGAAGGAGCAACAATTTAACAAGTTTCTGGATATTTTGAAAAAGTTGCATATCAACATCCACTTCATTGAGGCAATTAGAAAGATTTTGAATTATTCAAACTTTTTAAAAGAATTGATGGTTAAGAAGAAGAGACTTGAAGATTGTGAAATGGTAGCATTGGATGAAGAGTGCAGTGCTATACTCCAAAATAATCTACCACCAAAACTAAAGGATCCAGGGAGTTTCTCTATCCCTTGTTTAATTGGTAATTTAAAATTTCATAAAGTTGTATGTGATTTGTGGTCTAGTATTAACTTAATGCCACTCTCTGTCTACATGAAATTAAACTTAGGGGATCCAACACCAAAGACTATCATGTTGTAGTTGGCTGATAGATCAATCAGGTATTCTTATGGGGTGATAGAGGATGTGCTTGTTAAAACTGACAAGTTTGTGTTTCTCGCAGATTTCACGATCTTGGACATGGAGGAGGATGAAAGAATGCCATTGATTTTTGGAAGGCCATTCATGGAAACTGCTAGAGCATTAATCGATGTTGAGAAGAGGGAGATCATATTTAGAATGGAGGAGGAAAAGGTTACTTTTAACCTTGCACAAATGGATGACAATGATCCCGATCTTGAAAATTGCTCGAATGTCGAAGTGGAGCCCACATTTAAGGACAAAGGGAAGCAAAAACAAAAAGTCTCAGGGTATGTAAAGAGCAAATCCAAAAAGGGAGAAATTGTGTTAAACCCGTGAGCCACCTTGAAGATCTCTATCAAAAGTCGAGCTTTAGACTCTAAACGTAGCGCTTGTTGGAGGCAACCCAACCCGTATCCTTCTATTATTTATTTGTGCTTTAATTTATTTTTCATTAGTACTTTAGGATTTAATTTCTTTGTTTATTTAGGATGTTACAATGAGCAAGTTCTTTATGTTAAGTATGTTGACATCAATACCATCATAAGTATCAAGCCTTAGTAGTGAAAGCATAAATTTGTTGATTCCATGGCATTAATTGGTTTGCATTGCATGCTAGAATTGTGGGGGATAAGTCATAAAATCATACATGGAACCTTAGTTCAAATTAGGAAGCAAAGTTAGGTAAGTGAGCTTATTGAAAACAAGGTGTTTTGGGGTTAGAAATTAAAGTTGAAATTCAAATATTGGCATAAAAATTTTTCCAGCCGGAGAACCACGTGGCCACGCCATTGCACTCTGGTGGCAGCACATTATCTTTCAAAATAACAGAATGCTTCAAACTCCATGATTTCCACTTGCCTTGTTTGGTGCACTCTAGGTGTTTGTCAAAATGTCTCAATAAATCTTTCATCAATTTTTTGCAAAATCTTTTGAACAACTTTCATCAATTCATATTGAACTTTGATTATGTGCAATCCATTCGTAAATTGCATCATCACAAGTGCATAAACTTTGATTTGAAATCATGGGCACACTTAGGCACAACATTAAGGTCATTGCAACCATTGTGCACAAATTTTCAGCTTGGGTATCCATTTTTGCCACTTCATCTTACAACCCTAATGTACTTCAAATGACCTGAATTTTTGATATGATATAGACCACACTACACACTTTCATATGTCCGAATATGGCTCAAAAAAAAAATCAAATTTTCATAGCAATTTCGGGGGCTGAACATGGGTAATTGACCACTTTCAAAACAAATTCAGATTTTAGTTTTGCTTTAGTTTGGGGATTGTGAATGTAGTTGCTTATGATTTCCTTTAAATTAGATGTACTTATGTACTTTTTTCATTCTTGCGAGGTCCATATCTATTGACAAATATTGAAATCAAGATTGGAACAAGTACGACCATCCAAGTCTACATTCAAGAAAATGCTCGAAAATGAAGAATTGCACCCTCAAACCCTGAAGTACTTGAACCCCTCCTTGTTGTATTATTTTATTTTATGTATCACATCTTCATGACATACATTGAGGGCAATGCATAATTTTGGTTTGGGGGTGGAAATTCATGCTTTGTCATATTAAATGCTTCATATGCTTCATTTGCTCCACGTGCACTCTGTTATTGGGGAAATTTCAAGTTTAAAAAAAATGAAAATTGTGTTAACAGTTTTATTGCCTAGGACATGATATGAATCAATTTATGACGTGGCTTGAATAATTGGACAACATATTAAATGCTTCATATGCTTTGTCATATTAAATGCTTCATATGCTTCATTTGCTCCACGTGCACTCTGTTATTGGGGAAATTTCAAGTTTAAAAAAAAATGAAAATTGTGTTAACAGTTTTATTGCCTAGGACATGATATGAATCAATTTATGATGTGGCTTGAATAATTGGACAACATCAAAACTTGTGTTTCATTAATTAGTCATGACTTGCTTGATTTCATATTCTTGAGCATATAGCCATTGTTGAATTTTTACTTGTGTATGAGTTAATCTGACATTTGTGGGGCATAATTATGCAACTTGAACTTTGGAATGACTTTAAAATCCCAAAACTTAGAACATTAGACACAAGTCCCTTAACTAGAACCAAATCGCTCAAGAAGCAGTTTGGGGTGGAAATGTTAGGATATGCATGTATCGATAGGGTGAAGGTATGTAGTCCCTGGTTTTGCAATGTGGATTAAAACAATTTTGTCAACAGGTATAAACCATTATCAGCATAAAAACAGAAAAATGTTGATGGTCTTATTCTACTCTTCAAATGCTTTTTTGATTTGAGCAAGTAAGCTTTAAGGGTCTTTAAAATCTGGTACCTAAACTCAACTGAGTTGGGACCTATCAGCCCAAAGCTCGTTTCACGGTTCAATTAGAAAGCAAGTAAGGAGAGTGAACTTACACATAAGACGCTAAAACATCTTTAACTTTTCTGTTTAAGCCTTTATGACTCGAGTAATTAAGTTTGAAGGATTCTCTGAACCTGGTGCCTTAAAGTCTTCTGGCTTGGGAGCCACCGACCTAAAGCTTGCTACAGGGATCATATAGAAAGCAAGTATGAAAAGTTCTGCACAAAGATGGTAAAAGACTAGGAGAATAAAAAGAAAAAGTCGTCCATAACAGGATTTTTTTTTTTGCCTAGTTGACTAAAACTATAGAAATTCAGGGTGTAAAATTAGGGATTGCCTACTTTTGACTTGTTGTGCATGTATATTTCTGATTCCGACTATCTTGAGAGGAAAAATGCAATATTCATATGTTTAGAGACCACAATAGAGGAAAACATGAGATTTGAGAGAAAAGCATACAGTTGTGATCATCTAAGAGCGTTGAAAGGAAAATCATTAGAAATCATAGGATGACTTCATGAGATTTAGGCTTGCTTTTGCATAATAAGTCACAAAATGTTAAATACATTTTTGCATGAGTAGGCGTTTGACATTGGCTATTCCCACACACACTTGAGAATTGAGAATGACTTGACTAATAACAATTTGTACTTCGTTTTTCAAAACTCTTTGCCAAATATGTGATTTGATTTGTATTATTGAGGCGTATGATGAACTGTTGACACATCAAAAATACTTGCTATTTTCTAGTTTTATTTATTATTTTATTTTTACATTGTTCAAGGACGAATAATAATTCTAGTTTGAGGGTATTAATAAGTACATTTTATACACTTGTTTGTATGTCTAAATTAAATTACATTATTGTCATTCTTGAACAATTGCTACTTAATTGATTTATAATTTTTTATATTTTAGGGATTTCCCCAAAGTCATTGGAATGAAGTACTAAAGTGGAAAAGTGGGCATTTGGATGTTATTTGAAGCTTAAAGGCGCAAAATCGATGATGGAATTGTCAACCGGGATTTCCAAGGAGAGTTAAGTGGAAGGAATCAAGGTTCGAGAGCTAAATTGAAGATGGATTTATGTTTGGAAGAAGATTTGAAGAGTTTTAGAAGTTCAGGGACTTAATTATTGCAATCAGAAGATGAATGATTCATGTGGAAACAAAGTCTAGGGGCCAACTGAAATGTACCGAAAAAATGGAAATTGCAATTGCAGATTTGAACTGCGCGGCCAAGTGTTATCTATGTTGTGGTCGCTCAAGATTTCTGAATTAAATAGAACCAATTTTCAGTCTACTGCGCGGCCATCAAAAGTTTCCTGTGCGATCGTGCAGTTCTTTGAGGCCTAGCGAAGAAAAGCCAACGCGCAGATTTCAGCATGGTTTAGCCTAGGTTTCTGGTAAGATCTATAAAAGGGACTTATCAAGCACGAATTCAGAACCTTTGCACACATATCCTAGAAGTACAATTCACCATCAAGACTTGGAGATTTTGAAGCATCAATAAGAAGAAAAGGCGTGAGGATAGAGGACTAGCAACGGGGACAACTACTTGGTGCAAGAGTTCTCTCCTTTGTTATTTTTGCTTTCTCATGATGTTTAGTTAGTTATTTACTGCGATTTAGTTGTTCTAATTATGAGTAGTTAAACTATTTGTTGGGATCAAACGATGTAGCGTAGTTTTACGCATTCGATTTCATTATTTAAGTTTTATGGTTTGATTGCATGTGTATGATTTTGTTTTGTGTTCAATGCCTGAATTAACTGGCTACTAATTCATTGATTAATTAGATCATTTTCATAATACGAGAGGAGAGCTAATGATCAAGAATTAGGAATAAAATTAGGTAATTGAATGAGCGATAGAGATATACGGTCCGTTGTTATTGCTGTCTTAATTAAGCTCTTGTATTCCATGTACCTAATCATTACAACCTGTTGTTCGTTAACACGGTTGACTAATTAGGTAGAGTTGGTTTAAACCAGAGAGGGGAATTCCATGTGCATAAGTGAACTCGACCGATCACATTAGGAGATTAAAACTTGAGTAGTGAGATTAAACGTATTGACTACGTGAACTCGTGAAATCCCAACTCTACATCAATTGATTAAAAAACACACCTTTATTATTTATTTATTGCGTTAGCTTAATCTTTAGAACCATTGCATCTTCATTTATTTGTTATTCAAATAAAGTGGGAATTAAAATAGTTTTGGTAGTTAATCCAATTCCTTGTGGGTACGATAACTAGGACTCTAAAAGTCCACTATATTACTTGTCACAACCCGTACACATCAGTGTTATTTCAGGTGAACAGAATGCCGAAGACATAACGAGATTATTGTACATTGAACATCAATGTGGATTTCTAGATATGTTAGACAACCTTGATTGTATGCATTGAAAATGGAAAAATTGTCCCATTGCATGAGCTGGACAATATGCAGGCTGTAGTGGATCCCCTACAATAATTCTCGAGGTTGTGGCCAATTATGACATTTGGATATGGCATGCTCACATCGAATTGCTAGGCTCGAACAACGATATTAATGTGTTGGAGTTATCCTACTTGGAAAACAACATTGCTCCACATGCAAATTATGTCATACAAGGGAAACAGTACACAATGGGATACTATTTAGCTAATGGAATATACCCAAAGTAATCAACAATTGTACAGACGATCCATGATCCTCAAACTCCGAACAAAAAATATATAGCAACTCCCAAGACTAAATTTTCTATGTTATTTCGAGTTGTGTCATTGCTACGTATTTCATATCCCGTGTTTTAAATTTTTATGTTTGTTTTTCAAATTTTCAGCTAATAAAAAGTTTAATTTCAATTTGTTTACGAAAACATGAATTTTTAAGTGTTCAAAATAATTATTTATTAAATTAATTAATTATTAAAATATAAATACGCTTTTTGAGTTTAATGATCGAAATAATTAGATGTAATGAAATTGTATTTTTTTAAAATAGAAAATAATAAAAATAATGAATAGTATATATTTGTTGTAAGATTTAGTATTGTTAAGTTGGAGTAGAGAAGCTAGAATAGTGTGACTGTAATTCAAATTTAGTGTAAAAGAAAGAATTTAATACTCCATTCGTCCCAATTATATAGGTTGCATTTCCTTTTTCGTTTGTCCCAATTATATAGATTTGTTTCTTTATTGAAAAATATTTATTTTGTTTGTTTACCAACGTACCCATATTTATTACTTCCAATATAATAGTTTTGATATTAAATAAGGGTATGTTGGAAATTTTCATTGCAAAAATTACTTTCTCAATGACATTAAATACGATTTCTTAATCTGTGTGAAAATTCAAACAAGCTTATATAATTGGGACGAAAAGAGTATAAAATTTAGTGTATGTGGGTTGGAAAAGGTCTTACACTCATGATCAAGAATTGCTTGATGAGCTATGTGAAGGAATGGTCAAAATGAAAATGTATGGATGCAAGAAAATGTTTAAATTTAGTGGCAAACACACTCGATTTGTATACGGTAGTGATGATGAACTGGAAGGAGGGGGAGTAATATGCAATGGTGAAATTGAATATTCGGCTGCTTCATAACATAGTTATTATTTGAAGGGTTGCAAAGAATTTATTGCTTTAACGGTGTGTGTTTCCTATTTCTGCTTACACTTATGTGATTTCTGTTTATTTTTTTCACTGTGGTACAACAAACAAGGATTTAACTGTTTAAATGGCGGGATTTAATTTTCTATAAAAAATGATTCACAATGCATTTGTAAATGCTGGCTTTGGTCAGGTAAAAACAATTTTTACAAATATTATTGTGTTCTTCCAGTGTTTGGAAATGGGCTGGCTCTTCTTTTATATCAATATTCTCACACTGCCTTTTTTTTCCTGTTCAGGATAAGTTAATGACAGGTCCTTCAGAGGCATCAATGGTAGGTTCTTCAATGAGCTGGATTTTCAAAAATAAGGAACATGGAAAAGCCGAAGGTTCTTCGGATTACCCTTGCAAGTACAAATAATCCTGCCCCTACAACTATTAATTGAATTTTGATTTTTATCTTATTTAACGTTGATTGCAAAGTTGGCAGCTGTTGTAGCATTGTGTACGCAATATGAAGCTGACTTTCAACCAAATATGAGCATTGTTGTCAAGGATTTACTGCCACTGTTGAAGTCAACTGCCCGAGCTCCTGAGATATAGTGAGAATTATCAGTTACTTCGTGTTTGAAACTTCGACGACTTCTGTTTGAATTTATTTCGTCACTCCACAAAAATATCGACTAAGAGACTCCCAAGTCTCGGCATACAAAAGTTAGATTTTGAATACTTATTATTATTATTATTATTATTATTATTATTATTATTATTATTATTATTATTATTATTATTATTATTATTATTATTATTATTATTGACACTAGATTTTCGTAGTTTTTTTTTTCAATTGTACTTTTTCTATAATTTAATATTTGTCAATGGAATATATGCATGGATCGCATGAGTGTGGGCATAAATTTTGGGGCTCCGTATCATTTTCATGTCGAAGATAAATGTGGATTAATTTCTTGAACATAGGGGTGTTTTCGAATAGTAGATTTGTATAGAATATATTTTGTTTTAAATTTTGTTCATGATTTTCAGCGTTTTGGTCTTATTTGATTTTAATTTTCTTGCATTTTCGTCTAAGGACTAATCTTTACTGGCTCCATTCCTGCCTCAAAAGGCAACCAATGTCTTTTTGTCCAAATACTTTGTTTTGGTTATTGGGTAGTTAATGCAGCTATTTAATAGTTTATTTTGATTTCTTAGTTTTTGAGTATTTTGAATTTTTTTTATTACATTGATTTATCTTGCAGATCATCCCATTTTTGAAAAGGTTATTGAGTATTTTGAATTTCTTTTATTGAGCATTTACAACAAGTTGCTGCTGAGGAAAAACAAAACAGTAATAAAGATTACTCGATAGATTTCACTAGCAATGAAGATGCTAGGGAGGGAATTGACGAAGACAATGTATTGACTTTTCTTTTTCCTTATTTTCTTGTGTTATCTTATCTTATCGCTATATTAAAGAAAGATAGTAGCTAAAAAAATCGCCCCCAGCGCCTAAAAAATCTTGCTTGGTAAGTAGAAAAAATTGAAATTTCTGAAGCCAAAAAAATCTCGCCCAAAGACTGTGTAATTTAAATTCATGAAGGATAATTTGTTCTTTTTGATTTATACTTCTTAAATATATACGAATTTATGAGGAGTATTCCGTAGTTTGTCAACCAATCAAATTTGAATATTGATCATCGATATTCAATTATATTTCTTTGTGTTCATTACTATATAATGTCACTTTGTTCATTGACACTTTCCAATGCAAACAAATATAATGGTAATGTCATCCGTACACCATACGAGTATATACTTATCACTAATATATAAAATTATGAATGTGTGAAAATCTTTTAATTGTCAATTATGTCCTTAATTCTATTTTTCTTATGTCTATAATATCCTTAATTAAAAAAAATATTTCCACATAAATAAATGTTGCATAACTTTTCAAATGATTGATTTAATTAAACAATAAATTCAAATTTCAAAATAAGGTCCTTATATTTAGTGCATATAATTTATAAAATATGTTTATTGATATTTATTTTCAATCTTATACCACATTGTAATTCAATACATATATATTTTTATACAATTCTAAAACTGAATCATTACAAGTTTACACCGTAAATCAAACATAGACGTAATTTTTTTAAACAATACAAGATTTCGATAATATTATAGCAGAATTAAGATAATCTCACAATAGAAATAGTATGGAGAGGGTTAAAATAATCAACATGATGAATAATTGGTAAACTACGATTTATGTTAAACTAAATACATTTTAAAATCAATAACTTTTTGAATAATCAAAATAAAAAATACAAAGTTATATATTTATTTATTTATTTATTCAAGCGCAATAAAATGTAAGTTTATTAAAACATATTTATAAATAAATACGTATTCAATCTTCACTTATATGATGAACGTAGTTAAGCCCATGTGTTGGTGTTGATTTTAAACTAGATTCCAATCTAAATCAAAGTTAACAATTAATTTCAATAAAGTATTTTATAAAACCTAAAAAATTTTAACCACAAAAAGACTTCAACTTCTATCAAAATATAATAAATATATGAGATACAAAGTAATAGTTCTTTTATCGTATACATAAGACGTGCGAAGCACGTGGTGAAATACTAGTAATAAATAAAAGGATTATAGTAGAATGAAAAAATTCCTCCAAAATTTCCCCCAAAAAAGTCCACTTTCGTCTTTATTGCTCCAAAATCCACCCCCTCCCCGCCAAAAAAAGTCCTTTCTCATCATTATTAATAATTATCAATAAATAAACACAAGAATACTTTTGATAACTATACTATTATTTTGAAATCGAAAAATATTCAATATGGGTGTCAAATAAAAAATCTCAACGAGAACTTTAATATGACTTCACAAGTGAAAACCAACTTGTAAACACGTCGTCCCTAAAATCATATCAAATATTAAAGGTGAAAGTCTTATTTTGTAACTTTTACTTTTTCTCAATACCCTACTATTTCAAAATTGTTTATTTAAGTCCTACAATGATATTTCTAATTTCTTAAACAAATTCAATTTGGACCGAAATAATTAATTTCAATTTGAGTTGCTTTTCTTATTAAATTAAAAGAAAAATATTAAATGTCCGAACTTTTTAAGTAAAATTAATTAAGTTTGAATAATTTTTGCAACTTCATATTTTGATCAATTACAAAGCCATATTCTACTACTATGAGGTGGTCCCCACCCAAGAATCCTGCACACTAAGGAAAATTAAAAATTTTGAGCGTATTTTCATTTGTAAGTGGACCCACATGAATATAAAATTCAGTGTATTTATGAGTATATAGTGAAATAGCCACACTTTTTGAATATTTTTTTCTTTTTCTCCATCGACACGAGTCCCATGTTTTTTCAAATGTTTTCAAAATCTTTATCTTTTCTTTATAATATATAAAAGTAAGGTAATTCCTAAATACAGTTTCCCGTCCATTTTTCTATTTCTATAAATAGTAAGGTCTCATAAAATTATATAGTGTGAATGTAAGTGGATTAGTGTGAATGCAAAATTGATGTATATCAAATGTGAATGCAAAATCTGGATAAATATGAACGCATTTATTGCATTATATATATATATATATTTAATTATTTTATTTATTTATTTGTTGTTCTTAATATTATAAATTCTATGTATAACCATCAATATAAAAATTGTGTTTTAATTATTAATTATCAAATCATTTGTCAGTTTTAATATTAAAAAATAATATTTTCTGAAATATATATGTAGTTGAAAAAACATGCTGCTTATAAATAATTTAAATAAAAAATTATTGAACGAAAACTAATATTAAATAATTAATGTTTTGGTTTCTTTTCAGGTAATAATATCAATAGAATGATTAATATTTTTAATTATTTTTAATTTTAATAATTTTTTAAAGATTATAGGGCATAAGATTATTTGTATAATTTCGTGATCTCCAACTTTAATCGGTTGCCGTATCATGATAATTGCAAGATTTTCGAAGTATTATTTTGACTATTTGACTTTGATTTTTTTAGAATGTATAGTTCAAAAGTAGTATGAAAAAATGTAAAATATAATTTTTTAAAGAATGTGTGATTGATTATGAATGTTCAGAAAAATTGATTCTTGAAAAATCAATTTCATATGATTTAGTGATAAAGTATTATGTCTTGTGGTTAAACAATCATGCCGCTTTTATGAATCGAGATACATAGATGATTTCGTAGTAAATAAAGTTAAATATATTTACGATATACATTCGTTAAAATTTAATCAAAAATAATATTTCCTGTTGCTTAATTTGCTACATTTATTTAAATATATGACCACATCTATTTAATTTGTAATATTAAAGTAAATATGAAATAAAATATTTCTTTAATAAATTTAAATATCAAATATTGTAATAAGATAGTTAGTACCAATTCTAATAGTATTATTCGGATAGTGATAAATTATTCGTGATAATCTAGAAATTATATTTTGAAAAGATTAATTACATTAATAATAATTAAAATTGAATAGTTATGCAAATGGTCATTGAAGTATTATTTTTTTTAAGCAGTAAGTTATTTAAGTTCCTAAGTATTATAATTGTGGCAACTTAGTAAAAAAAATAAAAAAAAATTGCCCCTATAATTTACTTATAAATTAAAAAAAGAAAATCATATTTTTTAACAGCTCATTGTACCAAAATTTACTATTACGAATTATTTTACTTGAAATAATGAGTCTCAAATAGGTGCTTAAGTATACATTCTCCACAAAATCATTATTATTAAACTCATTTTGTAGATAATGAGGGCTCAAACAAGGACTAAATATGCTCATGAAAGAAAAATGTAATATATAAAGAGAGACTACTTTTCAAAAATAGGTATTGACCCATTTTCCTGTCTAAAACACATTTTCTAAAATGGTAATTAGTAGTATTAATTCACTCTATACTATTCATTTTAGACAAAATTCAAATTCAAATTAATCTAAATGAATGCAGATTTTTAAATAGCTGCAATTTTCAGGTCCCGAGGTTTCTTGGTCTGTCTTTCCCTCTTGAAAATCAATTATATTTTTTTGAAAATTCGTAAAAATAAAAAAATAAAACTTTGTCAATATCAAATAAATATCTTTATTTAAAAATAGAAAATGAAAGATAATGAAATAAGAACGTTCATTAATCTATTTTTTTTTTCATTTTCGTTTTAATAAAATTCTAAGTGTATATCACAGATATATCTATTTTTTCTACTTATTACAAATTCTATTTAAATGTAATTTTTCTTTTCCATTTGAAGTTTTTAATCAATTCAAATTACAATATTTAAAGAGATTCCTGGAACAATAAACATACGAACAGTAAAAAAAATTAAAAAATAATTAAGGTATGTGTAATGTACGTTTGTAATTAATTTTCTCCATTCATTTCTCATTTTTAATTAAATATTCACATCATATGTTAAAATATAAATTTGATATATGTAGGTAAGAAATGATCGTGCATCGCACGAGTGTAACATTAGTGTATATAAAACGGCAGGGTCTAAAAGTGTGTACACACACAAAGTAACTGTCACAAAAAATAGACAATATCCCACCAAAACTCAATTGCTAAACCTGGAAATTTTTTGCCATGAGAAAAAATAGAATTAAATACTTAGCAATTTTTGTATTGGATTTGGTGTGTGCCACATGATGCACACAGTTGTCAAATTATATCATTTTTATTTTCTTTATGTTGTTCCTTCTTTTTTTTTTTTTTTTTCTTATTATTTTTCATTGGAGCTATGACTAAAATGCAAGCAGCAGTTTTTATCTTTGATAAATGTGTGCATGGTTAATGCAGGTGACTTTCTGTATGTTGGAGACGTGTTCGATATGTCTAAACCTACAAAAGAACTTAAAGATCAAATTTTTTTTTGGGGCTAAAATGGTGAAAAAATAGATTATCCACAATTTCAAATAATAAGGCAAGAAAAAAAACTATTGTAGAATACTCAAAAGTATTAGGTAAACTTTAATTTCATTATTAGGTAAACTTAAAATGTTATACATAAAACATTAAAATAATTGTACGACTAAAGGTGAATAAACTGGAGACAATATAGTTCAAAAATGTTTCTTCCTTTTAGGGCCTACTAGTAGTAAGCACGTGCTTCGCACGTCTTTTGTAAAAGATGAATGACAAGGTAAAATTAATAAATAGAGCATATTTTTTAAATAAAAAAATGTAAGTTTAAACCAAAATCAGTTTTGAACTAATTTATTTATATTCTTAATTAAAATATAATTATTTTTTTCTTATGAATTAATTAATGGTTTTAATAATAATTTAAGAGTGTTATTGACAAAAGATAAAAATATCTAAATGTATTCTAAATTAAAATAATAACTAATAATATTTAATGAAAATAAATTATATTTTAAATGTAATATCAAATATTTTAAATTATATTTTAAATGTAATATCGAATGTAGATTAAATTAAATAAATGAAAAAGATAATAACATGAGAATAATAATATGAAATTATATTATAATTTTGTAAATTGTTATACAATAAATGTAATGAATTATTTAATGTTATTAAATAAAGGTGTAAGGATAAAATGAGTATATAACTAAATATATGATGGTACCCTAAGTAATTAATTGGGAGAATGATTTAGTTGGTATAAAGGAAAAAAAGAGGGTAAAATTGAAATGTGAAAGATTTTTCAACATCCATACTTTTTAAAGTAGTGTAGATTAGTATTAGAAGTAGTATAAATTGTGATAATTAGTTCCAGTACCATCCAATAAGTTTAAACTTGAAATATCTCTATCTTAATATAGTAAAGTGATTATTGATTAATACCTTTTTCACTAAAACAATTTTGACATTTGCTACCTATTTCAAAAATTTATATACAATTAATATATTTGAAAACCAACTGAATTTCAGGGAATATGGAATAAGGTAACAGCTTGATTTCTCTCTCGGATTAATGGATAAAATAACAACTGATTTCAAATCTATGATGATTATATGATTCACTATCCGGTTTCATTAAGATTTTGGGTTTAGATGATGGTGTTCATTCCACCGCGATTGATTTCATATACGAAGCCTGAACGAGTGGGACAACGAATTCAAATTTCATCCAATTCGAAATCAAGGTCCGTCTCTCAAACCAGAGACCTCCATTCCAGCTGGAGCCTGTGTTCATCATCAAGCCTATTTATTCATCAATTCATCCACAAAAAGATAAATAGGAGCTGCATCAAATTTGAGAATAGCAACCGTGAATGACTGCGATATCAGTTACTTTTGTAGCGCACAGGTACAGCAGAAGATTGTGTTCATCATCGGGTAAATATTTTTCAGAATGTGTGTTCCTCTAATCCAAGATCATCAGATATTCCATATTTTCATTGTTCCGAGGATGCAGTATTTGTTGGAGTTTTTTTTTATAGAAATATGAGTTTTTGGATGTTGTCTAGTCCCACATAGGATAGAAATAGGAAAAGAGAGTAGTTTATAACTATAGAAATGATACACATAACAAATTGGACAAAAGTCTACCCAATTGAACTTTGGGCCTAAGTCATGTGATTTGGGTTCTTTGATATATATATATATGTAACACAACTTACCAGAAATAACCGACGCCATGGATAAGACTGTTCATTTTCTATAAATAGGAACAGAAAACTTCATTTTAAACATACAAAAATCCTGGCATGGAATCTGATGCTAGATTCTTTGGGAAAAGATTGTTGAATCCTGATAGCAGACGCTCGTTGAACTGCAAGCACACGAGTATGGGCGAAAATCTGCTATAGAACATAGCAACACGCTAACCTCAATTTGCATTCAAGTCAATCAATTATTTATATTCGTTTGTTGAATTTTATTTCATTTTGTTTCGTATATTTTTTACGGATTGTTTCCGAAGATTGTTTCCAAAGTATCGACATTTCAATATTCTCGATGGCAAAGTTGGTTTTCAGTCTGACATCGAAATATTTGCTTCATCTAACTCAACTATGAAATGAATGTTTTTTTCTATTTTATCTACAAGATAAAGTTTCTCCATATTTCATTACAATGCTTGTTCAAACTTAGCATTGTTGCAAAAGGGTCAAATAATACATAGCTTTATAACTAAAATATGCTTGCTCAGTGATATTTTAATCCAAAATGCTTTGATAAAAATGTATGCAAAATCAGGAAAACTTTGCGGAGAATATCTTTAACGAAATGCATAAGAGATATCTCAGCTTCTGGAATTCAATTATTGCAGCCTTTGGTATCAATGGAAATGCGACCTTTGCACTACAGATTTTTGGTGACTTCGAAAGATGAGTGACCTGGAAATCTAATGTATCACTCAAAATCCATACAATAAGGCATAATATTCAACATCGGTATCATATCTCCATAACAAAGTATTGTTTGGCTAAGCTTAAACAAATTACTTATAAGGACTAGGAGTAAGTTCTAAACAAGTAATTTTTGGTTTCATAAAACATGAAATTACATTATTTACTTACTGGTGAAATATTGTCAAAAAGAGTTCTTACTGATCCATAATCCATTTATCAAACTGGTTACACTCACCAATGATACATGTTCCAATTTAACCCCAATTTAGTCGAGATTAAATCAGATTTTAAGCAATTTTGATAAAACTTGATGAAATATGTTGTTAAAATTAATTGTTACTTTCACTTTTTATAAAAATTTAGATTATAATTTTATGAAACAAGGGCTTAGTATTTATTTTTCTTGGAATAGCAAGCTTGTCCCTTGTCCTCAACTCGTGATGGAGTTCGAAGCAAATTTTGTCGGTAGTATTGCATGCATCTTTTAATTTTTTTTTTTTTATTTTTTTTATTTTTTATTTTTGAAGAGATTTACATATTTCTTTTGACATTCAGGTGTATGCATGTAAGAATACACAAAATTGATTCATATCAAAAGGAAAAAAATCATTGGACGAGGGACAAAAAATCAAAAGAATGTCATTATTTAACACCAAGATAAGCATTGAAGTAGTGTGTATATATATATATAGTCAAAAAAAAAATGTTTCTCCTGTTTAGGAACTTTTAGAAGTTGTGTGTATATATGTGTGTATGTATATATTGACAAATATAAAAGCACAGACAATATAATAAACAAATATTTAAATAAATTTAAATTGCCTTTAAAGCATGAGACTCAATATAATAAACAAATATTTAAATAAACCTTGGATCGAAAAGGAATTAATGAAGTTGAAAATTTGTTTTTTAATTATAGATGATCAGAGAAGCCAAAAGCAAAATCTAAATAGCTACATTCTTGCTGCTTCGCATGATTTGCTGCTAGATGTTACATATTCTTTTATAAAGAGATTTTTAAAATTAATCAAACATAAAAAAAAAAAAAAAAAAAACTTCAAATTTTTATTTATTTTTTTTTTTTTGAAAAGCAAAAGTTGAGCTCTAAACTCAATTGCCTTAGGTTGGTAATATCCATAAGGAATTGGCAGATCAGACTTGTGTGGAAGCTTAATAGAAATCAGAGTAATTGAGATAAAATTCGATTATGAAAGATTTTCGAGGAGGCATTTTTGTGTAATATTGATGCTAAAATGGGAGGTGGTAAAGTAGTGTGAAGTGTAGTAATATTTAGGTGACGCAGGATGAAACGAAGATAAATGAAAACAACACAAATTCAATACGTTGATTCAAATGAATACCGAATTGAATTGATTGCAACTTGGAGAAAACTCCAAGAACACAATGTTTATTTATCCAAAAAACTCCTCCCAAACGTGAGAGAACTCCACTTAAATATAAATCCCTAACCCTAAATGCGCAATACTGAAAAATGACTAAAATGCCCCAAAAAAAAAACATAAAAACAATTTAAAGAATGTCCGTTTTGACTGTCTAAACGATCACGAAAGGCTAAAATCCCTCACACATCACGAAAAAGCCGTGAGTCTTGTTCGGCTCGTCGAGACCTTTTCGAAAAGTACTTATGGGCCCAAAACGGACGTCGTATGACCCTATTATGATCAATTCTTTGAAACTTCGAAACCGAACGATCCCGCGCGTCCAAATAAGTCAATACTCTATCCTCGACTCCATCATTAGGCCTGTTTGATAGGCTGAGATTTGTCATGGAAAATACAAATGTCATCCTATTTTCCTACTTTTGGACGTTTAATTGACAAAATTTCATCAGGAAAATATCTTTTGCCATGTTTTCAAGAAAAGGATGTTCTCACCAAATGCGTCGAAAAATATTTTCTAACTTTCAAGGCAAAATAATTTTCACCTCGTTTGGTCATTTTTGTTGATGTTAATTGACTTATTTTTTCTTCAGAAATTATTATTATTATTAAGTACAAATGTGTGAAAAAAAAGTAATTTGATTACAATTGCTAAATTTTGCTTATTTCTCATGAAAAATGTCAATCAAACAATAAAACTTAAAAATTTTCCCACTTTTTTCACATAGAAAACTAGTCTAATGAAACACTTCAAATTAATATTTTTCACAAAAAATGATTTCTAGACTGCATTCGTTTGGTTTATAAACTGTTTATTTATGATTTTGAGGTAAAAAGTAGTGATTGAAAATTGGAAAGAGAAAAGTGTGTGGTTAAAAAGTGATTTGAGAAATTGTCTGATTTATACACCACGAAGAGTACATTTACCAAACACAGATTTAGAAAAATTATTTTCTTTACACTTATTTTCCATATTTTCAATTAAAATGGTTTTTTGATGAAGTGATTCTATGGTACTCAACAGTACCAGTGAAGAAAATGATGATTCTTGCTCTGTTTGTTAAACTTTTTGTATTTAAAAATATATTTTTTTCATGTTTTCTAGGCAAAATATGTATTTGAAAAGTGGAGAAAGAAAATATGTGTAGTTGAAAAACGGTTTAGGGAATTGAATGTTAAAAATAATGTTTTTTAACTTGTTTACCAAACAGAGGCTAAAGGGTCGTTCTCTTTGGATTTCGATTTTGAATTTTGAGTTTTGAATGTTGAATTTTAGTTGTTTGTTTTGGAATTGTTGAAAACATGTTCTCTTTATGATTTTGAAAAACTGTTTTCAAAAATAGAAAATGCGTTTACTTTGTAATTTTTTGATATATTTATTTTGTAATATTTTATGTGTAAAAAATGGTTGATTTGTTGAATTACATTAATTTTAATGTCAATAAATCAGTTAATTCTCTATGTCAATAAATTTATCATTAATATTGTTTCAGTTAAACAAAAATCCAACCTCATACCAACAAAATCTTAACATGGATTTATATATAACGGCAAAATAAGATAAGAACTTCAAGTGAAGGAAGTGTCTCACATAAAAAAAAAAAAAAAAAAAAAAACTTAACATGGATCTATATATAATGGCAAAATAACATAAGAAATTCAAGTAAAGAAAGTGTCTTATATTTACACAAAATAAATAAATAAATAAATCTTTACATAGATCTATATATAATGACAAAATAACATAAGAATTTCAAGTGAAGGAAATGTCTCACATTTACCCAAAAAAATAAATAAATAAATAAATAAAAATATAACATGGATATATATACATAATGGCAAAATAACATAAGAACTTCAAGTGAAGGAAGTGTCTCACATTTACAAATAAATAAATAAAAAAATAAAAATTACAAAAAATTAAAAATAAAAAAAATAAAAAATAAAGTCCAAAACTCGCGTTTTGGACTTTTTAATACAAAATATTCAAAACACAATAAACTCGTTTTGAGTTTCCTTTTTAAATTTTTTTTTTTTTTTTGAAAAATGAATTTCTGAAAATGGACAAAGTGAACGCGTTTTTGATATTTCAAAAAATCGAAAACTCAAAATAGATTGAAAATAGCAAAGAGAACATGACCTAAGTTTCCGGAAAAATTAACGATATATACCTTGATGTTCATCGCAGCATCTTCGTCTAATCTTGAGAGAAAAAGCAAATTTTTTTTTTTTTTTGGTTTCATAACATGCTTGCTTTTCTTAGTTTTTAAGCAAAAAAGTCTTCTTAACTTGCTATGGAGAATGACTTGCTTATTTCCAGCTTTGGCCAGTAAAAGATTTATTTACTCTAAAAAACCTTGTAAGCAATACTTTTAAACTTAGCCAAATATGCTCTTGCTGTTGCTGGCACAATATGGGAACTGAAATGTATTTTGCATTTTTGATTAGGCCTTCTTGAGATTTTGAAGAACTATGATAAAATAAGCGGAGGATTATTACGCCTCCCTTATTCACAGCTTGCTGTTCTCTCGCGATTAGTTCACGAGAGTGAGGAAAACCCCGAGCTCCTCTTCCTGTTAGAAGCAGACGTTGTTGAGTCGACTTCAGTTGAACAAGATCAGACAGACAGAGTTCGACGGAACCCTTCAAATGATTGCCTCAAGACGGAGGAGCCTGTAGATATATACCGGAGCACCCTTGCTGCAATGAGAGCTATAAAGGGCCTTAAAAAGGCAAGCTCTACCTATAATCCAATAACATTAACACTGCAATAATTATAAATTGATTTATTTATGTTTTCGAGACCAACAATTTCCACCATATGGGCACAGAAGTTAGAAGAAGCAAAAAGCACCACAGATCATAAACAGAAGTTTGACTTCCCATGGCAATTGGCAAACACAGATGAGCAACCAATATCAAAACATAAGACTTCACACATAAGTTGGGTCAACATGGCCTACTCATCTTATTATATTGAACAAACCCATGAAACCAAGTTACTTAAAACACACACTAAAAAGAACACTACACCGTCACCAGCCCTTTATTTAATATATATAGATAGAAGATTAATATGGCTGGCAGGGATTCTCTTCATAGTTCAGCTTAATCATCACAGTGCTTGTGGTGGTGGTGATGGTGGTGGTGGTGGTGGTGGTGTTCCTCATCCGAGTTTTCACCATCCTGCAAATGGTAGTCGTCAAAATCATGTTATTACCAATACAAGTCAAAAGTAAATAAACAAATCATTGAATCTCCTATCTCAAGTGGATATAAATCCACCATTTTCAAGATCAGATTCTTCAACATGTACATCGATTTCATTTTTTCCAGAAAAATCCCAAATCACGCCAATCCAACATGAGATGTAATGAAGCTAAAGAAGCAATTTAATTCGTTTTAAGCTAAGATTTCAAACCCTGATTTTTTATAGCATCGGATTTCACCGAATTTGCTAATTACATCTTAAACAATCAATTAAATTAAAGAAATCAGACAGACGAAAACAGAAATTAACATGGACGAGAAAGGAGAAATGCTCACATATTTCTTGCGGCCATAACCTTCATCATCACGCGGTTTCCTATATTCCTCCTCCTCAGACCTCCCATACCCGGGCTTCTTGTCTCCATACCCAGTACTCTCAAACCTCCCACCATACCCATAAACCCCACCACCTACCTCTTCTCCATAGCCAGTCTTCCTTCCATACCCACCCGATCCATCCACCTCAGACTCGGGTTTCAGTCCATACCCGGATCCGTATTCAGAGGTGGGTTCCTCGTAGTGTGGTTTCCTACCATAACCGGATCCGTATTCCGAACTGGGTACCTCGTACTGCGGCTTCAGCCCATATCCGGATCCATACTCGGAAGAAGGCTCTTCATACTGCGGTTTCCTACCATAACCAGATCCATATTCAGAACCTGGTTCCTGATACCCTGGTATCCGACCGTACTCCGACCCGGGCCTCTCATAACCGGAACCATATTCAGGTCTTCCAGCACCGAACCCTCCAGGTGCACCACCATACTCACCCCCTCTACCAGGCTGAAACCCATAATTAGGCTTGGGCCTATCATACCCATACCTCTCCGGCAGTGGTGCTCCCCCATATGAAGGCTGCCAAGGTTGAGGCTTACGACGTACATAGCTCTTGTACTCATTCTCCAGAGCCTCATCAGCATAGGCAGATGGTTCAGCATAGGAGGAGTAATGAGGACGATTGTAGTCAAACACGTCGGAACCAGAGGTGTTGGGATAGCATGTCTCCTCAGACGGCGGAAAAGGGCGGCCATAAGTCAATGATATGTCGTATCCTCCACCGTACGGGGTGGTGTCGAAGTTGTCGAACGCATCGCCGGAGTCGTGGTGTCCCTTCGGAAAGTACGACATGGTTGGTTGATAGCGTTTCTTTGATTTGGCGGCGTCAAATGATCTATGATTTGTGTGGTATTTGTAGTGTACACATTATTTGACTTCATGTTACGAAAATGCCCTTGATTTTTTTATTTTTTTTTATTTTTAGAGCCCTTGAATTTTTGATTGACGTGAAGAGGATAGAACTTAGAAGTGTCGAGACGATGGGCCGATCCGATCATAAGAGTCAAAATCGATTAGTAATGAATAGGAATCGTAGGTTGACCGTGAACCGAATGGACGTTCACAGAGCAAGACGATGAGAATTGCGAGTTAGATGGTTCGCACTCATGGACCCCAGGCTCGTTAAAAGATAAAATAAAATTTTGAAACAACATACAACCCTGAAGCAGTTTTCTGCATGCTTTGCGCACAATTTTAGGCTGCGTGATTTTTCACGTGATTTTTTAATTTTGCGATGTTTAGTTGTTTAAGTTTTTCATAGAATTCATTTTTTCACTTGCCTCGAAATTCTGTATTTTTCTTGTTTTGGATGAATTCGTTTTTCAAGGGGGAGGAAGTTTTATTTTCCAAGGAAAATCTTATACCATTTTTGTTACGTTTGATCATTTTTATTGTTGTTAATTAATTTATTTTTTCCCAGAAATTAACATTATTATTACTAAGTACGAACTTGTTAAAAAATGAAAAAAAAATTAAAAAATATTATAATAGCTAAATTTTATTTTATTTTTCATGGAAAATAATGTCAATCAAATAACAAAAATTGGAAAATTCTCTACTTTTTCTACCTAGAAAACTAAATCAATCAAACACATTAAACTTTCAATTCCCTGAAATTCATTTTCTTTCCACCCAAATTCCATACTCGCTATCAAATGCAGCGTTATATTTTATCTTCTCTCATAAAACATTGTCACTTATCAATGTCATTTCATTTGTTTCGTAATTAATTTGTACTAGTATCATATATGTGTATTGTACAAAAGAATAATATAAAATAAATTTACAGTAAATATCATTAAAAAATATAAAAAAAAATTGAACACATAATTTGCTTTGAATAATGATACAAATTGTCAACGAATGCTCAAAATGAAAATAAATTATAATTCTCATGAATTTTGGAAAACCTCTTTAAAGACTACATTATTTGTACAATTTGTGATTGCATTAAATAATACAATTTTTAAAATCTATGTTGTATAGAATAAATAAACTTTTTTTGTTCAAATATTTTGGCTAACATGAATATAAATGATATGGTAACTATATTGACACCACAACATTTGTTAATTACACCACATTTTATTTTTAATGAACATCCTTAAAGTTTTCTTATTTTTACACTTATACTCCCAAATTTTTTTATAAATATTTTATTATTAACTATCTATTAATTTTCATTTCTTGTCCATAAAGATAATTTTTATCCAAAATATTTCTTATGAGGACGAAAAGAACGTATTTATCTTTCGTATTTTTAAATAATTAAAGTAAATAACTAATACAAAAGTAAAAAAAAAATATTTTCCCCTCTTTTTAATGGACAATTAGTATAATATTTGGTTATAAAATCATGATTAAAAACAAAATATGTTAATTAATTGAAAGTTAATAATAAAAATGCTTTGCAAAAAAATTGAGGACATAAAAGCAAAAGTGAGCAAATATTAAAAACTTTTAATGCAATTAAAATGTGGTATAAATATAAAAAATTGTGGTGTGAATATAATTACCCAAATTATACCCTCAAAATATTATAATTTACATAAAATAAAGTAATTGCAATAAATTTAATATCTGAGATCCTATAATTCAATAAATATAATAAGTTACGCAATATTGACGATACACAAAAGTGAAAATCAACTTCAAGATTTGCAGTGCACGAACGTGAAATTCAACCCAAGATACCCTTTACATAATTTTTTTTTTTAATTTTTTAAATACGATGCATAATTAAATACATATTTAATTACATGTCAATAAAATTTTAAAAATAATATTGATGAAACTCAAAATAAAATATTATGAGACTTTTTATCTATATATGTTAATAAAATTAAAAAAAAAAAAGTTTTACCATTTTTATGACATATGAAACTCAAAATAAAATATTATGAGACTTTTTATCTATATTTTAATAAAATTGCGGACCGATGAATTGTTTTACCATCTTTGCGAGGAAATGGGCTATGAATTAAGCGTTTTAACGATTGTACCGTGAACATATAACCTCGATTTCTAGATTAATGTTCAATAAATAAAAAATTTTGTTTTTAAAAAACTTTTGAACTATAAAATTAGGTTTATACAATATATGTGCAAGACTCAACTTACACATTCTCCTTATAAACGACATTTTTCTTTTTATTTGTTCTTCATCACGTTTTTCCCAAAAAGAGATGTAAGAAAGATTTATTTATTTATTTTTATTTTTTAAGCATACGCCAAGTGTAAAATCTAAATCCAAGTTGAGCATCCGAAAAAGACACTATAAGTACATTTACTACAAAGTGTTGTTTGATATGTTATAACTCACTTAATGTAACAAATTTATTCATATCAATTTGCATGTAGATCAAGCTAAAATATTGTTGTGCCAAGAAAAATTCAAGAAAGGATTTAAATTTGATCACGTGTGGCTTATTATTAAGGATAGTGAAAAACTTAATATGTTCAAGTGGAGTTACCGAACTTTCATAACTAGAAAACATACTCTGGATCGGTACACGTGGATTTCCTAATTTCTGATTCTCCAACATCAGCATATCATGGATTCTTTTTTTTTTCTTTTTTCTAGATATTAATGAAGACAATGTCATTAACAGTCCAAGCCAATGACCTTAAAAAAAAAAAAAAAAAAAAAAAAAAAAAAAAAAACCTAAGGGGAAAAGTAAAATTGAAGAAGATTCCACAAAAATCATTGCAAGTATCATGGAAGAGCAATGGGAACTTGCACAAGTCATTTGCAAGGAGAATGAAGATAAGCTCAAAAACTAAGAAATTCAAAGAGCTTGAATGCAATCGACTGAATATAATTCTGACAATACCATTCTAGCAAAAGATCTGAACTTCATTTTAGATCCGGAGCTACTAGAATTTGTTAAAAATGAACAAAAAAGAATCATGATAAAAAGAAGTGAAGAATTGAACAAGGATCACCAAAGTTTATCAGCTCCATATAGTAGTTTTTTGTTGATCTTGGAGGATCTGAATTCGATCTACCAGATTATTACAACGTTTTCTTTTAATTAGCTCGTGTCATATTTTAATTTCCAATATTTATGTTGTCTATTTCATATTTCATATTGCATTTCATTTTCAATGTCTATATCACTGTACCAAATACCAATCATGTTTCCAAATTTCTAATATTATTGAGTAATCTATTTTATTTTCATTTAATTTTAATGTTTTGATTTATTATAATTAATGTGATAAAAATAATGGTCAAATTAAAAACACAAACTCAATGAACTTCAATAACAATGAAATAACCATGTTTTCAAATAATAATAATAATAAAACTAATTCCAAAATGTAAACATCAGAATTATTGTATTCATCATAAACATATTAATTCAACCCAACTAAATTTCATATTAATTGGTTAAAATAGGGGTAAAATTGAAAAATAATGAACAATTTTTTTCTTTACATAATGCCCTAAGTCAATTTATATTTATTTCTTTACATAACAAAATGAATTCTAGCTAGAGTCTAGCCTCAAAGTGATGTGATCTTGAAAGGGATGCTTGCGGAATTATGATCGAAATGTCTTAAAAGTTTCGAATTCAGGTTGTTGACGAACGATGACATGGAGACCCGAACCTCACAACACAAGAACCTAAGGTATATTAAACCTTAGACCTGTTACGATACGGAAACAAGAATCAACATGGGGGAACTCCACAAAGGTCATCCAGGCCTTTGATAAGTTCAATTGGTGAACACCAAAAAGATATGATAATCTTTGATAAGTTCGAAAGTTCAATCAAGAACAATATTTGGGAGAGAAATAACTTAGCACAATTTTTATTCATCAAAAGTTTAACTATTACAATGAAGAAATAGCATATAAAGAAGTAAAAAATGACCTAACAACTAAGGCTATAGAGGCACAAAATCCTAACAAAATAATTAAAAATGGAATTTAACCTAAAAACACGCTAAAAATCCGCAAAAACCTTAATTCCCGTCTGCATAATTGACTTGTTGTCTTGAAGCCAAAAATGATGGAATTTGATCATAAAGTCAGTAGGATAATGGGCTTTAACCCATGTGTTTTGTTCAGTGGACTGTTTTTACTCAAAAAACACATATTAGGCATCCAGTTCTAACATATTTGACTGGTTTGACTTGAATATTTAATTTTTCGTCAAGCCCACTATATTTCGTATCATTCTCTCATTCTTCAGGATGATTCGTCCCAAATCATAGCTTTGTTCATGATATACAGCTGGCCCAACTGGATCAAATGGGAAATTCTGGCCTTATTGATATGAATTCAATAAGTTGTACCCCCTC
The DNA here is from genome assembly GCA_963555705.1 of Ligustrum vulgare. Classification (NCBI taxonomy): domain Eukaryota; kingdom Viridiplantae; phylum Streptophyta; class Magnoliopsida; order Lamiales; family Oleaceae; genus Ligustrum; species Ligustrum vulgare. The sequence continues at coordinate 26,077,646 of OY743177.1, read as the reverse complement.
ACTTGGTAGACATAAAGGTATTGGAACATAAACTTGATTGACCAAGGCGAATGTGGCTCAAGCTTCCAAGTGTAATCAACCTGCAAGAAAGATTGAAATAAAATAGAGTGGAAAATGTTAGTTTCATAAAGTATAAAGTATGGATCTCTGTACCCATGATGAATCATTACCTCCAACTCTTTTCTTACAACGAGGCTATTTTCTTCCCATCTTTTAATCTTTTTACTTCCGTGCTCAATAATCTCCTCGATTTCTGCACTTTCTTGTACAACTACCTCTTTTAATTCTTCACTCTCATGATCAACAATTTTATTCTCAATGACCTCCTCGCTCCCAACTCCTCCTTTTCCTGCTCAAGTTTTGGAGTAGGTTCAACTACTTCTAACTTCAATTCCCCATCCTTCTTCATAAAAATCCTATCCCGTGGCTTCAATTGTAAATCTACTACATTTTCACTTTCATTCCCCTTTTGCAATTTAGTCACAGCCATTTCTACACTTTTTTTTTTTTTTTTTTGCAACTTAGTCAATCTTTTCCTTGCTCTTCGTGCAATAACTTCCTTATCAAACTGTATTAATATCTTTCTCATCTCCTTGAATTCATCCTTAATTCCCGAATCACCATCTCTCAATAGTTTTTGTTCATCCCCAATTCCAATCCTAGGTTTATGATTACGCTTATATCCGTTACGTAGTTGAGCAATTTTTGCATCTCATTTTGCCTCCAATCTAACACCCCACTTCTCAAACTGTTTCTCCAATATTGCAAGTAAATGAATTTGTTGGTTATTTTTCCCAGATGATGATTTTTCTCGGAGCTTAGACATTTGGGAATGGAACGGAATATTTTGACACGATGACTAAGAATGAATTTTAATATTGACTTGGAAGGAAAGTAATATCAAGAATTTAAGAAAATTCGAGAAAATGGTTTTTGAATTCTGGATTTTTTTTTAATGATTGATGAATTTTCGGAATAAATAAAAAAATAAAAAAATAATTTTTTTTATAAATTCGAAAATTCGACTACGAATACCGGAAAATAAACGAGACTTAATTGAGACGAAAAACAGACGTAAAAACAATTTTGAATTTTTTTTGGATATTTTTCATGATCAAAGACTCAAGAACTCAAGAAAATGAAGAACACGAAGTAAAGACTCGACAGACAAAATAAAAAAAGGATAAGGATGATTTTTATGTGGCAAATTATATGATAAACACATAAAAATCAAAGTAGGATAGAATAAAAGAAAAATCTGAATTTAGAGTCCAGCTCTGATATAAAATGATGTGATCCCGAAAGGGACGCTCGCGGAATTATAATCGAAAGTTGGGAAAGTTTCGAATTCAGGTTGTTGACAGACGATGATATGGAGACCCAGCCTCACGATGCAAAAACCTATGATATATTAAACCTTATACTCGTTACGATGCGGAAACAAGAACCAACATGGGGGAACACCACAAAGGTTGTCCATATCATTGATAAGTTCAATTGGTGAATGTCACATAGATATGATAATTTTTGATAAATTCGAAAGTTCAATCAACAACAATATTTGAGAGAGAAATAACTCAACACAATTTTTATTCATCAAAAGTCTAATTATTACAATGAAGAAATAATATATATAAAAAAAAAAAACCTAACAATTAGGGTAGCCGCTATAGAGGCGCAAAACCCTAACAAAATAATTAAAAACGGAATTTGACCTAAATATGCGCTAAAAATGCGTGAAAACCCTAATTCCCGTCTGCATAATTGACTTGCTGTTTTGAAACTCAAGATGATGAAATTTGGTCATAAAGTTAGTGGGTTCAAGGGCTTTTGCCCATGAATTTTGCTCAGTGACCCGTTTTTACTCGAAAAATACATATTATGCATTCAGTTCTGACATGATTAACTGATTTGACTTGAATATTTAACTTTTCGTCAAGCCCACTCTGAATCGTATCACAACGTGATGAATGTTCCAAAAGTTATGCCTAATTCACACTATGTTTTATTATACTTGTGATTCTTTATGCTCGTAATAATTATAAGCTTGACTTTGTTGCATAGTGTTACTTTAAACTTTTTGGAACACGTTCTATGACATGGCATTCCAAACTTCTATTTGTGGTATGGAGCAGACGAAAGTTGTTAATTTAACAATTAAAAATCCAATTTTGTTAGAAGAAGAGTCGTTAGACCATTTTTCTCGTTCAAAAGAAGAAAAGGAAAGAAAAAATAAATAGGATGAAAAAAATGAAAAGTATAGAACTAATGAAAAAATGCCAAAAATGAAGAAGAATCCTAACTATTTTTTTGCCAAGGAACTATTTCCGCCCATCATTCTCCCAACATCAACTATAATTAGGACTCCAAATCAAACATATATAACATAATTAAATTATTCAAAATCAAAAGTTCGAATAAATTTTACACCTAAATAGAATCTGTAATAAGAATTATAACTTTTGATGAAGACCGTGAAAATCTGAAACAATTGTATAACAACTTTTCTTTAAGTTCCATTCACAATGTCAAAAATCGTGATAGTATTACTCCAATTTGATTGACATAAAATAAATTAAAATCTATATGTAGAATTTATCACATATTCACCTAGATCAATTAATTAACGTTTCCTTCAAGATTGACATCTAAGAATCTGTTAAGGTAGTCCATTTAAAAGAAAATGTTTTGTGATATGACAAGACGAGTTTATGTGCAGTTATAGTGAAAATATAACCCCTTCATCAATATAATTCAATTGATTAAGAGATACACAACATCGTCAGTCTCATTTTAAATATCGAGACATCCTTGATTAATAATAAAATATTAGAAATTAGGGTTCTGTAACTCCAAAGGAGTACAAATGGTCCTAATGGTTTACATGGAGCTGGTGCATCCTTGGTACTCAACACGTCTAGAGTATCAAGCGTGTTCCAACCATCAATATGCGTTTCATCCAATGTAAACACATATTTTAGCTTACCTTGTCGGTTAAATACATCTGTGAAATCATGGACTCCTTCATGGTCTAATTTTACTCCTACTGTTTTTCTCTTATATAAACTATTTTTCCATAAACATGACAAAATTTGAAATAAAAACTTTCTTCTCGATGAAAACGTAGAAATAATATTCAACCATCTTTAGGATATCGACAAACATATACATGGACTAAGGCTCTTGCTTATCCAAGTATAGCATACTTCTAATAAGGATCAAGGTCAAAAATCTTAATGCAAGGAGACTAGACCTTTTAGATCTATCTTCTATGGAACTTCATCAACCAATTCTTATGGAACACGACCAAATGTGTAACAAAAAATTTCCATTACATAGCCCCAAAAAAATTTTGGAGATTCTCCGTGGCTTCAGTAATAATTGTATCAATTATAATTTCTCATTTCATATACACTGTTGTGCCATGGCATATGCGAATGAGTTACATGTGTGAATATTATGTTCTCCTTACACTATCTTGAAATCAACACTTAATGTATTCTTCAATTTGACCAGATCTAATTATTTAGGATACTTTTCTTATTACGATCTTCTAATTCATATCTGTATTTCTCGAACTTTTCAAAATTTTAGATTTAAATCTCATCATATATAACCATGACTATCAAGGTCATTTGATGATTAAATATTATTCTGACTTATGCACACATATATCTGCAACAAACCCCTTTTTCCATTTTCTAGTAAAATGTGACTTAATCAATTTACCCATAGGTGAGATATGCATTACCTCACGTGATTCATAATTAATGAATTAAATATTTATCACTATGTTACTTAGATATTAATATCTAGTTTACTTGAACTAGTCAATTATTAGATAATAGTATTGTTACTTTTATACCTTATCAAGATTTAGAATGTAGATTATTTGTTATTGACTCGATTTCCACAATATCCCATTGAAATTAATGAATAATTTTTATTCTGAATTATAGCAAATAAACTCTTCGAATTCAAACAAAATAAAAATGTTGTTCTTCATAAGAACGAGAAATAATACCAGCTCATCTAATTTCAAACCGATAAAAAGTTAAAGATAAGTGATAACTTCTTAAGTTGACTAGCCCTTTGCATTACCTAAATATTGGTTTATCATCATTTTCAAAATATTCTACTTTTAGTCGTTGCATATTTGTATAAATGTGGATTTATAATTGAGTATCTAATACTCGATTGGCTGAATAAATAGATTAATTAATCTCTATTAAATTGAAAACTAAAATAGAATATTCGCTAAACTTCTTACTTTTCAGTTAGGTTAAAGAGTTATTATTATTATTATTATTATTATTATTATTATTATTATTATTTAGTGTCCTACTATTAGCATGTTCAAGAAGAGCATTCTCGATCATCTCGTGTTTGAGAACAATTCTCAAATGACAATGGGAATTCAAGAATTTCCCTCCACTGAACTTGTTAGCATTAATTATACCACATAAGTTCAAGTGATAACTCAAATCAAACTCATACATCAACAAAAACAAAACTAATAAAATAAAATTATGTAATGTATTATCATGCTAACATCAATTTAATACGATCTTTTATCAAATCGATTGCTCCCACCAATTTCAAAATTAATGACCCTCTACATTAATCTTGTAGAATTCTGTAAGGTTCACAGTACACTAGAATCTATTTTGTTTTATTAGAACATTGAGTGACTCTACAAGTCCCGTTGAATATCCAGGTAGATACTGATATTAATCACATCTCCATATAATTTATAGATCATCAAGTAGACAAATTTATGCTGGATACGTCTTATGTACTTTTGATCGTGCCTCCAAAATCCCATATCCTTAAATGACTAAACAAAAGATAGATTTGATTAAATTCAACCTTTGTTAATAAAGATCGAATATTTCATAGTGATAAACATATTTATGAGCGAGCAGTCTTGAGTGACAAAACAAAAGATAGAATTTAGTTAAGTTAGACATAGTGTTCAAAATTTCTAATATTTCATAGTGGTAAAGATATTTAAGAGTGAGCAGTCGTGAGAGACTCAACAAACTTACATCTATAACAAATAAATATAAAATAAATATGTACGAGTTCAATATTAATTTACGAAATTCAAAATAGCTTATCCAACATGATAAAATAGTCCAAAAGAAATATAATGAGTCATACAACTAATTATAATATGAGTTTCCATGGTGTATGACCTGATATGGTTGTTTTACTCGTTCTACATTATTGTGAATGTGTTTCCATAGTATGACCAATTTATAGCCTTCGTGTAGCTCTCAGTGTAGACTCTGGTAAAATCATCTGCGTATTTTTGATCGTTTAAAAATAAAATTTAAATTTTCTAAGATATATATAATACTGATACAATATGTCAATGAAATGCTCTAATTAAACTGAATAAAACTCTTTAAAAGAACTATTTAATTATAAAAATTCATTTAATTTTGATAATCATAAACTATAAATGAAAAATAATCAACTTCTCCAATTCATATAAATTTCAATAAGCACCATGTTAAATAAATATTTCATAAAAGCTTCATAATTAAAATAATTAAATAAGAGCATATTTTCTTAAAATAATTATTCCACTCACTAGGTACAAGCCACAACTAGGATGGTGGATAGGCTTTTCCAACATTCTCTTCACCGTCTGAAATATAATATAAATAAATACATTAACAACTACTACAACATCAAAATTTAAATAAAACCATTAAAGCTTAAAATCTTTGTCCTTGCACAAAATTCCAAAATTCCTTTAATCAATTGAGGATAATTCTATTTTTTTGCTCCTTCAATAATCTTTGATTATTGGATTTTCCTTCATCCTAAGCACTAAGGTAATCAAAGATTATTGAAGTAGCAAAAAATTAGAATTGCTCCAATTAAATCATAATTGCTCTTTCCTTGAATCTTTGATTATTCAATTGAGGATAGTTCTAATTTTTAGACTTTGAATTTGACTAGTTAAACTTTGAATAATTTATCTTGACTTTTACTAAAATGAGGTGGATTGTGACAATATTATCTCCTTCAAAAAATTTCATCCTAAAATTTCATTTGGTAGTCGGCTAAGCTTTGAACAGATGAGGATATTGAACACGCATCTGATCGTCATTCTCCTAAGTAACCTCTTCTACCGCATGATTTATCTAAAGGATTTTTCAATCGAATTTTCATACTAAGCTCAAATTGTACCTTTCTGTCTCAACTTCTCATTAGCTCTTTTTTATATCTCAAGTTCTCTTTCAACTACACTGGATGAGACTCTAGAACATGAGAAGAATCATCAATGTACTTCCAAAAACAATCAATATGCTAGTGGACCAATCCGCTCAATAACCTCATAAGGCCTAATATAGCGTGGACTCAATTTTACTTGCTTGTCAAAACTCAGAACACCTTTCTAGGGCAACAATTTCAAAAAAAAAAAAAAAATCTCCAACTACAAAATCAAGATCTTTGCTACGCCTATCTGCATAGCTTTTTTTGTCGATCTTGTGCTGCTTTTAATTTTTCTATGACCATCCTCACATTGTCTTCTATGACCATCCTCACATTGTCTGAAACAATTTGAATCAATTCAAGGCCTATTAACTTCCTCTTGCTGGCTTCATCCCAACAAACTATTGTTCTACATTTCTTACCATATAAAGCTTTTAAATGAACCATTTCAATAATGGACTGGTAACTGTTGTTGTAAGTAAACTCAATCAAGGAAAAATGTGTATTCCACCTACCTTTGAACTCTAAAACACAAGCTCTTAGCATATTTTTGAGAGTTTGTATGGTTCTCTCTGATTGTCCATCTATCCGTGGATGAAAAGTTGTGCCGAAATATAGTTTAGTACCCATAGCTTCTTGCAAATTAGGCCAAACCCTAGATGTAAAACATGGATCTCCATCAAACACTATAGATAATGGAGCACCATATGAGATAAATATCTCATCAACATACAACTTTGCCAACTTATTCAAATGATAAGTAGCTTTAATTGGAAAAAATCTAGCAGTCTTGGTCAATCGATAGAATAACCCAAACACCATCATGACCACTATGATTACGAGAAAGTCCAAACAAAAAGTCCATGGTAATGTGCTCCTATTTCCATTCTGGAATAAGTAATGGCTGTAGTAATCCTGATGCTTCCTGATGAACTAGCTTTACCAGTTCAAAAATAAGGCATTTGGATACAAAATCTGCTATCTATCTCTCCATACCTAGCCACTGATAATGACCTTTCAATGTATGATACATTCTAATACTATCTAGGTGCATAGCGTAAGCTGATCTATGTGCCTCTTCTAAAACCTCTTTCTCCATTTTTGGAATATTTGGAACACACAATCTATTCCCTATAGTCAAGCACGATCATCTCTAATCGCATAATCTATCCTTAATCCAATACTAACTTCAGCCTTCAATATTCTCATGGTCAAGTCATGAGATTGAGATTCTTTAATCTTATCAATCAAAGTAGGCCTGACATGAAAATTAGTTAACATTTCCCCTGAAGTAGTACCTAAAAACTGAGCAATCAACTTTCTAAACTCATGGATCAAAGAAGTACCTACCGCACTGATTTGAGATAGAGAACTATTCTTTCTACTAAGAACATCTACAACTACATTAGCTTTACCAAGATGATAGTCAATCATATAATCTCAATATTTTATCAATTCCAACCATCTTTTTGTCTCAGATTCAATTCCTTCTGATTGAAGATATACTTCTAAATTTTGTGATCAGTAAATATTTGTCATTTCTCACCATACAGGTAATGCCTCCAAATCTTCAATACCAACGCTTCTGCAACTAACTCCAAATCATGTGTTGAGTTGTTTAACTCATGCTTTTTCAATTTTTTGAAGCATAAGGTATAAATTTCCCATTTTACATTAGAATAAAACCCAAACTCCATCGTGAAGCGTCACTATAAATCACAAATTCATTACTTGCAGATTGAATTTGTTTTTCAACTCTTAAAAACTCTTTTTTTATATTCACCATTCTATAAGAAAACTCTATATTTCTATCACATTAGTAGGGTTTTCCCATTTCATCAATGTCTCAGTTTTAAAAGGATCTATATAAATGCCTTGTGCTGGAATAATATGAGCTAGAAATATACCTTTGTCAAGACAAAACTCACATTTACTAAACTTAGCATACAACTGCTTATCTCGCAAAGTTTGCAAAATAATCATCAAGTGCTCAGCATGCTCATTATGACTATGAGAATAAACAAATATTTCATCAATAAAAAAAATCACAAATTTGTCTTGATATGAATGAAGTACTGATGCGCGTCGTTACGCACCGAAATTTAATCAAATATCTTACTTGCAAATCATCAAATTTAATTGTAATAGCGAAAGTAAGAGTCGATCCCACGAGGAACGGGAACTAAATTAGTGCTATGTTAATCAGAATAGATATGGGGGTTTTGAGTTCGAATATTGTAAATGACTTGAAAATAAAGTAAACACGTAAATTGGCTGGAATATAAATCAATTATTAACAAATCCTATTTCTCAGGTTCAGTTGTATTTTATCACAATATTACTACTTTCCAAGTAATTCGTATTCAATTCAATTCTTGATTTATCACTTGTAAATAGTTAACAAGATCTAACTACCTCTTTTCTTCATCGATTGTATTTAATTAGAACAAGCTCCCTAATCAAACTATAGTTATTGGACAATCTAAAATAAGCTCTTTAGATTTAATGCAAGAACTAAGTGGCTCAAGAAGAATTAGGGCAATCTAGATTACCAATCACACAAGCCCGTGACGATTAACCTAGGTTGAATTTCCAATGGAATTGCAAAAATACCAATTGCTACTAAGAATTGAACAAGAACACAATTACGTATCCAATCATTCAATTTAGCATATATCAACACAACAAGATATGAGATAAGCCTAAATCACATAAATCATTGTATTAATTGAAATAAAATTCATAGAAATCCAACAATCAAGAATATAGAATTTCTTACTAAATTACTAGTTTGGAAAATAATAACATAATGAAAATAAATACAACGTCCCCCTTGAACTAGATAGAGAACTTAGCCGCTTAAAGTCATGAAGAATTCCAGAATTTTCCGCTCTTGATTCACCTTCTCGAGTCGCTTGATTTCTCCTCCAAGCTCCAAGCAAGCCGCTCTTCCTTCAACAATTTTTTCTCCCTTTTTTCTATCATGAAATTCCCTTTTTATAGCCACAAAATCATGCCCTAGAGTTGGGCTCAAGACATACCAAAATTATGCAAAGAATCAAAAAAGGAAATTTCTTGACGAGCAAGTTACAGCCGTGAAAAAATATTTACGGCTGTAACTTAGTTTCTGCTGATTTTTCTTGTTTTGAGGTTGCGGCCGTAAGCTTTGCGTTTACGGCCGTAAGACAGGTTCTGCTGATTTTTCTTGTTTTGAGGTTACGGCCGTAACCTTTTATTTACGGACGTAATTCATGTTCTGCTCTTTTTTGCACAATGCGATGAATACGTTTACGGTCGTGACTTTTTTGTGTTGCGGCCGTAACTTATTTGCATCCAAGGTCCTCAATCTTTAGTTTTAAGTGCATTTTGGTCCTTTTTTCTTCTTTTCTCTTCCTCTATGATCCTATACAACATAAAATATAAAATGCATTAATAATACTTAGATAGGATCAAATTATTGCTAGTACAAGGTTATAAGTGCACAAAATAAGTGTTAATAAAGCACTTATCAAATCCCCCCACACTTAAACCATGGTTCGTCCTCGAACAATGATAGACAGAGAAAAGAATAGGACTCAAACAACAGATTATGATTTAGAGAATTGAGGTTGCAGCCCACTTTTCTTCAGCAAGAATGTTCAATTGCATGATCGGATTGTGTTAGTGTGTGCTAGAGATGCAACGCCCTCTATTTCCCATCCCAATCATGGCTCAATATGGTTTAGGTCCTTTCACCTCTCGTGTGCACTCACTTCCCATCCATTTATGAGTGACTACAAGGAAAATAGTTTTGCCCAACTCCAGAAGAAATCACTTGCGCAAACCGAGTTGTTCATGATGTGAATTCAGTCAACACACTATCCCCAACCACATTCATAGCATAAACCCTAGACCAAGAAATTCAAACCACTCATAAGTAAATGTAATGGGAGTTAACACCCTCACAAGATATTTCTCTCTTCGCAAAAAGTGTATAAGGGTTAGAATTTTTGCTCAGCTCACTGTGTGGATAAGTCAGTACCACAGACTGCCCAAATGTTATAACCGGAGCTAACAATAACACAAGTGCAAAGCAAAGGTCTTTATTTGGTTGTAACGGGGCTTCAGGTTGGGTAGGATAAAAAGATATATCTAGGCTGACTTGAGAAGGAATTTCGCAAACCAAGTCAATTCATAGTGACATTACTTCCTTTACTCTCCATATTAGCATCATTGCTTCCCGCTACCCAATTTAGTTAACACTTGTAAATCTCTATCTCTTTTTTCTTTTTTTTCAAAAGTTGAGTGTTTGACTTTCTCCAGTGTCAATTTTCTTTACTAACTTCCCTTTCGATGCTTTTTCACCTCTCTCTCTCTCTCTCTCTCTCTCTCTCTCTTTTTGTATTATGGAGTCACCTATCGCCACAAGATAGGACTTCACCTACTTGAATTCAATCTATTATGCAACTGTCACAAGATACCCCATCACACTTCTTAGATTTAGACCACAGCACTTTCCCCAATCAACCAAAGCTTGCGAATCCCTTCGCCATGGGTTCAAAACAGAGATAATGCGAAAGAAAGGGTATTCGTGGCTTGTATTGTGGCATCAAAGATTCAAAGAAAGGCTAAAACTCAAAGGGGCTTCTATTGGTCCATGTAGCAAGGTAGACTCTTTTAGTAAGTCGAATTTGAATTAACCTATTGCCTTTGCTATAATTTGCACTTAAGTTAAGAAGCTACAACAGTCTGCACAGGAGAGCACATCCAAGCATAACCCAACCATGCAGGACACACATCAAAGAATTACGAGCTCATAAGTATTATAAAAAAAAAAAACACAGCTCTTAAGCTCAAAAGCTCACAAATTATGGTTTTCATGTGTTTCTCCCATCCAATTATGAGTTATAGGTCATTGCTTGATCTTCATTCCAAATCCAAATCCATCGGTCGAGGATAGTGTTTAAAAGTATCAAACCATGACAACTCACAAAAGTCTGATAATTTTTTTTTTTTTTTTGGAATTGGGACGCTCAGGGTTATGTATGAAGGGATAACATGTCTATTTTGGTTTGGGTTGGCTAGGTGGTAGACATTTGACAATTTTACTTTCCATTTTCAACCTATTCGCACTGTTCTGGGCAAGATCATCTCTATGTGCTCAATTCATATTCAATTATGCAATGATTTTTTTTCAAAAATTTGTCAAAAGTGGGGCCGCTTCCTGTCAAAGTGTGGTTTAAGACATAAGTGGCATAAATAGGTAAGAAAAGTAGAGAACAAAATTAAAATGGATGCTGACTCAAAAGGAATTTGGCGATTCGACTACAAGAAAGAAATATGGAGAAATTTAGCTTACAATTATTCCCCCCCCCCCCACACTTAAACATAACAATGTCCACATTGTAGATTAATGCAAAACAATAGAAGGGGGAAAAAGAAAAAAAGAAACTCCCTCGCGTCTAATGCAGCGGTGGATCATCCCGGGGTTCCTGCAACCGTCGAATCTCCTCCAGAATGGCCCTCTGCTCCTCTAGGATGAGTTGTTGATCCTCTTGCATGGCATTCAGTTGAGTCTGGAAAGCTTGCATCATCTCCAACATTTGCAGCTCAAAAGGGCTAGGAGTAGGAATATGTTGTGTCCCTTCCCTAGCTACGGACTCCTCGGTGCCTTTATCATCATCGGACTCCCCTAAATCTCCATCCCCGCGACCTCGCTTGGCGACGATTTTCCTACGAGCATTCTCCAAACTAGCCTTTGTGAGGCGATTTTCATGCCCTAAAGTGTCCTCACTCGCCGCTGCAGGAACTCGTTGAGCTCGGCATAATGCAGTAATCAAACATGGGAATGGCATACCCCTCTTCTGTGGCATCAGGTTAGCATAGGTGCAAATAGTGTCATAAATGTCATGTCCCAAGTCAAATTTAATCCCCTTGGAGATAGCATAGTAGACTCGGAGATAACGGATAGAAACCGTAGTGAGGCTAGTGGATGGAAATAGACTCCCCGACCCCCACTGATGCAGGTACCAAGCGTCCCTCTGTAAATCCCGATTCTTATATTGGGGATGTATGACATTTAGGGAATCGTGGAGTTCTGGCTTCAAAGCCCATTGGAGTACCTCCTAGTCCGGAAAGAAAGCCCCTATACTGGATGTCATAGGGACAGCCGGAAGACTGTTGATCCCCAAGTAGTTTTCCACCACCTCCTTGGAGAACTTAATTCTCCTCCCTGCGACCCTGGTGTGGTGGTAATCAAGTGAACCCTGATCACCAATTTCCTTGTTGAATTGAGTGTAGAACTTGAACACGAGCGGGGGGTTCCCAAAAGGAAGATCGCTTGCAAACTTTACCCGGCCGAATTCTACAAAGCGAGCCAATAATGGGCGAGGGGCAATGGCGATTTCTGCATTTTGCATCCCCTGAAAATCCTCTGGTAGGAATAGTCTCTCCTTGATGCATTGTTTGGACTGAGTTTTCTCACTACGGGGTTCAGATGATGATTCACCCGCTACTTGCTTCCCTTTCTTTGTCGGTGGAGCCACAGATTATCCTGCATAAGGAGTAATATCAGTCGGGTGATATGGTATATCAAATCCAATACAATTTAGCAATTATAACTCAATTTCATCAAAGTTGCTCCAAAATATTCCCTAGCTTTCAACCACGAAGAACAATCAACTTGGAACTTAATGTGCATTTAAATTGGCGTTTCAAGTACATAGTGTCATTATCCAATTATGCCTCAATGTCAATTTACCAAGCAAAAAGATTCAAAATGCTAAGTATCAATCCCCAAGAAATCACATATTCGTGCAATAAAATCTCATTCAAATAGACATGCTCAATTGACATACATATCTCACCCGAACCCCCAACACGGTTCCTACACCCTCACAATAGCATAATGGTGAAAATCAAAGTGGCATTGCAAGGAATGAAATACCCCAAGCAATGGCGTGAATATGTTTTCTTGTGGTTTATGCACTTTAGAGGGTCAATACATGAAATATCGGCACACTATCAATGTTAAACATGTAATGAAACTAAATGCTTGGAAGATTACCTCAAAATTGATCAAAAATCCCATTGTGGCATTTTGACAAACACTTGTAGGCATAGAAACAATTCAAGGAAATACACACATTGTCAACATGCTTTAACCCAAAAATGTGGTCTACCTATATATAAACCTATCCACACCATAAACTACCTAAACCCAATCTCCTTTCATCACGAAATTAAACGCACAAAGTCAAGAAAATTCTCTCAAATTTTCAAAAATGGAGGCTTCACGTGAAGAACATACCTTGGGCATCTTCTAAAATTCTGAATGAAGGTAGTGGGCAATCTTAGAATGGTTTCCTTGTTTACAAAATTGAGAGTAGGAGTTATTTTGGAGAAATATTTGGGAGAAGTTTTAGGGATTTGGGAGAGAAATGGTAAGTGAATGCAAGAAAGAAGGGGTTTAAAAATTTGGATTCTGCATTAGTTACGGCCGTGAAGATATATCTTACGGCCGTAAGTCACAATCTGAAATTTTTTTTGAAAAATTCACTTTCGCCCGTGAACAAATTTACGGCCGTAATGAGGTCTCTGGATAACCTATCTGGAATTTCGTTACGACCGTAACGAGGCCACTGAATTATTTTTTTTTTTTTTAGTGAATTAAATGATCTAAAAAGCTATATATATATATATATATATATATATATATATATATATATAAATGACAAAATTGAAAATAAGAAAATAAAGAGTCGAGAGAGTAAAGAGACTCCCCTCCTCGGGTTGCCTCCCGAGCAGCGCCGTTGTTTACTGTCGTAGGCTCGACTGAGTCCTTGCGGAACTAGTGCCCCTTGTTGTTGTTCTCCAGCGCAATCACTTCCAAGTTTTTAGTTTGGAATCCCTCATAATACGGCTTGAGACGGTGCCCATTCACCTTGAACTGTTTACTCGTTCTCAAGCTCCTAATTTCGACTGCACCATGCGGAGATACATTAGTAACAACAAAAGGACCAACCCAATGAGAACGAAGCTTACCTGGGTGCAACTTGAGCCGAGATTGAAACAATAGCACTTTCTAGCCCTCACAAAAGCTTTTTTGAGAGATGCGTTGATCATGGAATGCTTTAGTTCGATCTTTATAGATCATTGCATTCTCGTAAGCCTCATTCCGGATTTCGTCCAATTCATGCAATTGAAGCTTCCTATGATCTCCTACTGCTCCTCAATCCATATTTCATTGCTTTATGGCCCAGTATGCTTTATGCTCGAGCTCCCCAGGTAGGTGGCACGGCTTTCCAAATACCAATCGGTATGGAGACATACCAATTGGCGTCTTGTAAGCGGTTCGATAGGCCCATAAAGCATCATCGAGTCGAATGCTCCAATCCTTACGGTCTGATCGAACTGTTTTCTCTAGAATGGGCTTCACTTCCCTGTTGTAGATTTTTGCCTGCCCGCTAGTTTGAGGGTGATACGCGGTGGATACCCGATGCATCACTCCATATTTCTTTAACAAGGCTTCAATGGTTCGGTTGCAAAAGTGTGTCCCCCTATCACTGATCATTGCTCGGGGTATTCCGAACCTGCTAAAAATGTTAGCTTTCACAAAATCTGCAACAACCGTAGTGTCATTAGTACGGGTGGCCTTTGCCTCCACCCATTTTGACACATAATCAACAGCTAGAAGAATGTAATTACAACCAAATGATGGGGGAAAGGGTCCTATGAAATCAATGCCCCAAACATCAAAAATTTTACATACAATTATAGGGTTTTGAGGCATTTGATCTCGTTAAGATAAATTACATGTTTTTTGGAAATTATCGCAAGACTTACAGAAAACGTATGCATCCTTGAAAAGGGTTGGCCAAAAGAACCCACTTTCCAATACCTTTTGTACTGTCCTTCTAGGTCCAAAATGGCCTCTGCATGCATATGAAGGACAAAAGGTAAGGATTGATTGGTATTCTGATTCGGGCATGCACCTTCTAATGATTTGGTCGGGGCAACTTTTCCACAGGTATGGGTCATCCCAAAAGTAATATTTAGCGTCGCTCCTCATCTTATGCTTTTTTTCCTGTGAAAAACTAGTAGGAATTTGTTTAGAAGTCATGTATTTAACCAAATCAGCATACCATGGGGGATTCGCTTCGATAGCAAATAAACCCTCATATGGGAAGGCTTCACGTAGAGGTAGGTCGTCTTCGGCCTTCACTACCCTGCTAAGATGGTCGGAAACTACATTTTTGGACCCCGACTTATCCTTGACCTCCAAGTCAAATTCTTGTAATAAGAGTATCAAGCGGATGATTCTTGGCTTTGCATCCTTCTTTACAAACAAGTGTCTTAATGTTGCATGATCTGTAAAAATAATTACTTTAGAACCCAATAAATAAGGACGAAATTTTTCTAAAGCAAATACCACAGATAGAAGTTCCTTTTCAGTGGTGGTATAGTTTGATTGGGCCTGATTCAAGGTTCGGGAGGCATAGTAAATCACATGGGCCGCTCTCCCAACCCGTTGCCCTAAGAACTACTGCATAGTCACTGGCATCACACATTATTTCGAATGGAAGATCCCAGTTTGGTGGTTGAATGATCGGGGGCGTAGTCAACTGCTCCTTCAGTTGGTCAAAAGCCTTTTTGCACAGCTCGGTGAATTCAAACGGTACATCATTTTGCAACAAATTGCACAGTGGTAATGCAATTTTGGAAAACTCCTTGATAAACCTGCGATAAAAGCCTTCATGCCCGAGAAAAGATCGTATATCCCATACATTGGCGGGGGTAAGGTAATGCAGACACTACATGACCTAACACAATACCTTTATCGACCATAAAATGGCATTTCTCCCAATTTAGGACTAAGTTAGTGTCAATGCATCGTTTCAAAATTAATGACACATTATCCAAGCATGCGTCAAATGAGTCACCCAATACACTAAAATCATCAATGAACACCTCTATAATTTGTCCTATGTATTCGGAAAAAATGCTCATCATACAAGGTTGGAATGTTACGGGAGCATTACACAAGCCAAAGGGTATGCGTCTATATGCAAACGTGCCAAATGGACAAGTGAATGTGGTTTTCTCTTGATCTTTTGGTGTAATGGAAATTTGAAAATATCCATAGAAACCATCTAAAAAACAGTAATGTGAATGGCCAGCTAATTTTTCTAACATTTGATCTATGAAGGGAAGGGGAAAGTGACCCTTTCGAGTGTCAGCGTTTACCTTCCTGTAGTTGATGCATACCGGATATCCAGTTTGGACCCTAGTCGGTACAAGTTCTCCATCCTTGTTTTCCACCACCGTTACTCCAGATTTCTTGGGCACCACTCGTACTGGACTGATCCACTTGCTGTCTGAAATTGGGTAAATCATCCCTGCTCCTAACAGCTTTAAAATTTCTTTCTTCACCACGTCCATCATTGCTGGATTTAGACTCCGCTAAGCCTGTCTTGATGGTTGAGGTCCTTCCTCAAGCAATATACGATGCATGAAGATTAACGGGCTGATTCCCTTGATATCCGCGATGGTCCAACCAATCGCCTCCTTGTGCTCCTGAAGAACCCGAACCAGTTTATCTTCTCCAACCTTGGTGAGGTTGGATGAAACAATTACGGGAAGCGTTTCTCCATCACCAAGAAATACATATTTCAAATGGCCAGGTAGAGATTTCATTTCCACCACTGGGGCCTGCAAAATAGAAGTTAGTAATTTGTTAGGATAGTCCGTTAACTGAATTGTTTTGACAGCATACCTGCGTGGCGCGGGTCCCAGGGAATTAAGTGCAGCGATTCCATCTTGCAGTTCCTTGCTCATGCCCAATTCGTTGTCGTCATCTTGCCTTAACGATTCCACAATAGCTGTTTCTAGCTCATCCCTACAATTTAACTCAAAGACTTTCTGCACTGCAGGAGTAATGACATTAATAGAGTAGGCAGCACACATATCATTTGGATGCTTCATTGCATCGTAAATATTAAATTGCACCACCTCCCCCATTGAATTCCATGGTCAACACCCCTTTTCTCATGTCAATTATGGATTGGGACGTCCACAAAAATGGTCTTCCTAACAATATAGGGGTAGAGTTAGGGGAGTGATCATCATTCATATCTAACACGTAAAAGTCCGCCGGAAACACCAACCCTCCTACCTGCACTAACACATCCTCAACTACCCCGTTTGGATACGCATTGGAACGGTCAGCTATTTGGATGATAACACTTGTTTTAGTCATTTTGGTAAGGTTTAACGCAGTGTAAATAGACCTAGGAATTACATTAATGGATGCTCCTAAGTCTATCAATGCGTGATCTACCTTGGTGTTACCTATTTGACATGGCACAGCAAACATACCTGGATCCTTACACTGAGGCAATTTCCTTTGAAACAGGGCAGATACATTTTCCCCCATTCTTACATTCTCGTTCCCCACCAATTTCCGCTTGTTAGTGCATAGATCCTTTAAAAACTTTGCATACAGGGGTACTTTCTTGATGGCATCCAATAACGGAATATTGATTTCAACTTTCCTAAACATTTCCAAAATCTCCTTTTCTTTACCCTCCTTGGTTGCCCTTGCTAACCTGCTAGGGAAAGGTGGAGGGGTTAGCTTAACATTTAGATGGGAATCAGTTTTTACCTGAGAGTTTTGCGAAGTGTTGTTTTTCTTCCCGACCCCTTCTTTTTCATCTTCCTCCCTTTCAGGTGCAACCGGTTCCATTTGTGGACCTTCAATTTCCTTTCCACTCCAGAGAGTTATGGCGCTCACGTTTTTGGGGTTCACGTCAGGCTGCGATGGTAACTTCCCTCCAGATTACGCCTCCAATCTATTTATGGCAGTGGCCATTTGACTCATTTGATTTTCCAGGTTTTGAATGCTTGATTTGGCATCCTGTTGGAATTGCATCATGTTAGTTGCCAACATTTTTACCATATCTTTTGAGAGACATACCTGAATTTTGAGGTTTTTGTTGATATTGCCCATGTGGTTGGAAAGTCCCTTGCTGCTGGAATTGTTCTTGTGGCTTGTTTGGAGTAAAACTTGGGGGTTTGTTATTTCCGTAGCTCAAGTTAGGGTGATCTCTCCACCCGGGGTTGTATGTGTTAGAGTACGGGTTGTACTGTTGTCTTTGGAAAGGGAAACCTCCTGTAGCATTTACCTGTTCATTGTTTTCCTTTTACAGCACCGGACAGGTATCCGTTGGATGCCTAAAATTTGAATAGATTCTGCATGCTTTGACCTGATTCGAGTTCCCTACAGCAAGTTGCTTAACGAGATTTGTTAGTTCATATAATTGACCTTCAATATTGGACTACTTACCTCGTTCACACGGCGGACTTGCGAATCCCTACTTGAGTTGAATTGCTGAGTGTTCTCCGCCATGTTGGAGATTAAAGCCTGTGCTTGTTCCGGTGTCTTGTCCATTAGCGCACCTCCACTTACGGCGTTTATCATGCTTCTATCCATCAGTGCCAAACCTTCGTAGAAATACTGCACCAAGAGTTGCTTGCTAATCTGATGATGAGGGCAGCTAGAAATGAGCTTCTTAAAACTCTCCCAATACTCATATAATGTTTCGTTGTTGTTCTGGCGCACCCCACATATCTCCTTTCTGATGGTACCAGCCCTCGATGCAGGGAAGTATTTTTCCAAAAAAAGTCTTTTCATTTCGTTCCAAGTAGTGAATGTTTCAGATGGTAGACAATAAAGACAGTCGGTGGCGGCATCCTTCAATAAGAATGGGAAAGCTCTCATTTTTATTTGCTCATCGGTAATGCCCGTGGGTCTCATACTATTGCAAACCACATGAAACTCATTTAGGTGTCTATACGGATCCTCACTAGGATTCCCTCGAAAAGTCGTTAACAAGTGGATGAGCCCAGATTTAAGCTTAAAAGTTTTTTCATCTTCCACTGTTGGGAAAGTAATACACAATGGCTGCTAAGCAACATCGGGAATAGCCAGTTGTTTAAGAGTTCTGTTGTTGATGTTATTAGCTGCCATTTGTCGTGTTGCTCTCTTTTGTTGTCGAAAAGTTCTCTCAATTTCTGGGTCAAGATCAAAGAGCTCAACATTAGTTGACCGAGTTCTAAGCATATAAGCAAAGAAGCAAATTTTTTTTTTTTTTTTTTTTTTTGAAAATTTATAGAAATAAAGCGAAAATTAAATAAATAAATTAAATCTGCAAAAAAGAAATAAAATTCTAATTGATTAAATACTAAATTGGTTAACCGTTCCCCGCCAATGGCGCCAAAAATTTGATGCGCATCGTTACGCACCGAAATTTAATCAAATATCTTACTTGCAAATAATCAAATTTAATTGTAATAGCGAAAGTAAGGGTCGATCCCACGAGGAACGGGAACTAAATTAGTGCTATATTAATCAGAATAGATATGGGGGTTTTGAGTTCGAATATTATAAATGACTTGAAAATAAAGTAAACATGTAAATAGGCTGGAATATAAATCAATTATTAACAAATCCTAGTTCTCAGGTTCAGTTGTATTTTATCACAATATTACTACTTTCCAAGTAATTCATATTCAATTCAATTCTTGATTTATCACCCGTAAATAGTTAACAAGATCTAACTACCTCTTTTCTTCCTCGATTGTATTTAATTAGAACAAGCTCCCTAATCAAACTATAGTTATTGGACAATCTAAAATAAGCTCTTTAGATTTAATGCAACAACTAAGTGGCTCAAGAAGAATTAGGGCGATCTAGATTACCAATCACACAAGCTCTTGACGATTAACCTAGGTTGAATTTTCAATGGAATTGCAAAAATACCAATTGCTACTAAGAATTGAACAAGAAGAAAATTACGGATCCAATCATTCAATTTAGCATATATCAACAAACAAGATATGAGTTAGGCCTAAATCACATAAATCATTGTATTAATTGAAATAAAATTCATAGAAATCCAATAATCAAGAGTATAGAATTTCTTACTAAATTACTAGTTTGGAAAATAATAACATAATGAAAATAAATACAACGTCCCTCTTGAACTAGATAGAGAACTTAACCGCTTAAAGCCATGAAGAATTCCATAATTTTCCGCTCTTGATTCACCTTCTTGAGTCGCTTGATTTCTCCTCCAAGCTTCAAGCAAGCCGCTCTTCCTTCAACAATATTTACGGCCGTAACTTAGTTTCTGCTGATTTTTCTTGTTTTGAGGTTGCGGCCGTAAGCTTTGCGTTTACGGCCGTAAGACAGGTTCTGCTGATTTTTCTTGTTTTCAGGTTACGGTCGTAACCTTTTATTTACGGCCGTAACTCATGTTCTGCTCCTTTTTCCACAATGCGATGAATACGTTTACGGCCGTGACTTTTTTGTGTTGCGGCTGTAACTTATTTGCATACAAGGTCCTCAATCTTCAGTTTTAAGTGCATTTTGGTCCTTTTTCCTTCTTTTCTCTTCCTCTATGATCCTATATAACATAAAATATAAAATGCATTAATAATACTTAGATATGATCAAATTATTGCTAGTCCAAGGTTGTAAGTGCACAAAATAAGTGTTAATAAAGCACTTATCAACTACCATGTTCATCATGTCCATAAATGTTATCATGACATTAGTCAATCCAAATGGCATCACCCAAAACTCATAATTGACATAATGCGATCTAAAAATAATTTTCTGCACATCAGTCTCTCTAATTTTTAGCTTATGGTACACTGAGTGTAAGTCAATCTTAGAAAAGAATATGGCCCCTCAGAGTTTGTTAAGCAAATTATCAATATGAGGTAGAAGATATTTGTTTCGAATTATCACTTTGTTCAGCAGTCTATAATCAATACACAATCTCATAGTGCCATCTTTCTTCTTTACAAATAAAACTAGTGCTTTGCATTTAAATGAACTAGGACTAATGAAACCCTTATAAACAAAATCTTGCAACTGCACTTTCAGCTAATTCAACCTAGTTTGAGCTATTCTATAAGGTGTTTGTGAGATATGAGTAGTCCCTAGAATCAAGTCAATAGTAAACTCAATCTCCATATCTGGTGATAAACCAAGAGGATTGTCCGGAGAGATATCAGGAAGATCTTGTGAACTGGTATTTCTTCAAGTTTCAGCTTGCAATTTGTGTGTCAAGCATGTAAACCAAATATGCATGACAATTTTTTTTAATCCACCAGCATCAAGTATGGATATAATACATGATGAAAAAATTCTTCTCTCACCACTAAGAACAATTTTAGTCTCTCATGGCCTTCTGAGCACCACTTCTTTATGAAAATAGTCAATTGAAACATGATTTGCAGCTAAGAAATCCATGCCCAAAGTAACATCAAAATCATTAATATCAAGTGGAATTAGATTATCTTTCAACTCCAGATCATTCACCCTAATCATACAATCTTGGTATACGTTGCTAGCCAATAGTGGATCTCTCATTGGAGTGGCTACTACTAATTCACTATCTAATGGTTCTGATATATGATCTGCGTGAATAGCAGGTGCATAAGAATTGAATGAATGTGTAGCAGCTAAATAAATTAAAGATCAAACATTTTACCCAAAATATATAACGTACCTATGACTATATCTTGCGACTCATTGGTATCATATTGATTCACTACAAAAACTCTCCCCTAAGTCTAGGACGTCCTGTCTAGCCATTCTGTCTAGCACCATTGCTACCAGTGACACCAGTCTGAACAACACTAGTAGTACTCGTTTTATCTGCCAATGTGTTCTGGTTATGGTTCTTTCTAGCTGTACAGACACCTAGTTGTGAAGATATCCCTTGTGATGTACTACCTTCCTATTATCGAATGGGGCACTCTCTCCTCATGTGCCTAGCCTGAACATAATGAAAACATATGCCAACACCCTTACGGCACTCACAAGAATGGAATTTTCCACATGAATGAAATTAAGGAAATCTATCAACATAAGAACTATCTCGTGTTAGGAGTAAATGATGTCAAAAAATATCCATGGACATAAGTACATCTATACACTGGTTGTTGTACTGATTCCTGGTTCGCTCTTGAACTCTGGCTTAGTCGAGATCTAGACTTGAAGCTGCTTGAAGAAGAAGCACCAACTTTTGTATGACCTAAGGCCTATCGATAGAGGCACATGTCCAAAATTGACTGCCCCCAATCCCGTGCCTTATTTTTATTTACCACTTCGTCTCTTAAAAAGACTCTTCTCAACTATCAAAGCTACTTTTACAAGTTTACCAAAATCTTGATACCTAGTAGATATCACTAATCTGATTTCTTCATTTAAACCATATTTAAACCTTATACATTTATTTTTTTTCATTAGCTACAAGAACTACAACATATTTTGATAACTCCACAAACTTCTTCTGATATTCAACCATAGTCGACATCAGTACTAATTGCAAAAATTCATTCAATTTGTCATCTTTATAAGAACGAGGGTAGAAGTATTCATTAAATCCATTCTTAAAATTATCCCAAATAATAAAAAGAAATTATTAGTATATCTACCTCAATGCCTAGGATGAAGGAAAATTCGATAATTAAAGATTGAAGGGACAAGAAATTAGAATTATCTTTAATTGATTAAAGTAATTTTGGAATTTTGGTCAATTATAAAGATCTAAGCTTTAATATTTTGGTGTAACAGTTGTTAATGTGATTATTTATATTATATTTCAGGCGAGAAAAGGATGTTGGGAAAACATATCAGACATCACAGTTGTAGCTCATATCTAGTGAGTAGAATAATTATTTTAAGCATTTATTTAATTATTTTAATTCTAAAACTTTTATGAAATTTTTATTTAACATGGTGCTTATTGAAATTTATATAAATTGGAGAAGTTGATTATTTTTCATTTATAGTTTATGATTTTAAGAATTAATTGAATTTTCATAATTAAAAATTTCTTTTTAAGAGTCTTAATCCCGTTCAATTGGAATATTTCATTGAAATATTATATCAGTATTATATCTCAGAATATTTAAATTTTAATTTAAACCATCAAAAGTACCCACGTAATTTGACCCCAGCCTACACTGACGTGAATGTGTTTCCATAGTGTATGACCTGATAAGGTTATTTTATTGCTCTACATTATTTTGAATGTGTTTCCATAGTGTATGATCAGTTTATAGCCTTCGGGCACCTTTGCACGTGTATGACCAGAATTTTGAATTTAAGAATCTCCAAGTTACTAGATTATGAATAGCATTGTTGTGTATATCGATATTATTCTATACATACTTATGGTTATTTTGGAACCTTTAGCATAATTTTCAGTATTATTACAGTTTATTAGAATTTAGATTACGGAATTAAGTTATTCACTTTATAGAATAAATATTATAGCTTATAATATCGTGAAATGATATTTTTACTCAGATTTTCATTATATAAGATTTCTTATATTCATATACCTTACAATTGCTTATTTAGAATAAAGAGTAAAGATTTTTATGATTCAGTCTTACAGGTATGTATCAAAATTATAGATTAAGTAACACTTTTCCAGTAAAATATATCTATAAATGGTAAACACATATTAATTTTCAAACTGTCCACTCACTGAGTTACAAATTCATATGATTCTATGATATTTCTCTCATCAGATAGTATTGAGTTGAGCAGCATTGGAGTCATTTGATCCATCGAGTCGAGCCACATATTATCATTAGTTGTATGGCTCATTATATTTATTTTGGAGTATGCTTATCATGTTGGATTATCTATTTTGAGTTTTGTAAATTAATATTGGACTCGCTGCATATTTATCTTATATTTTTTGCATTTGGGGATTTTTACTTGTAAATGACATTAGATGTCAATTTACAGACACTTTATTGACTGGTTGGTTATTAGAGTGATAGGATCATCATATAAACATATATATGTTGAGGAGATTTGTTACTTTTCAAGTGGTTCTAGTCCATATTATAGAGGAAACACTGTCAATTTTTTTAAAAATAAAAATCTTATCGTAGTTACCTTGGTGATGTGGCCAACATCTAGCTGATGTCATTGGTAGTAGTTGTACTGGATAGAAAGGCCAGCGGAACGTCCTAGGACTTAGGGGAGAATTATTGTCTCGTCATAAAGCCAATTAGTTACCATATGTAGTCATGGGTATGTTATCTATTTTTGGTAAAAATGCTCTTTCTTTAATTGATTTAGCCACAACAAATTCATTAATTTCTTATGCACTTGCTATTCATGTTGACCATATGTCAGAGCTATTAGATAGTGACTGGTAGTAGCCACTCCAGTAGGAGATTCACTATTTGATACCAATGTATACCAAGATTGTATTGTTAGAGTGAATGATTAGGAGTTTAAAGTGAATCTAATTCCACTTGATATTCATGATTTTTATTATTTTGGGCATGGATTTATTAGCTGAAAATCATACTTCAGTTAATTTTTTTCGTAAAGTAATGATGTTCAGAATGTCGGGAGAGCCTAAAATTTTTTATTATCGGTGAGCATAGAATAATGTATTATATGTGCACTTGATGCTAGTAGATTACTCAGAAAAGACTGTCCGGCATATTTGGCTCATATGTTTGATATAAAAATCACTAAGCTGAGACTTGAAGATATAATAGTTGCACGAGATTTCCCTAATGTCCTTCCTAACAACCTTCCAGATTTACCACCAGATAGAGAGATTGAGGTTACTAAAGACTTGATTACATGGACTACTCCTATCTCACAAACATCTTACAAAATGGCTCCAGCTGAGTTGAAACAGTTGAAAGTGCAGATGCAAGATTTAGTTAATAAGAGTTTCATTAGACCCAATGTATCTCTATAGAGAGCACTAGTTTGGACCCGAGTCAGGATGTGCGCCAATGGTAGATGTTAGTTAGATGCTAGACCCACCACCAAGGCAACTTTAACATTCTTTTGACTGTGATAAAGATTCTAATTTTTTTTTTGCTTGACAAAGTTTAGTCTATAAAATGGACTAAAACCACCTAAAAAGCAAAAATTTTGCTCAACATATAAATATGATTCAAAATAGGTACACATGCCCCTCTAAGGACCAACTAGTCAAAATAAAGTAAATGTAAATCGATATCTAATGCCCTTTTACAAGTAAAAGTCCTCAAATGCACTAATTATACAAAATGCAGCGAACCCAACATTAATATACAAAACTTGAAATGTTTTATCCAACATGATAAGCATACTCCAAAATAAAATATACATATGGAAAAATGAGTCTTACAACTAAGGATAACACGTGGCTCGACTTGGTGGACAAACGGGATCCAATACTGCTCAACTATCTGATAAGAAAAATAATAGAAAACTTTGTGACTTTGTAACTCAGTGTGTGGACAGTTCAAAAATAAATGTCTTAATCGTTTATACATATTTAATGGAAAGTTTTACTTATTCTATAATTCTTATACATACATTTAAGACTGAAACATGACTGAATCATAAAACTCTTTATCCTTTATTCTAAATAAACAACTATAAGGTATATAAATATAAGTAATCTTATATAAATGAAAACCTGAGTAAAAATATCATTTCACGATACTATAAGCTAAAATCTTTATTCTGTAAATTGAATAACTTATTTTGTAATTTTAAATTCTGAAAAAAAAAATGTATTAATATTGAAATGTCACACCAAAGTTGCCCCGTAATAACCATATGCATGTATCAAATAATATTGATTTATGAGTTTTTTGTGATGCCATTTGGATTGACTAATGCTACAACAACATTTATGGATATGATGAACATGGTACTTCATCCATATCTAGAAATTTTTTTGATTTTTTTTATTGATGATATTTTGGTTTATTCTCATAGTTGTGATGGGCATGCTGAGCACTTGAGGATTATTTTGCAGACTTAGCAAGAAAAGTAGTTATATGCTAAGTTAGTAAATGTAAATTCTGGCTTGAAACGTTGTATTTCTAGGTCATGTTATTTCAGCAGAAGACATTTATGTAGATCCTTTACAAACTGAAGCATTAATGAAATGGGAATGCCCTACTAATGTAACAAAAGTATGGAGTTTCCTTGGCCTACTAGGCTATTATGGTGGATTTGTAGAAATTCTCTCCAGAATTGCACTTCCATTGACAAATTTGACTAGAAAGAATTGTAAATTCTTGTGGACTAATGAATGTGAAAAGAGTTTTCAGGAGTTGAAGAACAGGTTAGCTTCGGCTCCTATACTTACTCTTTCATCTCCAGGTAAAGAGTTTATGATTTAGAGTGATGCTTCACGTTAGGGTTTGTGTTGTGTTCTACTGCAGAATGAGAAAGTTATAGCTTATTCTTTAAGACAATTGAAGAAGCAAGAGTTAAACTACCCAACACACGATTTGGAGTAAGCTGCAGTAGTATTGGCACTAAAGAATTGAAAGCATTACCTTTATGGTGAGAAATGTCAAATATTTGCTGATTACAAAAGTTTGAAGTATATCTTCGATCAGAAGGAATTGAGTCTGAGATAAAGAACATGGTTGGAATTGATAAAATATTATGATTGTAAGATTGACTATCATCCCAGGAAAGCTAATGTGGTTGCAGAAGCTCTTAGCAGAAAGAATAGTTTTATTTCTTAATCTAGTGTAGAGCTGTGGATGCTTCTTTGATTTGTGAGTTCAGAAAGTTGAATGTTCAATTGTCAGCTACTACTTTAGGGATGATATTAGCTTATATACAAGTAGGGTCTGCATTGATTGATAAGATTAAGGATGCTCAATCTCAAGATCGGACCATAAGAATATTGAAGGCTGAAATTATTGGGTTAAGGACAGATTATGTAATTAGAGATGATGGTGCGTTCACTATAGGGAATATATTATCTGTTCCAATTATTGCAGAATTGAAGAAAGAGATTTTAGAAGAGGCACAATGTTCAGCTAATGATATGCACCCAGATAGTATTAAAATGTATTATACATTGAAATGTCATTTATGGTGGCTATATATGAAGAGAGAGAGAGAGAGAGAGAGAGATAGCAGATTTTATATCCAAATGCCTTATCTGTCAACAGGTAAAGCCAGTTTGTCAGAAAGCAGCAAGATTATTACAGCCATTACCTATTCCAAAATGGAAATGGGAGCCCTCGTACACAAAGTGATCATGATGGTGTTTGAATTATTGTATATCGATTGACCAAGATTGCCAGATTTTTGCCAATCAAAGCTAATACTTTGAATAAGTTGGAAAAATTGCATGTTGATGAGATAGTTAGATCATATGGTACTCCATTTTCTATAGTATCAGATAGTTTTACATCTAAGTTTTGGCCTAGTTTGTAAGAAGCTATGGGTATTAAACTACATTTCAATACATCTTTTCATCTATAGACAGATGACCAATTAGAGAGAACCATTCAAACTCTTGAGTTTATGCTAAGAGCTTGTGTTTTAGAGTTCAAGGGTAATTGGGATACTCATTTTTCCTTAATAGAGTTTGCTTACAACGACAGTTACCACTCCAATACTGAAATGGTTCATTTTGAAGCTTTATATGGTAAGAAATGAATGACACCAGTTGTTGGGATGAAGAGGGCAAGAGGAAGTTAGTAGGCCCTAAATTTATTTAAATTGCTTTAGACAATGTGAGGATGATCGGAGAAAAACTAAAAGCAACAAAAGACAAGACACAAAATTTATGCAGATAGGCGTAGGAAAGCTCTTGAATTTGTAGTTGGAGATAAAAGTCTTTCTTAAATTTTCGCCCTGAAAAGGTGTCTTGAGGTTTGGTAAGCGAGGAAAATCGAGCCCACGCTATATTAGGCTGATGGGTGTCGAATCCAATAAATAATAATAACTTCTTGTTCTCATAAAAATAAATTGTAATAGTGGTGAGCAAGGTCGAATCCACGGAGATTGGTTAGATTTAATTATTCGAAAAATTAAAACAATGAATTAAAAGCAAGGGGGTTTTGAATTTTTGAATGTGAAATCAAATTATAAATAAAGAATTGTGGAATTAAATTAATGAAAATATCAAATTAAACAAATATTCAGCCCAAGGTATAATCTCAGTATTGATTCAAAGAATTGATCATGGATGCAAAAATAAAATCCTTAACTCATTCTCTAAATTGGTTATGGTCATTGATACGATCTAACAACTTATCTCTCCTTACTTTATCGATAATCAAGAGACGATCGTTGATTATTTCCCTAATCAATAAACAACCCTAGATACGATTTTAGGATTTAATTTACCAATAGCATTGATTTCTAGAGAGACGACCAATTCTAACCAACAAATTCACACATGTAATTTATTTAAATTAGATTATATGTCTTCATAACACGAGTCAAAAATTAATCTATAATTAACTATATTAGAAAACCTAAACAATTACGGATTTAGATTCCTAATTGACTAAGTATCATTTTGACAATTAAAACAACGTGCACTTTGTGTTAATCAATCAAAATAACAACTTCAATTCACAAGCAAAAGACATATAAATAGAGAACAATTAAAGAAACAATTAAATTTAATTAGATCTCACAATTCTTGGTGAATCAAAACTTCGAATAACCTTGAACTGGAATAATAAATTTAGCTATCCATAAACATTGTAACTAAAAACTTCAAAGAAAAACAAAAAAGTGAAAATCAAACAATGATAAATTCGAAGATAAAGATTGACGTGGCTGTTGATTATTTCTTCCAAAACATGTTGCCCTTTGCGCCACTAGGTCCTCTTTGTTAATTCCCCTAGGGATTTTTTTTTCATCCCCTAACGTCAGCCCCTGTCTAATGTGCTCCCAGCAATCCTCTTCTAATTCCCTAAATTTTCTTCCTTAATTAAATCTTGCCCTTCCTTTCCTTAATTAAATCTTGCAGCCCTTAATTCTCTTTTCAAGTCTCTTCAATTCGGCCCACTATCCCAAAAATAAACGTCCACCCAACTCCTAAAAAAATGTAGAGCTTTACCTTCAAAGTCTTCATGTCCAACCCGTTTGATTTTAGTCTTCTTGAAATGATAAGACGTGCCCACGCCTTATGCTAAGTTCTTCTCTGATTGTGTACTTTTGATTTCCAAACTTCTTCCTTTAATTTGTGATTGAATCCATTTTGATCTAACCCCTCCATCTAATCTACAAAACATAAAATATGATTAATATCCAAAATTTAATCATTTAAAATCAATGGAATAAGAGGAAATATCATAAATTAAATAGAAAATATGCGTTCTATCAAATCCCCCCACACTTAGACAATGCTTGTCCTCAAGCATAAACTAGCTCAAGTCAATGAATTGTTCTCATCATCATTCATTCTTCTATCTCCACAATCCAACACAAAGCTAGTCACTTCAACAAATTTGATTTTTTTTTTTTTTTTTTTTTCCAAAATCCACATGTGGTGGGATTTAACACCTCACATTAGATTCACACAAAACGCTCAAAGTGTTTAGGGTGTAAAGTATATATGTACTCTCAAGTCAAAGCATAGAGGATTCTTACCATAGGCTTGCTAATATATCACATTGGAGCCACCAATGATTCTGAATGCAAAGTGAGGGTCTTAACACCGGTTGTAATTGGGCTTGGGGTCAGGTAGGATAAAAAGGATATATTTTTGGCTATTTTCATTGAAGGAATTATACGAACTTCTTCATAAGAGCTCACTTAAAAATCATGTACTTCAATCAAATCACTCCATACCCCAGTGTAGTTTATATCCTTTCACCTCTCGTGAGTATCCCCTCAACAACTATCAATGAATTACAACATGGGTGTTAATTTCAATCAACTTGAAGGCACGAAATATAGACCAAACAATTCAAACCACTCATAAGAACATGTAATGGGAGTTAACACCCTCACAATGTATTTCTCTCTTCGCACAAAGTGTATAAGGGTGAGAATCTTCACTCAACTCACTGCATGGGAAATTCATCACCACAGACTGCTCAGATGTCATGACCGGAGCTAACAATAACACAAGTGTAAAGTAAAGGTTTTTATTTGATTGTAACGGGGCTTCGGGTTAGGTAGGATAAAAGGAAAATATGTAGGCTAAGTTGAGAGGAGAGTTCACAAGCTGATTTGGTTCAAAACGATAATCTCTTACTTCCCCTTTCAATGTGATTTTCCATAATTTCCTAGCATTCAATCGATTCAGCCCTTGACTCTTATTATGCACGTGGGGTTTATTCTCTTCACAGGAATTTTTTTTTTTTTTTTCACAACTTGATTTCTTTATTTTGACCACATTATCACTTAAACATTGAATAGCACAAAGTGAAAGCTCCCATTTTTCTGAAGCTAAGTCTGTCTCATACTCCTCAATCAATACAAGCTTGTGAAATTCCTCTTGTGGGTTCAAGATAGAGGTTACATGAAAGAGCGGGAATCCATGGCTTGTAGTGTGGAAACAAAATTCCAAAGACAGGCTAAAGCTCAAAGAGGCTTCTATTGGTACATGTATCATGGAAGGTCAAATTGGATTTCACCTAATGTCTTTACTATATTTTGCACTTGAGTCAAGAAACTACAACGGCATGCACAAGAGAGCACATCCAATAACAAACAAAGCATGCATGACACACATCAAAGAATAAGAGCTTAATATAAAAATCAAAACAGCTCATAGGCTCAAAAGCTCACGAATTACGATTTATATGTGTTGCTCCCATCCATTTATGAGATATAGGTCATTGCTTGGTCCTGGTTTCAAACTCAAATTAATGTTAAAAAGTGTGGAGTTAGGTCAATCGGAGTGGTGTTACAACACATCAACTTTGGTGTAACACCCCAAGTTCAAAATCTTAAACCTAGGCGTGTTAACTTTTCTTTACTTAAATGCGGAAAAGAAATCATTTAAAACCTCAACATTTTAATTTTCTATTATGAAATTTTACAAAAATTTCGACAGAGTCTCCTCTATAAATTGGACATAGCCAACCTGTAGAGGGACATCCAAATCATTTTAAAGTACACATCTCAACTCATTCAATCCCAAACTCTCAACATTCAACTCCAATTCTACATCAAACTCCCACGTCACCACAATATTTCATATTCAATACCCAAACACCTCAACACCACATTTTATATCAATAAGCTACAATTAAGTGAAATAAGTGGTAATAGAACCAATATTAAAATGCCATAACTCATTTAAACTAATTTCAATCAAACAATTAACAATAATAAATGAATTAAGAAAATAATTACTTAGAACTTAAATAAATTCTAATTTAACTTTTTTTTCAAGAATTGAAAGCAGGTATAGCCTGAGTCTGCCACCAAATGCTCTCCTCGTCTCATCTAACTTTCATCACCTGAAATATTGGGGAGGGAATGGGGTGAGCTAAAGCTCAGTAAGTAAACTTTATGCATGAATGCATGCTTATGACATGAATGCTTTAAAAATTCCATATATGTATCCCCGTTTACTTTACTTTCCAAAACTTTCAAACTTTTCGAACTTTCATTTCATTTCAAAACTTTCACTTCATTTCCATCGTGAGCTCACTTGATGTATCTTCTAGTCAATCAGATAACAGTGGGCAATTCTTATTTGGAACCAGATTAACTTTCACATTTCCACCGCAAAGCGGCTCATTCACTTCATTCCACCGCAAGGCGGCTCATTCACTTCATTCCACCGCAAGGCGGTTTAACAGTCCACCGTAAAACGGTTGAACATTCCGTCGCAAAGCGACTTAATTCGGGTACGCCGGTCCCCCACGCCCCATTTCCCACTCGCATCTTTCATGAACTAGAAGTACACCCATTCTTTCTTAAAACTTGGGATACATAACTTTTGACAAAAATTGCACTTTGACACATTCCTTTCATTAAAACATTTGACTTCCCCATTTCGATGCCAATGCATGCTTATTGATGCAATGACATGATAACGTGCATGGTTGAACATTTCCTTAAATACACATAATTGCATGTGGTAGACCAAAAGCATTAAAATTCCGTAATTAACACGAATGTCAATTAACCAAGTAAGTTGCAAACAGTCATTTACACATTCCACATTTACATTTAACATCTATGAAAATAGGGGAAGTTTACTTACTTGACTTCCTTAGTATTTACCGCTATTTGGATTTGCAAGTGGAAGAGTCTCAGATGCCCGTGACGTCAATGTACCAATTCTCCTAATTATTTCCATTCATTAATAAAATATGTTTTTAGTTCAAAAATCACATTTAAAACTCCTAAATGAGGTTGAGACTTTCATGTGACTTATAATTCAAATCAATTGGAATCTTAAACTACGACAAACACAGATCATACTTCATTCGGAATAAGATATTAACTTAGATGCCAAAATTGAAATCAAATTACACAAAGGTTCAAGCTATGGAATCTTCATCACAACTTGAATTTCACAAAGACAATTCCAATTAGCATTCTAATTTTTCAAAATCTGAAAATATTGAACATAAGGTTTTTCAATCATATTAAACCTAAAATAAGTTTTAAACTAAATCTCAAACTTCTTCAATTCCCAAATCTTAAAATTTCAATTTATAACAAAAATTAAACTAAAACTATAAATGGAACGAGCTAAATCTAGTATTTTAAAATCTGAAATTTCCAACTTAAAGTTCCAAATAAACTCTTAAATCTAAAAATTACAAATTCCAATCCAAAGGTTAAAATTTAAATAGTTAACTAATCTCATAAATTCGAAATCCTCAATTTACCCAAAATGATAGAACTTCAATTAAACTAACTCAATTTAAACAAGGTAATTTTTTACAAATTCTAAATCTGAAAAATTATCACTATAATTCAGAATTTAACCAAGCAGTTAACTAAGCCACAAAATTATCATTATATATATATATATATATATATATATATATATATATATATATATATATATATATATATATATATATATATATATATATAAATACACACACACACACACACACACACACACACACACACACACACATATATATACATCTATACATACATAAATGAACATTACTCAATCTCAAGATTAACTTCAAAAATTCGAAATCTACATATTTTGAAATCTGAAAATTTTATTTTTCATAGCAAAAATCTGAATATGTATATATGCCCACATAAAAATCCAAAATTTACATATTTACATACACCTATACATACATGATAATCTATACCTACACCTAAGCACCTTACCCATCGATTCAAACAAATAAAAATCTGAAATTTGCTCTTAATTACTGAAATTTTATATGGAAAGTACATTTATCAACCATTTACACAAATCCATGTATATATATATGGGTGTATCGAAGTGTGTATGTGTGTGTGCGTGAAGGTGTGTAAAAACCGCGGGCAAGTGTGTGACTGCGTGTTTAAGGGAGAGAAAGCAGGGAGGGGTGCCTTACCGTGGTGGTGATCGACGGTGTGGTGGGTGGTGGATTTGTGTTCAACCGAGAGTGATGGAAACGAGAGGAAGGTCGAGACACAGAGAGAGTTGGGTGAGAGACCGAGAGAAGAGTAGTAGAGAGAGACCGTGAGTGAGAGAGAGGTAGAGACCGAGAGTATGAGAGTTTAGGTTAGATTAGGTTTAGATATAATCTTTTGGAATTTGCAACTTGACCCCTCAATTATCTCTAATTTAGAAATTTAAGTCCACAACTCCCAATAAAATTTCAATTCGCCTTAAACCTTTTTCCCAATCTCAATTTAATGAGATTTAAACAACTTACTACTCAATGACAAATAGAATTTAACAAGCTTAACAAATAAAATAATTAATTATACATAGAGTTCATAAACAATTTATAAACTTTTTAATTGGCGCATCGATCGAGACGGCGCCCAAGTCCTTCCACTGCAAAATAATTCAAATTATAGAAGTTAAATATCACAATTTTATAATTTATAATCACAGTAACATAAATATTGAGCGAAATTTAAAATTGCACGTAAAATTGAAAAACGGTCTTACATTTGGTTTGACTCAATTTGGTCTAGATTGCAACTTGACTACTTTATCCCCCAACATTTCTTTCACATCACAAGTCTTTGATTTTCAATGTCTTTTATTCTCAACAAAAATAATTTGAAGCTCAAGTGAATAAGCCTATATATTCCTTCAATGCAAGGTTCAAGAGAATGGAATATTAGCAAAGAATAAAAGTTCTCATGGCTTGTATTGTGGTTGATTTTCAACAAAAAGGCTATGGCTCAAAAGTGGCTTTCTAGGGGTATATTTCAAGGTAGGCATTTTGAGAAAGCTAAATTTGGCTTCACCTAAGTGACCTTACTTATTTAGTGCATTCAATTACCAAGAGGCATCTCAACATGCATAACAGAGCAAGTTCTAGAAGAAACCAACTATACTTGACAATCACACAATCAAAGGAATAGAGCATGACGTAATGTTAAATGTAAATGCTCAAGAGGCTCAAAAGCTCACAAAATAGGGTTAATGTGCATTAAATCCCACACACCCTTCATTCAATCCACCATCAAGAGCAATAAATCCAGTGCAATAAACAAGAATTCAACTACTCATGCAATTCCCTACTGTGCCTCAATTCATCTCAATAATTCACAATAATTCAGATCATAAAGGGACAAACATCGACAAAATCCAAAATTAAGAAGAGAATTTTCAAAAAAAATCTTTGAAAAATAGAGCAAACATGGATTATAATGGAAATTGAAGTGCAACTAAAATGAATCAAATTTCACAAACCAAGAAAAGCACATCAAAACCCTCCTCCACACTTAGTTCATACATTGTCCTCAATGTAACAAAATCATAAATTGTAAAACTATAAATAATAAGAATAGAGGACTCCCCTAAAAGCTGTCTGATTCTTGTTTGCGTGCAGGTCGATGCTCATGCCCAAGAATTCCAGCATGCAACTCATATCCAAAGTTATCGTGCAATGTGTGACCTGGGGATGACTGACTGGTGAAGAAAGAAAGAAAGAGGGGAGCGGCAGTTGGTGAGAAGAAGAGGGAGGGGGCGACCTGTGTGATGTGGTTTGAAAGTGATGAAGATGGTTTTGCGATGGAGAAGAGAGAGTCGAGACTGGTGGTTCTAACGAGTGAGGGATGAAGTGGTTGTGAGGGATGAAGGTGAGAAAAAGAAAGAAAGAAAGAGATGAGGAGGAAGAGGGAGGCAGTTGGTGATTTGTGTCTGCATAGGGTTTGATTTTGAATTTTTTTTTTTTAAATCCGAGATGCACTTTGGTTAAGGCGTGGGCACGCCTTATTCCAAGTTGAGAACAATGACCTTGTAATCCGAGATACACTTTGGTTAAGGTGTGGGCACGCCTTATTCCAAGTTGAGAACAATGACCTTGTAATCTGAGATGCACTTTGGTTAAGGCGTGGGCACGCCTTATTCTAAGATTCTTTCAATCCATTGTTTTCTTCATAGAGTGTGCCCACGTCCTAATGAAGATTCATACCTGCCCAAAAATTAAAACAAGGTCAATTTCACTTCAAAAATTATAGGGATCATAAAATAAATAATAGTGAATAAATGAAAACAAAAATAAAACTTATTGCTAAAACTAAAGATAAACTCGGGTTGCCTCCCGGAAGCGCTTATTTTAAAGTCATTAGCTCGACTCTCCTCGTAAGCACTTCATGGAACTCTAAATATAGTTTTTGATGCCTTGCACATTTTGCTTATTTTGACTTTTCTCCACTCTTCATTTGTTCGAAACACTTGCACTTTACCACTTCCAATATCATGGGGCTTGCGTAATTCATCCAATTCAAACTCAACAATGTAGACTTGCACCTCTTCAAATGGCTTAATCACAAAATCAATTATTGGACAACTAGTGAAGCCGAGAAAATTTGATTTGATCTCTTCCTCATTAATTTTCACTTCCCCATGTGATTCTTGTATGATTAAATTGTCATTCTCTTCAAGCTCATCTCCATCAGTTGATGTCTCCTCGGATTGAATAACCAATCCAAAATTTGAATCCATGGGCAATTGCAAGTCTTTCCTGTTAATTCCCAAAAGTGGATTAACAATGGTTTGGGAAGGTAACTTGCCTTGAGATTCCAATCTGCTCACAGTTGATGCCAATTGACTCACTTGATTCTCCAAGTTCTTAATCCCCGCCCTTGTCTCCTGTTGAAATTGTTGTGTGTTAATTGCAAGTGATTTAACAATTTCTTCTAGAGACATACTTGAACTTGAAGAAAATTGTTGTGGTTGAGGAGTAGGCTGTCTAGGCTGAAATTGCTGGAATTGTTGGAATTGTGATCTTGTTTGATAACTGAAGTTCAGATGATCCCTCAATCCTGGGTTGTAACGGTTTAAATAGGGATCATACTTTGTTTGAGGTGGGCCTGGAAATCTTCCAACTGCATTAGCCTGCTCAAATGAATCTTCTTGAAGAGTAGGACATGTGTCAGTTGGATTACTGGTGGCAGCACAAATTTCACATTCTTTAACCCGTTGCATATGTCCTACAGCCATTTGTTGAACAAGAGAGGTTAAATTCGCTATTTGATTTTCAAGAGATGATACATTTACCTCATTCACCCTTTTCAATGGGGTGTCTTGTCTGAATCCAAATTGTTGAGTGTTAGCCAGCCATGATGGAGATCAAATCACTGGATGAGGAATCAATTGAGTATAAAATAAATAAAATAAAAGTAAAAGTAAAAATAAAAATGAAAAAATAAATCTATTTGACACCAGTCCCCGGCAACGGCGCCAAAAATCTGAAGGGTGTCGAATCCAACAAATAATAATAATTTCTTGCTCTCATAAGCAATGTCGAATTCACAGAGATTGGTTAGATTTAATTCTTCGAAAAATTAAAACAATGAATTAAAAGCAAGGGGGGTTTTGAATTTTTGAATGTGAAATCAAATTATAAATAAAGAATTGCGGAATTAAATTAATGAAAATATCAAATTAAACAAAGAATTGATCATGGATGCAAAAATAAAATCCTTAACTCATTCTCTAAATTGGTTATGGTCATTGATGCGATCTAACAACATATCTCTCCTTACTTTATCGATAATGAAGAGACGGTCATTGATTATTTCCCTAATCAATAAACAACCCTAGATACGATCGTATGATTTAATTTACCAATAGCATTGATTTCTAGAGAGACGACCAATTCTAACCAACAAACTCACACATGTGATTTATTTAAATTAGATTATATGTCTTCATAACACGAGTCAAAAATCAATCTATAATTAACTATGTTATTTGTCACTTATATTAGAAAAACTAAACAATTACAGATTTAGAATCCTAATTGACTAAGTATCATTTTGACAATTAAAACAACGTGTGCTTTGTGTTAATCAATTAAAATAACAACTTCAATTCACACGCAAAAGACATATAAATAGAGAACAATTAAAGAAACAATTAAATTTAATTAGATCTCACAATTCTTGTTGAATCAAAACTTCGAATAACATAGAACTGGAATAATAAATTTAACTATCCATAAACATTGTAACTAAAAACTTTAAAGAAAAACTACAAAGTGAAAATCAAACAATGATAAATTCAAAGATAAAGATTGACGTGGCTGCTGATTTTTTCTTCCAAAACATGTTGCCCTTTGCGCCGCTAGGTCCTCTTTGTTAATTCCCCCAGGGATTTTTTTTTCATCGCCTAACGTCAGCCCCTGTCTAATGTGCTCCCAGCAATCCTCTTCTAATTCCTTGAATTTTCTTCCTTAATTAAATATTGCCCTTTCTTTCCTTAATTAAATCTTGCAGCCCTTAATTCTCTTTTCAAGTCTCTTCAATTCGGCCCATTATCCCAAAAATAAACGTCCACCCAACTCCTAAAAAAAAGAAGAGCTTTACCTCCAAAGTCTTCATGTCTTTGATTTTAGTCTTCTTGAAATGATAAGACGTGCCACGCCTTATGCTAAGTTCTTCTCTGATTGTGTACTTTTGAGTTCCAAACTTCTTCTTTTAATTTGTGATATTGAATCCATTTTGATCTGGCCCCTACATCTAATCTACAAAACATAAAATATGATTAATATCCAAAATTTAATCATTTAAAATCAATGGAATAAGAGGAAATATCACAAATTAAATAGCAAATATGCGTTCTGTCATAGGCCTTATGAGATTATTGAGCGAATTGGTCCAATTGCATTTCGATTGGCTTTGGCAATTGAATTATCCAAGATCCATGATGTTTTTCATGTTTCTATGCTTTACAAGTACATTGCCGATCCTTCTAATGTTCAGAGTCCCAGTCAGTACAGTTGAAGGAGAATTTAACTTATAAAGAAGAGCCAGTGAGAATTCCATACAGAAATGTGCAAATTGAGCATGGTACGACAATTTTGCTTGTAAAGGTTCTTTGAGAAAATAATGTGACATAAGAGGCTACTTGAGAGAATGAGGATCAGATGCATGTTTAATATCCTCATCTGTTTAGGGCTTAGTCAATTACTAGGAAAATTTCGAGGATGAAATTCTTTAAAGGGGGTAATATTGTTACAACCCAATTTATTTTAGTAAAAGTCAAGATCATTTCTTCAAAATTAAAAGTTTGACTAGTCAAAGTCAAAGTCTAATAAGGACTTAAATTAAATAAGTAATTATTTTGGGCTTCTTTTACAATTAAAAATACTTAAGGAAGTAAGTGGTATTAAATAGGAATTGGAGAGTTTGGTTTACAATTATTAAATTAAAGGAGGACCAAATTGATATGTTAAACAAGGAGTTGGTGACTTTCCTTGGAAGGTGTGAAAGAGGTGGTGGCGGTGTTGAAAAGTGTAGAGAAGGAAGAGGTGGTGGTGGTAGTGGTTGGGGAGGAAATTGTGGTCGTCTCACGTATAGGAAGAAATGATGGGATTGCAAAAAATCGAGGACAAAAATACAATTTATCTAAAAATTGATTCATATTCTATGTTTTGATTGTTTTCAGTTTTTTACACTCAAAACGTGGAAAACGAATCAAGTTTTTCATAAATTATACATTTGTTCTCGATCTTTGCAGCCCCATTGAAAAAATTGAAAACACAAGAAAAAAAAGTTTGTTTTTAGTTTCCTTTGAAATTTTTTTACTTATTTAAGAAAATGAGTTTTCGAAAACAAGCAAGTAAATACGTTTTTACTGTGATCGAAAATTGAAAACAGCAAAGAGAACGACACCTAATTGGTCACAAACACTATAACCTAAACCTAACAACCCCCTTCCCGACCAAATCCATTTCCTCCACCACCACCACCACCCCCACCACCACCCACTACTACTATCGGGCACCACCACCACCACCACCATCATTACCTTTCCGCCACCGCCACCTAAAACACTACAAAACCGCCACCTAAAACACCACCAAAACCATCACCTAAACTCAACCTCGACCACGACAACCATCACCACCACCAAAACCACATCTAGAAATACTACCAAAATCACCATCGAAAATACCACCACCTTCGGTAAACCTCCTCCACCCACAGACCTGGTAATAGTATAAAATATTTACTCATGACCTTCTTAAGCCATTGAAGAAAGGTTTTGAAACACTCATTTAGTAGTTGTTTTAATATTAATCCAATCTACCAAAGTTACCTCTGATTTAGACTTGTAAAACTGGACGTCAAATATTTGTTCCATTAGATATCAATTTTGAACCGAATTAGTCAAAAAGTTGATGATCTAGGAGAAAGCTATCCATGTAAAAGATTTAGGGAACATTCTAAGTTTGTGATACTCATTAACTTTCCCGCATCGAAAGGTAAGCCTCCCAATGTGCTCAATAGTGGACACTTCCCCCAACCCCTTAAACAATGAAAATTCTGGGATTCTATACCTTCTTGGCCATGGGTAAGCCTGATCTACTCAATCCAAATAAGGGTTTCTATGAGTTGGCCATGTGATCTGTCTTGTTTACAAGCTAATTCGATCTTATAGGACTTCAACTATTTGTTCCCTTAATAGAACATTAGGGTCATATGACATGCCTACATGCTGGAGTACATAAGTCATTGAAGGTGGTCTAACAAGTGGAATACCTCCATTATTTAGACCAGGGATTCATTTGATTGGTTGTTAACTAGACAATTGTTATTTTGCTGGCTTTCATTTTTGCCATTAAACCCTAGTTTAACATGCATCCATATAAGATGTAACAACATGTGGCACTTCATTGTTTTAAGTCATTCCTGATTTATATCTTAGAGGAGGGTTATTTATCTTTGGATTAATGTTTCAAGTCAAAATGTTGTGGGTGTCTCCAAAAGGCAAAACAAATTCAATTAAGTGACTGAAATGACCTATCAACTAGTTATATATGTATTTCCAGTTTGAACAAGCTTTTCAATATTATGTATGTTTTGAGGTCTTACCTATTCAACCAAGTCCTATGTGAGGTCCCCAACCAGCTACTACATTACATTAGAGCTAAGCTTTGTCATGGGCTCATAGGGAATGCATTTTTCGGAGACAATGTAACTCTTCTTCTCCACCAAGGTCCCACCGGGCATGCCAAATTGTTTGCGCATGATTTCGTGTTAAACAATTAAGTAGAAAACTCAGAAGATGTGTATAAGAACAAACCTCTTGAGCAGTCTTAAAAATGAGTGCAACTGAGAGTAGAGTCGTCTCCAAGGGTCACAAGCCTACAATGACAATAAAATGAAAATTCCATGCGTAAAGTAGAATAAAGAAAATTACATTCTCAGTTTGAGAGTTGATTTGTTGGTTTTTCAAAATGTCTCCATTTATTACTTTAATACATCTAGCAACCGATTCCCTGAAATTGTCATTCGATTTCAAAGCTGTCATGTTCTTTGTTTGAATGATCCCACCACTATTTACACATTCGATATCAGCTACCCATAACTTGTCCAATAACTTCTTTTTCCAATAACCATCAAATCATGGGAAAATTTGTAGCGATCGAGAGATTTTCAAATTTAAAAGTTAGTTTTAACGAACTTGTCACTACAACTCTCTGATTTTTAACGGTCACTATTTTCAAAGATTAGCTTTCTTGTCTAGTCCTATTAGTTATTTTTGAGATTTTTAAGAAAGAAATCTAAATTCATTAAATTTTTAAGTGCAATTTACGATTTTAAATTTGTCCAAAATTATTATTTCATTTTGAACTCAAATCCTTTTTCTAATCCAATCTTCAATTCCTGGTTTATCATTACTATTGCTATTTAAATTCCATTCAATATACAAAATTAGTAACTCCAGCCAATTCATTTTTCAAAAACAAAAACTCCCTACAATCAATTTCAACATCAATTTCTTGCAATGAATTTGTAAGTTACAATTTTCTTCAAATTCCACACCAGCCTATAACTATCCTCCTTCCTCTTCAACTCATTTTCCTCAAGCAAACACTGCAAGAATTTGGTAAGAATTTTCCCTTGGCTCAACTATCAACCTTCTACAAATTTCACACCAAACGACCACCATGTCTGCCCACTTCGCCGCCAGGTTCACCTCCGCCAACCTCCCTAAGAAAACATCCACTGCCCAGCTCATTTTTCACCGCTCAAACTCATTCAAAATCAAAGCCCAAATGAAGAATAAACCAAGAAACATACCACTTACCTTCGACCATCGCTAGTTGATCGGAATAATTCCGAAATCCCAGCCCCAAATCATGACCCAGCAACTTTGGTTTCGCCCAAAACTAGCCCCAAATTCTGCCCATTTTCGACACCGTTTGCCTACCCAGTCACCGCCATATGATGGCGGCACCATCGCCAGTCGAATGCGTGTGTTTGGCGCCCGACATCCTTTAGTCGAAGATGGCCGATCGCCATCTCTCTCTCTCCTCTTTGTCTCTTAGGAAAATGAGAAGGGAGAAAGGATTTGTTTTTATTAAAAATTGATTTTGAAAATTACCCTTTGGTCCCCCAATTTCATAAAGTATTTAATTCGGTCCCTCAAGTTTTAAAATCATTTAATTCAGTCCTAAAATATTTAATTTCAATTCCAAATTTTAAAAGCAATTACTTTAAGCCTCTGTAGTTTTAAAATATTTTAGTCAGCCCCTATATTTCTGAAAATTACCCAAATCAGTCCAAAGATTCATTATTTATGTGAACCAGTCCTTGATTCTTTCAATTGCACTATTTAGTCCTTAAAACCTTTCAAAAACTTTATTTTACACAAATTTATCACTTAAGACTCGATTGCTCAAGAGTCTAATTTAATTTATTTAAATTTATTTTATAGGTCTAGACGAGGTGAGAAAGAATTAGAAGTTTAACCCCGTTTGCTCAAAACTCGAGAAATAAGGTAGACTCTTATTTAGAAATTTACATTTTCAAAAGTGCGCATCAATGATTATTTGGATTATAAGTTTAGCATGTATGATTGTGTTCATGAGAATTACTTGCTTTTCAATCATGAGACTATGTTACGAGAATTTACTTACTTAAATGCATGAGACTTGAACTTGTATATTTATTACTTGTTCATGAGACTAATGGTGATCGTTAGACACCTGAGACTTGAATATCATGATTATGTGTTTTAATCTGTAATGTCAAGTGATTATTGTGTGCGAGTCTACTGAGTATTTCTATGAAATACTCACGTTTTCCAAAAATAATTTTGCAAATGATGGAGTTGGCAATGAGGCATACGATGGTGGCTATTAATGAAACTTTCGAAATGTTTTATTTGAATTTACATACTTATTTATTTATTTCAAGTTTATTCCATGTTCGAAATTTTTAAACATTTGGATCTATTTTATAAAATTAAGTGAATTGAAATTTCAGTTATTTCCGCTCAATTATCATTTTAGAAGTTAGTTTGAGACGATGAAGTTACGTTCCGGGTATTTAGAACTCGGGGCGTTAAAAAATTATTGGCAATTGTAAAAGATACATGCTCTATTATTTCTCTAGTTTTAGAGATGGCAACGGGGAGGGGAGGGGAGCGGTCGGGTCGGTGTAACCTACGCTCCGCCTCGTCTCGAATTTTTTGCCCTAAATTCGTCCCACTCCTTGCTTAAACGCGGGTCAAGGCATTGCGGGGCGGGGCGTGGGTGCAAAAAATTGCCCCATTTAGTGAATTATTTATATAAGCGAAGCGAGACCGATCATGTTTCATAAACTAAATTATTTCTTACTGCATCAAAAAAATTACAAGCTTTGCGCGCGCACAGACAAAAATTGTCCCCATTTTGGTATGCAACTGGACAAATTGATAAGGCTCATAGTCAACAAAGTGGCTTCACGCATACAAACACAAAAACTGTCCCCATTTTGATATGAATCTAGAAAAATTGAAATGGTTCACTCTCAACAAAGTGGCATCCAAATTTTAGAACATATGAACAAGCATAAAGATGAAAGAAGAATTACCCACTTAAGATTTTTAAGTTATGTCTCAATAAAATACATAAGACTTATAATGGATTGAGCCACCTTTATATCACTTGCTCAATAAAAAATTTCAGAGATATCAATTTTACCTCAAAACCTATCTCACTTTATAAAAACATAAAAAATAAATTGAAGGACAGGGCGGGGCGGGGCGGGGCGGATTGGGTGCGGAAAAACCGTCAATGCCCCGCCTAGATCGGGTCAGAGTTTTCTTGCCCCAGATCTGCCCCACTGCCTCATTTATGCAGGGCGGTTCTGCCCCTAACGAGGAGGGGCTCCACTGGTCTCAATTTTCGCAGTTCGTTTTTTCATCCCTATCTAGTTTGCTCCATGCTCTCCTCTTTTTTTTCAGGGTATGTTCAGTTGGAATCTCATCCAAGATATCTGCTCCTTGCTGCTTCCTCCACCCTAATTAGGTTAATCATGTCTTGTTTTGTTTGCCTAGTAAGACACAATTGCCCTTTAAACGAAGTAACATTTCGTCCAATACTGATATTTTAATGTCCAGATATCAACATAATATTCGCATTTATTATTGAACGATTTTGTGTATCAACAGCATGCATCAACTGTCAGTTATCAACAGTTGAAGCATTATCAAGTTTTAACATCATCGTAAATGTTAAGAGGGTCCATGGTGTTGTTCCAGTTATTTATATGGGATACTTACACAATTACCCTTATTTTTGGACCACTTACAAAAATACATTTTAAAATTTTAGGAAGTAAAAATACTTTATAAATTTTGAGTTCCACTTTTTAATGCGTTTGTCACTTTTTTAATAATTTTGTCATTTTTTTTTAAAAAAAAAGTGACATTGTGTCACTTTTTTAAAAAAAATGATATGTATTTTACTTTTTCAAGCAAACATAAATTGAAACCTTAGAATAAATTCATAACTTGTTGATTTTATTCAAAATATTAGAATAATTGTGCCATTTTTTTAAAAAAATAAAAGGTTACGCAGAGACATAATGTCAATTTTTATCACCTTTTTTTTTTTTATTTAAATATGACACTTGTTACTTTTTAGTAAAAAAAGTGATAATTTTTCATTTTTTGCAATTTCTATCATTGACTAACAAATAAAGCAAGTCCATAAATATCAGTAGATACATTACACATTCTCCATACACAAACCAAATATCATTTTTTTTTTTTTTTTTACTTTTTCTTTTAACTAAAAAATGACATGGTCACTTTTTTCAAAAAAAAAAAAAAAAACGAAGTGATATTTGTCAATTTTATTTTATTTTTTAACTTGAATGTTACTTTTTCATTTTTTTTTTTTT
Organism: Ligustrum vulgare; assembly: GCA_963555705.1. NCBI lineage: Eukaryota > Viridiplantae > Streptophyta > Magnoliopsida > Lamiales > Oleaceae > Ligustrum > Ligustrum vulgare. The sequence continues at coordinate 26,032,819 of OY743177.1, read as the reverse complement.
TCAATATCTATCATTGACTAACAAATAAAATAAATCCACAAACAATAATAGATGGATTACACAATGCAATTTTTTTTTTTTATATAAGTAAAAATGTTACTCCACCTTCTCTTCTAATTCAAAAGTAACACAGTGTCATTTTTTAAAAAAAAATGTGACACAATGTCCCTTTTTTCTAAAAAAAAAAAAAAAATGATATGTGCGTCACTTTTTCTATTAAGCACAAATTAAAACTTTAGAATAGATCCAATGATTTGTTGAATTTCTTCAACGTGTTGTCTCTTTGTAATTGTTTACTTCGATTACCTAAACACAAATGAAAGCTCTAAAATAGATCCAATTGATTTTGATTTGCATATTTTCTCTTTGTAATTATGTTTTACTTCTAAACTTGGATCTGGAACAGTAAAGTGATAGGTAAAAAAAAAAAAAGTTGACAATCTTTTATGATAAAACCCCAACAACCAAACTCTCATCTCAATGAAAAAATTAATCAAGATGAAAAGAAAAAGAAGGCAATATACTTTTATTTGCTGATATTTTTAGGCTCCAAAAATGCTAAGAATACCAGGAATTCAAGCTACTCAAAAGACTTGTAGAACAACTGATTGCCTAATATATATTCATAAACATGTAATAGTTAATAACAAGAATTATGAAGGTCAGTGTTTTGTGCATAAAGTCAAGATTTTGAAACAAAAGCATAATTGCCAATAGAAGATCAATTATAGAACATTTCAACCATATGGAAAATCTAATTTGCTACAAGAAAGACATATGAAAGGATTTTATGTATACGAGACAATGGTCACGGACAAACAAAACATCAACCAAATGTACAAATACGATAACACAATACCATAGGTCCTCCCAAGTCATTAATTTTGGTAAATGTACATTGAATCTACTAACAGAACATAATCAATAACAAATAACATTTAATCAATCACTTGAGCTAGATGTTCATCTCTCTTTACAATCTTCATCCCCTACTAGCCTTGTTCTTGCTCTCGTGGCCTCGAACTGGTCAGGTAATATCTTCTTTCTCGCGTTTCAGCCTTTGACTTGTGGATAATCTCCATTAGAACACATTTGTGTTGGGTGTTTGACCCAAATTAATCAAGTGCCTAGTGAAACATAATAAGTGTCTAGCTAAAATAAAGGATGGTGGAGCTAATTATGATGTCTATGAAATGATAATTAGTATAGACTAATTATGGCATTGTGTGGTCCATTAATGCATGTCATAATTACTCTTGACTAATTATGATGTTTTGGTGTTAAGAGATTTCACGGTGAATTCTCCTCTATAAATTGAGGAGAAATCAAGGAAGAAACACCACCACAAATAGGTTGGTCTAATTAGTGCCACATTGTGATCTTGTGAGCCTAGCATATTGTGAAGTTTCTTGTAACTCTTTGTAGTGTAAATCAAAGGGTAGAAATTATATGTGGTAAAGCTCGTTTGTTGTATTTTCTCTGTGGTCTGTGGGATTGTATTGGTGAATGAAAGTCTATATATTTGTAACAATTTAATATATAGTGAAAAAGCTTTGGCGAAGGTCCGTGGACATAGGCAAGTTACCGAACCACGTAAATTTCTGAGTTCGTATTTATTTTCTTGTTGGCTCAATTATTTTTTGAACATCAAAAATTCCTATGCGTTAATTAGAGAGGGAATTTGTGTGTAATTCCCAACAATGGCGTCGTTGTCGGGGAAATCGACGTCTAATTAATAGAGCATCAGGTGGTTCGAAGATTTTTTTGGAGCAAAATAAAATATGTTTGGAAAATACAACGTGGAGAAATTTGATTGGAAGATCAATTTTGGCTTGTGGTAAGTACAAGTCATGGATGTATTGATTCAGTTGGGACTGCAGAAAGCTTTGAAGGAAAACCAACCCCGAGTTCTGATAAAGAAACTGAATCTAGCACGAGAGATGAAGATTGGGAAGATTTGGATTTGAAGGCTGCTGGCATGTTACAACTTTGTTTGGCCAAAAATGTTCTTGCAAATATTTATGGGATATTTGCTGTGAAGGAACTGTGGGAAAAACTGGAAGAGTTGTATCAAATGAAGAGCTTGTCAAATAACTTGTACCTGAAAGAGCGGTTTCATTTTTTGAGAATGAATGCAGGTATGAAAATCTTATACCATCTTAGTGTTCTTAATGAGATTGTTTCTGCACTGGAATCTATTGGAGTTAAGATTGATGATGATGATAAGGTTCATCTGATTTCTTCTATCTACGTTTAAGTACATCATGCTGATTTTGGTGTACGAGAAGGAAACGGTGGGATTTTCAGAAGTTAAGTTGATTAGGTTGAAGTGACAGTTCATCTGAAAAGCTTTGCTTGTTATTGAAAAATGGAAGAGATGTAACTCCATGAAGAAGAAGGTAATGTGTTGGAACTGTGGTAAATCTAGTCATGTGAGAAGAAATTGTCCAAAAGGTGAAGCAGAGTCGGCTAACTGCTCGGAGTTGGACAATGCGACTCTCCTGGTGGAGGGTGGTGGTGATGTACTTTAGTAAGATGGGACTTCCTTATGGCATGAAACCAGTTGTCATGATAGAGGATGTGTTCTTACTGGTAGGTACATGTGTTTGCACACGGGCATTGGTTTGACGTTAATGCAAGGTGTGTAATGAATTGATGTCGATGACTGATAAGCTCCCAAGGAAAGCTAAACATGGGAGTTGCACCATAATTTTTCAGTAAGGTTTGTTTCGACATGGGCCGATGAAAAGCTCGGAGTTCGTTGATAATTCTGAGTGGTTATACTCATATGGTGGAGTATGAAATTGTCAAAGTGAAAAAATGCTTGCCTGTTACCTAATATTTGAATTTGGTTTTGGCTTGGACGAATTTGTGTCAAGGTGGAGATTGTTGGGTGTTTGACCCAAATTAATCAAGTGCCTAGCTAAAATAAAGGATGGTGGAGCTAATTATGATGTCTATGAAATGATAATTAGTATAGGCTAATTATGGCATTGTGGTCCATTAAAGCATGTCATAATTACTCTTGACTAATTATGATGTTTTTGGTGTTAAGAGATTTCACGGTGAATTCTCCTCTATAAATTGAGGAGAAATCAAGGAAGAAACACCACCACAAATAGGTTGGTCTAATTAGTGCCACATTGTGATCAAAGAGAGAAAATTGTGAGCCTAGCATATTGTGAAGTTTCTTGTAACTCTTTGTAGTGTAAATCAAAGGGTAGAAATTATATGTGGTAAAGCTCGTTTGTTATATTTTCTCTCTGGTCTGTGGGATTGTGTTGGTAAGTGAAAGTCTATATATTTGTAATAATTTAATATATAGTGAAAAAGCTTTGGCGAAGGTCCGTGGATGTAGGCAAGTTTTCGAACCACGTAAATTTCTGTGTCCGTATTTATTTTCTTGTTGGCTCAATTATTTCTTGAACATCAAAAATTCATGTGGGTTAATTAGAGAGGGAATTTGTGTGTAATTCCCAACAATTTGTTCTTGAACGCATTACCCTTCACATTCACGTACATGTCTTGATACATGTGCCTATCAATTTTCTTTGACTCTTTATACTTACTAAGCAAGTGCTAAGAACCCACATCCTCCTAATCTAAAGAACTTTATTGGGCAACCTTAGTTAGCTTCCTGATGATAAAACCATCCTGACCAACTTTCTAATATTTTAATTTGCATTATAAGGTGAAGTTGTAAAGAAGGCCTAGAAATTACATGCTTAAAAAAAAAAAAAAAAATGTCGTAATCCTGAGCAAGAATATATTCCCAATCAATATAAATGTAAAACAAGTCGAACCCCAATTGAAAAAAACATCGTATCTGACTATCCAATATAATTTGCTTACCAATTATGCATGCCTTTCCTAATAATCCATGTTTCTCCACAGTATCCTTCCAAGAGTTTCAACGAGTCTCCAAACTGTGATTTAACAAACTTACTGGTTCTAAAAAACCTAAGATTCTATACAATGTTATAAAAATAGGATTTTGTTAATATTCTCACTAAAAAAAAAAAAAAAAAAAAAAAAAAAAAAAAAAAAAGCCAACCCATTTGATGATAGAAGGATTCCTAAATTTCTGAAAATGAGTCATTGCTAGATCAAATATGTGAAATCCATGAATAAGAAGCGAAAAATTAATTGTGGACTTTTAAGATACGTGTCAAATTTCATACCTTGGTTGTTTTCGGTGGGGATTGGATTGTAGGAGCTCCAACTATTGGCTAATTCCAGAGGGCGGGGCGGCTGCACTGACTACCATGAGATTGTGGTGTGAATTCAAGCAACAAAGCCCATGGGTGAGTTTGTAGAGAAATGGAGTTCTGATTTGGAATTTTTGGTTCTGGAACGTATTAATTAATATGGTTATTAAAAGTTTTGATTAGTTAAAGGGTATTTTTCAAATCCCTAAAATAGGGTAGTTGGTGTAATTTCCCCTATTTATATATTAGGATCTACACTTGCTCTCGATTGCAGTATGAACCCTCCAAAATGAAGCCCGAAGAATGAAAGTATGACATGATTAAGTGCCACACAAGTGCAGTCTTGACATAACTAAACAACAATGGTACAAAATGATAGATGACAAATTACTTCTTGCAAGAATGGAAACTGTAGAGAGAGAGCAAAGAGACAATTAAAGATTCATGAAAAACCAAAGTGATCAAGTTATGTTAACGGGATGTTACTGTGCAGTGTTTCCATTAAATTGGAGTGCCGAAAAAGTCGTTTTTCGACTTCGGTGGAGGCCAATATGTATCATACGATCTTAGAAAGACACTAAAATTGTATTTCCAACGGAAAAAATATGAAAACGGACATAAGCAATTTTGCGCTATGCACGACTCTGCCATAAGCTTATAGTTATATTCCAACGAGAAAGATCCTATCTGGAAGATGATATAAATTACAATGCTGCAGAAGGAAAAAAGAAGCAAAAACTCACTTCCATACAGTAAAAACGTTTGAAAGAGATAATTTAAGAGTCGGTCTCTGTCATTTTAAAAACTACGTCGCAAGATGCCGTAAACTTTCAAATTTCATCAGAATGAAGGAGGGGAGAATTGATCCTGTCACTGTTTCCAGAATATCTGACTGAATTCATGGCCGGGTCTTGATATGCAGTCACAAGTTTATCATGAAAAGAAGCTAACGTCGGATCATTCTGATCGTACCGGTCCTTCCTTATTAAGCACTGTACAACGACGACAAATAGTTAAAGATACTTGATATATCATAATTACAAATAGTTAAAGATACTTGATATATCATAATTACAACTCGTAAAATCGGTAAGCAGACACATACTATAGGAATACACAAATCTACACTTCAGGACATCGTGATAGAGACTTTACCTCGGCAGGAAAAGACTCGAACATGGGTTGGAACCGTCTCTGACAATAACTGTTGAACGCGAGAGTGAGAATTGGGAGAGGAATCGTTAAGCTGGAAGCAAGTGGAACTTTCTTCAGACCAAATATTCCAATGGCAATAAGATGCATCAGCAACAAGGCAAATATTGTTGAATCATATACTACGGGCCAAAACTTTCCGCCAGTTTCAAACTTGGGTGCATAAACATTTAATAGCTGCTCCAAAACATAAGAGACAAGATGAATTGCTAAGGGAACAGTTTTTCCAAGAGCTTACTTTGATTCTCAAAATCAAATGTCTACCAATCACTGAAATAGGAATCTATAGAAGATTACAGATTAGTATATGATATCACCAACTACTGGTAACCTGCTTTTCCATTAATATGTGGACAATTCAATTTTGAGTCAATAAATGGCAATAAAATATCTAAACTTCAGGGAAAACGAGACGTTTTAAAAGTATTGTTAATTAATCACTCTCTCGCAAGAGATTAAAGACAGGGAAAGGAAAGACTTGTGCAAGGAACACAAGAACATGCGGAGGCAGAAGTACAAAGTCTACTTTCTGTCTTTTAATTAGCATTGGCTAAGTTTTCTTGTTTGTGCAAAGGTATAATATCTTTTTTCCAGTTATCAAAACAAATGTGGAGTTGACAAATCAGTAAAATTGGCACACAAGCAAGGAGTTTCTGGAGTTCCTTTTCAGACGTTTTTAAGAATGTGTTTGGCAAACATATTTTTAAACATGTTTTTTTCTACACAATTCCCCAAATCACTTTTTAACCACACATATTTTCTCTCTCCATTTTTCAACCACACATTTTACCTAGAAAACATAAAAAAAACATGTTTTTAAACAAAAAAAATTTAACAAACAGAGGCAGTCTCAAAAGTTGGAAATGAAAGCCTTGCGTTCTGAAAGTCATGGAATTACTTTGAAACAACTTAAAGGAAGCCAATCACGGTTTGTTCATTTGTAACGCCATCAATTACAGCTAAGTGCAAGTCCCCAACGATATCTTTGACAACCAAACAAAAATGCACTTGCTGCATTCCAGAGTAATTGACACTGAGATTCTCTTTAGCAGTAAATCATTCTCTCTCAACCTATTCGTGCATATACAAGGGGATATGTTTTAAATTTGAAGAAACAAACAGAAATTTGATCTACTAACCAGGTTACGGTATATGATGTATCCCAAGCAATAGTAACCCAATAGAAACGGCAAAATTAGCGGTGCAAGGAAGAAGTATGTTACGCCAAGAAGGCTGAAAAAGAGAATCCTGGGAATTTCACTGTGGTAAGGAATTGAAGAAACCTCAAGTTCCTCATCAGAGTTCCCACAAATTATGCTTTTCAGAGAATTCCACACAACGGGCAACGGCTTAAAAAGTTCTTTAACGGTTTTGGTCCATCCTGATGTTACAACATATGCAATGAAGAATGATGCCTAAAACAAAACAAAAAAAAGCATAAATTAGTTCCTTAAAAATTGTGTAAAAATGAGTTAGTATTTGATACACAAATATATACGTTCCTACAATCTCATTTCCACTACCATAAAACAATAACAACAAAATAATGGTTTCAAAAAATAATAACAAGATAATTATGTATTACTCTTACCTTCTTAACCGGTGTTATTAAATTGTGGAACTTAGCCTTTGTTTGATTCTCGTTATTTCTCATTAAAAATACAACTTTTTTCTACAGTAATCAATCTCAATCATCCAAAAAAGTCAAGCCCACAATTTTTTACTTTTCAAACCACTTTTTAACCATTAGATTTCCAAAATCCAGTTTATAATGTGAAAGAATGGGAATCAAACAAAGGCTTAATTATTGTCACTTCTAGTCAATGACTGTTTAGGAGATTGTATCTTTGTAAAATTATATTACAGAATTGGAATCCTTGGGTAATTCAAATTTGCCTTATTCAATCTTATAAATAGAGCGCAATGCTCAGACTTTTGAATATCCATCGTTAACTAAAGAGAAAAAGATACGTTAGACAAAATAGGTGTGCGTTTTCTCTGGTAAACATTCTTTTTAATTATGGTGAATTTCTGCAGTGGCGAACGAGGACGTAGTCTCACATTGAGGTGAATCTCTATAAATCTTGCGTGTTCTTGATTGTTTATTTCTCCTTCTTGATATAATTGCTCTCAATAAAATAGAATTAATGTTCTTAATTCATAACAACTAGTATAAGAGCTTCGATTTTTTATTGAGAGCAATGGCTGGCGAAGGAGGGTCGCTTGGAATCTGCAAATTTGACGGTATGTTTTGGGTTTTTTGATACCCAATAATGAAGAACAATATCACCGAGGGAGGGAAGAAAGAAACAATAGTGGAAGAATCCAAGCACTCCAAGAAAGGTTGGCTCCTTTTCCCCCTCTACTGTTGCATTCAAAGTGCCCAAGCCAAATGAAGAGCAAGACATGGTTATATAATAAGTTGGCTAGGTTACTTAATTGGGCCACACATGAACTAAATCCAAAACCACATAACAGCCAATCTAATGGGCCAACTAACTAAGTCCATTGCGTGGGGTGATCATTAGAATTGAGGGTTGCTAAATCTTGGTAACCATTTCCCGTTGATAAACCTAGGAATTCTTTGTTTAATTCGTTCTGTGTTAATTTGATATATTAATTTCTATATGATTTTTGTGATATTGAGCTCTAGATTTTCTATTATTATTTAGAAATGCTTGTGACCTTAGGAAGTATAATTGATTGTATTCTGTATGATGTGTGCCTATTCTTTGCTTGTGATTGTTACATTTGTTGCATGTCTTATTTGTGCATTTTTTGGGATAAGATGACAACTCTTGGTATTGGATTTTTGATGGCATGGTGATTTGACTTTCTAAAGAGTGTGTTGGTAATGTTTTAGGTCTACGTTAGAGCGAAATGTAAGGTGTTATAACTGCAGTATATTTGGACTTTCTTATGGGAGTTTGTCCTAATTGGGTTTGTAAAGGGAGAGTGGAAGGTGTTAGGAGATAGGTGAGGCGAACGGTGTCACTGGATCTAGGTAAGATCCGAGTGAGGCTTATTAATGATAAGTTCTCGTTATTACTGCAAGTGCATCTGTATGAAATCTTTTTTGCATGTTTGATTACTTAATTTGTGCATTGTTTTGTTTAGCATTTTCAATTTGTTTGATGTGTGTTCTTTGTATGAATTTGTGTGAATCAATTTTACAATGTGTAAATGTGTGTGAAAGCATAGTGGATGGGGTGCATTTGCAGTAAGTATGTCTTTTGGTAATGTATGGAATAGATGCCTGAGGGTGTACTGGTGAGATGTATAGGGGGTGAGTGTGACATTTGAATTACGAGCTGAGATGTGATTAAATGTTTGTGAAATCCTCTATCTGAAAATCCTGGCCGGGTGAAGTGCAAGAGTGACACTTTGATTACTTCTATTAGGTGAGACTCATTATCCACTTAGGATCACAAAAGTGAGGTTTTGATAGAGGAGCATCTCAGGGACTTAGGATCTATTTTTGTTTACTGGTTAGGCACGTGTGGCGATCAATCTATTGAGCATAGGTGGTGGTGTATGATATGTACTCTCGAGGTACGAACTAAATATAATAGGATAAGATAATTGTATGAGATCTTTTCATAAGGTCAGTTAGTTGGCTGTTGTATTTGATTAACTTGGAGTTAGTCTTATATTCTTTTGTGAGCATATTTTGAAAAGTTTTTGTGTAATCCTCTAGTTATATCTGCCATCGTTGTGTTATATGTTCATGATTGATTACTGTAACTATCTGTCTTCTCTTTGGGTGCTTTTTTACCTTAGCCCTAGTGAATAGAGCAGGTATGGTGTGTTTCGGGTTCAAGACCCGAAGTAAGGACTGTGATTCCAATTTTTATAGGTTACCTTGATTGGACAAGTATAAATATTGTGTTGTTTGCTTGCAAGTTGATTGGATATCAAGATGAAGATTTGTTGGGTTTTTGATAACCAATAAATTCGAGGGATGATATAAAAACGATGTTTCGATATCTAAATGATAAGTCCGGCTCGATAACGGGCCATTAGAAGCAACATAATTGGTAATTGCTCATGGAACGCTTGGATGCCTCACTAGTGTTGGCCTTGTGTTTAGTCTTTTGGACCTTGGACTTACTTAGTTGGCTCATTAGGTTGGTTGTTATATGACTTTGGACTTGGTTCCTATGTGGCCCAATTAAGTAACTTAGCCCACTTATTATATAACCATGTTTTGCTCTCCATTTGGCTTAGGCGTTTTGAATGCAACAATAGAGGGGGAAGGAAGGAAATTAGCCGTTCTTGAAGAAGTGTTTGAGTTCTTCAATTGTTGTTTCTTCTTTCTTCTCTCCCTTAGTGATATTGTTCTTCATCCTCCCCCAATCTTTGTGTGAATTATGGTATAGTGGTACAACCAGTTAATGTCGGTATGTTGAGTCGAGATAGGTGATTTGGTGTTCGTTTGGTGGTGAAACTGAGCCCAATTTCGGTGTATTGAAGATCCAACAATTTGTATGGATTTTACATTCTAGAAGATGAGGATCGAAGATTATCGGTACAGTTAGAAACTGCAACAACTACTTCTAGAGGGAAAGCTGAGAGTGGGTGATGATGACTGAAAACTCTTTCATCGTCAGGTATTGAACGTTGTCCGATTGACACTATTGAAGAATGTTGATCACAATGTGTCGCATAGAAAACCATTACTGGTTTGATGAAGGTGTTGTCAATATATATATGAGAAGCCATCTGTATATAACAAGATGATGAAGTTATTATTTAATTTGAATATGCCTAAAGGCGCTCCAGCAGCAGAACATCTCAATAACTTGAATACGTTTATTAATCAGTTAGTCTAGATCAATATTAAATTTGTTGATAAGGTTCACGCCCTAATCATATTGGCATCACTGCCGAATCGAGAGCCTATGAGAGCAGTCAGCAATTCTATGGGCAATGAAAAACTGAAATTCAGTGATATTCATGATACTATTCTTGCTAAAGAAGTCCATAGAAGAGATTTTGAAGAAGTCTCTACTACGAATTCTACCTTAAATGTCGAGAACAGGGGTAGGAATTTCGATAAAAATTCCAATTATAAAGACAATGGAAAGAAGTGTTGGAATGATAGAAGCAGATTCAGGTCCGAGTCTGGAAAGAAAGTGGAATGTTGGAACTGTAGCAAGAACCAAGAATGGCCACATGATGAACAATTGCAGAGCACAAAGAGGGAAGGAAGAAAGGAATAATGATAGTACAAATGTTGTGATTGAAGATATAGAAGATGCTTTACTCTCGCCAGTTAATAATCCTATTGATTCTTCGGTGATGGATTCAAGAGATTTTCATACCAATGCGCATAGTGAGATTATGGAAAACTATGTACTTGGAAATTATGGTAAGATGCACCTTGATGATGGAGAACTTATAGATATTGTTGGCTTTGGTGATGTCATTTTGAAGATATCAAACAAGTCTGTATGGAGAATTCATAAGGTGAGGCATGTATCTAAACTGATTTGTAATCTGATTTGAGTTGGACAACTTGATGATGATTATCATGATGTAACTTTTTGTACAGGTTCTTGAAAAAACACAAAGGAGTCCATGGTTGTTGCTCGAGGAAATAAATTTGAAACTCTTTACATCACTTGCAATTGTAGAGACATGACTCCAATTGCTGATTTAGCCGTAAGTTGTGACTTGTGGCATTGCAGGCTGGGACACGAGTGAGAGTAGAATGAAAGTGCTTATGTCGAAAGGGAAGCTACCGGGATTGAAATCTATTGAACACAAGTTGTGTGAAAACTGTATTTTCAGCAGTGTTATCAAACCCGGACCAGCCAGTCCGACGGGTAAACTAGCAACTCGGTCCAAAAACTGAGTTACAGAATGCTAAAAACCAGGACTTAAAAAAACCCAGACAAAACTTGATGACCCGACCGGTTTTGAAAAAAACCGACGACTCGTGTCTGGTTCAACTGTTCAAATTTTTTGACTATTTATATATATTTTTTTAAATCACTTTAACTTATTATGTGGGGATGCATACAGCTACCTCACAAGCTGATCAGTTGTCATCAAGCACATCACCACCATTTATAGAGCATTGGAGCCTAAAGACTTTCTTGGATTTCTGATGTGGGATTGGTGTTTACATTGTTCCTAGTTTTATATTTTATATAAAAAATAGAAGACAAAAACACAACCTAGCTTGTAGCTCAATTGGCAATGACTTATGACTCTTCTTACAACAGTGTTGGTTCGAGTCTCCAATGGGGGTGAAATTGGCGATTTTTTGTATTGTTTTCTTTTTCTAAAACAATTCCCCTTATTTTTAAATTTGTTTTTCCTTTTAATTCTATTTGTTTATTCAATTCTTTAACTATTTGTATTTCATTGTTAGTATAATAATTTTAAAATATAAAATAATTTTAATATCTAAACTTTTGAAATAAATTATGGTATAGTAAATAATTAAATAAGATTAACAACAATTAGAGCTTGTTTGGAAATGATAAAATTTTTACCTCAATTTTTTAAACTCAATATCAACCATCCATTTTTAGTCAAGCCCACCATTTTTTACTTTTCAAACTTTTTTAAACCACACATCCATCAAAAAATTAAAAAAAAAAATCACAAAAACCAAAAATTTTCACATTACCAAACATGCTCTTAATCTATAGTTTTCTTTGAATTAATAATTCTAAAATTAAAAAAATATTATTGCTATAATGTTTTTTATCTTATACATATTTAATCTTTATGTTAAAAAAAAATCCAATTTTATATAAAAAATATTTAATATCTCAAAAATAATAAAAATAATATCAAAAATTAAAAATTAAAAAAATATTATTGCTCACAATTCCTATTGTTTGGTTTTTCAATTTTTTTGATAATTTTACTTAATACACTGGGTCGCCCACTGACCTTTGACCCTTTCCTTCTTCCGGGTCGACTTCCGGGCCGGTTTTGAAAACATTGATTTTCAACGAGCAAAAAGTGGTTAGTTTCTCTAAAATCGTAAGGGAGCCAAAAGTAACAAAATTGGATTTTATTCATACGGATGTGTTGGGACCTTCACTTGGTACTTCCCTTAGAGGTTCAAATTATTATGTAATATTTATTGATGACTCAAGTAGGAAGGTTTGAGTCTTTTTCTTGACAGGTGATATCTTCGTTTCATGGAGACGGCAAGGCAATAGCTAGAATAGAGATTTAGAAGCATGCAACAACTGGATCGTATTGCAGAAAGGAAGAGGAGGGTGGCGACTGGGAAAGACTGCAGAAAGAAAGAGGAAGGCGGCTGCTTGAAGTCTGAACAGATTACATGCAGCCTTAGGTTTTTCTGGGAAGAAGACGATGGTCTAATAAGTGGGCTTGGGTTACCTTTTAATGGGCCTTGGGCATTAACTTGTATTTGGTGTTTTCTTTGGGTTGGTGAGATTGGAAATGGTTTGTCCCTTTTTTCTCTTAAATCACATATATGTATGATATTTTTGTAGAAAAATAAGATTCTTAGTTCTTTAAATTATTTACTACAAATAATTAAATTTTAATCGTTTTTACGTGACGACTATACTATTGAAATTGATTATATTGAAAGAATTGTTTGACTAAAGCATCATTTATTTAATAAAAGACGTAACTTATCAAATATAGTCACACTAATAATATTAATACCAATTAATTTTATAGAATTTGTTGTATATCTAAAATTTAATTGATATATTGTTATTGCCTTTAGTTTTTACTATAATAATTTTCATTTCTCAAATCAAATAAATATGTACAAATAAATATATGTTAAACATGTTCCCGTATCCAAATTTCAGATCCCTTTTTAGTTTTTACCATATCCCCATATCCTAATTTCAAAAAAAAGAAGGATCTGACTCTCAAATACGTACCCATATCCAACTCCCGTACCCGAGTCCGAGCATCATGGGTTGGGACCTTCACTTGTTACTTCCCTTGGAGGTTCAAATTATTATGTAACGTTTATTGATGACTCAAACGGGAAGGTATGAGTCTATTTTCTCAAGAACAAATATGATATCTTTGATGACTTCATGAGATGGAAAACAATGATTGAAAACGAGATAGATTTGATGGTGGAGTGTTTGTAGTCAGATAATGGTGGAAAATATGTAGCTGATGATTTCAAGAAATATTGTACTAATAATGGAATCAATATGAAGATCATTCTAGGAACACCTCAACAAAATGATATGTCTGAGAGGATGAGCAAGATTTAAATGTGCTAGAAGTATGAGATTACATGCCGGATTACCAAAGATGTTCTAGACTAAGGCCTTTAGCAGTGCAACTTATTTGATCAACAGAGGTCCTTCAACACTACTGAATTGCAAAACATCGGAGGAGGTTCAGAGCAATAAAGAGGTAAAATTTTCACACTTGAAGGTATTTGGTTGCGTTTCATACATTCAAATTGATTCTACTACAAAAAGCCAACTCGATGCTAAATCAAAGAAGTGCATTGGGTATGGTGATAACGAGTTTGGCTATCGTTTTTTGCGATGATGTTGGTCGAAAGGTTTTTAGGAGAAAGGATGTGATCTTCAATGAAAGTGTGTTGTAAAAGGATAGGATGGAAGATCTTAAAGACTCAAGTCCTGAAGTTAAGAAACCTAAGGTGATCCCATTGAAAGATCTCGTGATTGAGGTAAAGAATGTTGATGATGAAAGAGAACCACAAGTAAATAAGAACACCACCGTGACTTAACCCAGAAGATCTAGTCGAACTATGAGACCTCCACAGAGAGATTCTCCAGCATTGCATTTATTTTATTAACTCATAGAGGTGAACCAGAAAGTTATAGTGAAGCTGTGCAGATTGATGAATCAATCAAGTGAGAGTTAGCCATGCGGAATGAGATGGACTAATTATTTTCCAATTAGACATAAGAATTGAAAGAATTACCAAAAGAAAAAGAAGGCTTTGCACAATAAATGAGTTTATCAATTAAAAGAACATGATGAAAGCAAGCGATGTAAAGCAAGACTGGTTGTAAATGGATTTCAATCGAAGGCATTGACTACATAGATATTTTTCTCCCCCGTGGTTAAATTAACCACAATTAGAGCAGTACTTGAATTAGTAGTAAAAGAAGAATTCCACTTAAAGTAGTTGGATGTAAAAACAATCTTTCTTCATGGTGATTTGGATGAAGAAATTTATATGATGCAGCCATAAGGTTTTGAAGTACGAGAAAAGGAGAAAATGGAGTGTAGACATCAAAATAGTTTCTATGGTATTAAACAAGCTTCAATACAGTGGTATAAGAAGTTCGACGATTTTATGGGTAGTAATAGCTTCAGAAGGTGTCAAGGGGATCATTGTTTTTATGTGAAGTAACTTGGTGAGTCTAATGTTATTTTGCTGGTATGTATTGATGACACGTTATTTGTCGACGGTGCGCTTGCAAACAAGAAATAGATAAGTTGAAAAGGGATTTATCCAAGGAGTTTGGAACGAAGGATTTGTGTGCTGCAAAACAAATCCTTGGGATGAGAATTATTAGGGACAGCATCAAACTATCACATGAAGAATATGAAAAATGTGCTAAGCAGGTTCAATATGAATGATGCAAAACAAGTACTCCTTTGGCTAATCACTTCAAGCTATCAAATGAACAGTCACCCTCCATCGAGCAGGAGAGATCCTACATGGTCAAGGTAAGTTTATTGTCATGATGTGCAGGAGACCAGACATAGCACATGCAGTAGGAGTTGTAAATATATGAGAAATCTAGGTAAAGAGCATTGGGAGACAGTAAAGTGGATTCTCGAATACTTGAGAGGTACTTCAAATTCATCCTTGTGTTTCAGAATATCAGGTTTGAGCTTACAGGGCTATGTAGATGTTGAAATGTAGGGAAGGTTGATGGTAGGAAGAGTACTACAAGATATGGATACATTTTAGGTGGCACAACAATCAGTTGGGTTCTAAGCTAGAAAAGATAGTTGCTCTTTCTATTACTAATGCTAAGTATGTGACTGAAGCTAGTAAAGAGATGATATGGTTTCAGTATTTTTTGAAAAATTGGGTCATAAGTATGAAGAATGTTGAATTGTGACAATCAAATTGCTATTCACTTAGCAAAGAATCATGTTTATAAAGGTTCGTTATCATTTCATCGGATCAACTTAGAATGATGAAATCTTAACATTTGAGAAGATTGAGGAGAATTAGAATTCGGCTAACATGTTGACGAAGACTTCAAATGCACAACTATGCAACTTTAGTTGGACTTCTCTTTTGAGGATTGAGAAGTTGTCGCTGCAGAAAAGTTATTGATGACGAATTAGTCTCCAACTAGCAGATTGTTAAGTTATGGAGCCTAATTAATGTTGAACCTAATTATTGTTGCTTCTAGTTAAGGACTTTTTAGGAGATTGAGTTCTTGTAAAATTCTATTACAGAATTGGAGTCCTTGAGTAATTCAAATTTGTATTATTCAATCTTATAAATAGGGCGCAATGCCGACTTCTGGACATCCATCACTAATAAAGAAAAAAGACAGTTTAGAAAAATAAGTTTGCGTTCTCTCTTGTAGACATTCTTTTTATTATAGTGAGTTCCTGCAGCGACGAACTTGATATTAATTGCTCTCGATAAAATAGAATTAGGGTTCCTAATTCACAATAGTTGTATCATAAAACTGTAAAATAGAATGACAATCTTTTATAATGAATCTAGAGGGCCAAACTTAAAAGATTAATCTTTTAGCAGAGTCAAATTTATTCTACAGAGAGGTAGGAAAGCTAAACATATACGGCAAGCAAACAATAATTTACTGTGTTCAACTAAAAACGTGGTGGAAAGGTGACAATACAAGTAATTGCCTCTAAAATAACAGCACAAGTTACCACCATTATATTTATCATCATTCGCCAATCACAGTAAACATAGTTAGCAATATTTTTAATAATATTCTAGAAACAAGAACACATTAAAAATAAGGCATGTGCTCAAAAGGAGTTCACGAAAACACCAGCATTTCATCATCTATAAGCATTTATTTTAACATCTCACAATTTATTAAAAATTTTCATCCTCACATTTTACACAAAGTTAATCTTTCCTGATTTATAAGAACATTGAAAAAGAGAATTTACTCCCAAAGGTCAGTTTTTTACTCTACATTCTTAAATTAAGTGAGCCAAAATAGTTAGTGCTCTGTTTCTATAAACAGTACAAAGAGCAATTCAAAGGCACGTTGTTCAGATAGAGCAATGATCATGGCCAGGATGATTATCTAGTTTCTTTGCATTAGAACCTCAATGATTATCATTTTCAAAGGAAACCATAAAGGTATACTTTTAGAGAAAGCTTAAAGGTAACAATGATTCACCAGCTACTAATAACCTTGACAGCAGACATCTCTATAGATGTAACACGGCTCATAAAAGCGTGCTTCAAAATGGTAATTAATCAGTCGTGGTAACCAAAGATTCAATTTCCTTTTTCAGTTTAATTAATTTTAAGACCAGACACGTTATATGAACTAAAAATTGAAGGCATCATAAAAACTAAGAAATAATTCCTCAATCATGTTTTCGTAATCATGGTTGAATGCATATACCTGACCAGGAACAGCTACAGCTAATATTTCAGGAATTCTTTTGGGCTCAAGAAAGACTTCAGCCCGGTAGAGAGCTGATCCTGATAGTACATTTGCAAAGAAGATGTTCCATATGAAGAACCACAGAACTTTTCTGCATGCACTTTTCTCAATCTGACTGAGGGCTATATACCCTTGTATGGAGGACAACACAACCATGACAGGTGGCACAAAAGATAAAAACATCTGAAGAATGAGACTAGGAAGATATCCTGTAACTAATTGGCTGATAATTTTTCTGCAGGAACAAAAAACCTTACATTATTATGAGATCATATGTCCTCGTTAAATTATAATGCACAGACAATGGATAAAGTTGCAACTTAAATACAAATATACGTATGAACAGAGGAATGCGAGTCAAATTTCTGTATATTACTTTATTTTCAGAAAAATGAAGTGCTAGACATTTTAAGTGTGTTGGTGGAGCCCAAAACTGAAACACAATAACTTACAAACTCAATATGCCTTTAAGAAAAGGGAACCAGGTTTCCAACTGCTCCAAATTAGTAAGACCTTGCACTAATATAACAGGTAGAAGGAATAGAATCGTAATAAGAACAAATGCAACAATAACTGCGAGGTTGGAGATCCATTTTTTAAGAAATGATGATGCAGCAAAGAAGGGCCAATTGACATCCTGTGGATCAGGAGCTGGCTCGGTAATCCACTCAGTAGGCTTCACCCCTTGTCGAATATGCGTAGTTATTGCAGCACTAAAGCGAGACTTGAAGGACACAAAAGCAGCCGGAAGTTCCTATGGAAAAATAAATTGGAAATAGCATATGAGACTGTCCAAAAACATAATTTCGATAGAAAAATATGAATTGAGAACATCTGTAAGGCCAAGCATCATGAAGAAGAATGCTTGCAAGTGAGACTTCTTCATGGAAATTAGAGTAAGATGACTTTGAAAAATCAACATAGTTGAGCAAAGACAATAAAAGAATATGAACTTTAGACGCACGGTTATAAGTGAGCTATTAGGTTTAATTTATGCAATTGCATAATTTCAAGAAAACCTACACAGCCCATAAAATGGAGTGGCTCAAAAGCTTTGGTTTACTAAAATCGTAAATGTCAGAAAGTGGCTTTATCATCTATAGAAGTTACCTGCACCAATTTCTATCATTAGGGAAAAAGAACACCGAATATAGAGTCGATTTTATTGCACAACAATTTGAACCTGCACCAACTTCTATCATTAGGGAAAAAGTACACCAGATATAGAGTCGATTAGTTTATTGCACAGCAGTTTGAACTTTTCAGAATTCAATCAACAGCCACGATGCAGGCAAATGATTATTTGATAACTCTTGAATCAAGAGATACACTTAGTTCTGAGTTATGATTCCCAAATCCATGGATTTGATTTTCATGATATATGGAATTCGATTGGGTAAATCTATATAGTTACCTTTTTTAGCATCCATTGTGGTTTGATGCTTTAATTTAATAATAAGAAAAAGGAGAAAGGTAAAAACAGGCTTTTACGTGGTAGTAGAGCCAGAGAGTTTCTGGTGCAATATAATGAGTGCAATTTGTTTGTATTCAATAAAGACGTGGAATGTGACTCCTGGAGGCCGTGACACCCCTTCTCATTCAACAGAAAGCCCATTAATTCATAACTGAGGCAAAGAAAATAACTTTTCGGATATGGGAATCCTAGAAGAAAAACATATAGAAGACTTTCCAAATCGGATACATAATCAGGGTTTTAGATTCTCTAGATTTTAATATATTCTCTTTTTTTTTGGTTAGATATTTATTACCTTTCCAGCACTTGTAGAACGTTCTGTCCTCACATTGTCTTCCATAGTTTCTAGCTTCTTCTCATAGCTATCAAGAAGATCAACTCTCTTCCCAAAAAGTCCCATAAAGCCAGCTCGACCAAATCTTTTTTGAGCATCATTTTTAGACTTCAAGTGAGAAATCTTTTTATACAACTTATCTGCATTATTCTAGAAGGAATATCATAACAAATGTCAGAAGTCAAAACACTAAGAAAATCACTGACTAATATGATTGCAGCATTTAAGCAAAATCTGAAGCCTGACATCTAAATCTGGACTCTTTTGTTCAATATAGGCATGCAAGTATAATCTTTCTAGGAAGGTTAAAATTCATTCCATGTTATCATTTACGAAGAATAAATTTCAGTCCTTAAAAAAGTCTTAAATGTCTGCCTGAAGTACTTCAACAGGCCGACTTATTAGAGAGATTTTCTAGACATACCGTTGCTAGCATGAAAGCACTTAGAACAATTGATTTCAGACAAATAAAACAGATACCATACCATTTCATCTAATAATGTCTTTCCAAGACTAGCTTTCAGCCTGGAAAATACTCTTATGATCCATCCAACACAGGGCATCATATTTATGCATGATAATGATTAGAGGAATAACCTATCTGCTACTATATCAATACTCAAACATATCCTTTTTCTACATCTTCCAAATTAAGCGATTTGGAAGGCCCTAATCTACAGATAAACATGTATATATGGGTTGATATTCACAAGTAGTTTAAGGGATAAAAGCAAATGAAGAGGCAACATGAAGATAAATAGAGGCTCAAGTGGAAAACATTCCCAAATATTATGTAATATTTATTACTCTGATAATTCTCACTGTCGATTGACCTATCTAAAATTAATTAATTCTTCATATTAATAATTAATATTCTGGATTCCTCTTTGAGCATCTGGATGATTGAAAGCTTGGCTTGTGATGAACTAGTTGAATGCATGAAAACTTCGTATAGAAGTCTCAAACGACAATATATAGATGACAGCCAAGTGTCTGATTTCATCAGTCCCAATATCGTTTTCCTTTACAAGTATCTAGGCGCAAAAGCCATGTGAATTTTATCGCATCAATATGATACCTGTGTTCAAGTACATACAAATTTATATAGAAAATTTCGCATGCCACAAACTGCAATTATTATGGAAACAAATATAACAGAGATTTTGTCCACCAAGAAAGTATCCCTTTTCTTCTAAATCAACAAATGCGGGAAAAACATAAATTAGTGCATGCAAACAGAGGGAGATTAAAACAAAAATGGAAGAACGGTAAACATGTCTTCTTCTGGAACATTTTTCATTGATATGTTAACTTCATGTATTGCTTACAATGAGCCCTTTTAGTTTGCTGGTCCGAAGAACCACATAATGGGAAAGATAGGTAGAAGGATAATATTCGGTGAAAAAGCTCTCAACACTTTCACTGAAGCTTCTCCCAGAAGACTTGGGTATACTTCTTACTAAAACAGTGAACTGGTTTGGCCGAGGTTTTGAGGAATAAAAGTATCCAATCCTTTTACTTGAAATGTAATCATACTCCTGCAGTTAAAGAGTAACTCATCGTCAGGTTAGTTTTTATAACTCCACAGTAAACCAGGAAAAAGGTTAGGCACACACAATATACTTACAGAATAAAGAAAATAGCAGACTACTGATGTGAAAACATAAACAGCACAGAAGTGTATCCATAACCTTTGAAACACGGGAAAAAAAATTGTCAGTTCTTAACCTAAATAGAAGCTGCAAAAGCATTGAGCAGATCCGTTATAATTGGTACCCACATCCAAAACTAAACAAGGAATGATGATGAAATCGTAATTAAAGTTTGACAGATATATATATATATATATATATATATATATATATTATAGAAAGTGAAAGAAATAGGCAAGGAAGTGAAGAAACAAAAAAAGGTCAATAATTTGAGTTTTTTATGCCATCTAGTAGTCACCTATTTGACCCATCATCAACATTTGAGATGCTGAATGACTCCAGAGACTTGTTTGACAAGCCTGTAAAGTCAGCATTTAGTTGATTCCCCATATAATTGAATGGAAGCAGAACACATATCCCGATAATAGCAGCAAAACTAAATACTCTCAAACTGCAAAAGTAAAAAAAAAAAAAAAAAAGGTAGGGTTCTAGTTAATGTACAATAACAGAAAAATAAGAATTTGCAAAACAGTTAAAACTTATCACAAGCATCGTGGAACATAATCACTTATAGAAATGGGGTTTAATCCACAAATTGTGATTGCATAGCATGACTTGAGGCATACTAGGAAGTGTTGAATGATTGTTTTAACCAGTTTGTGCATGGGTAAATAATCACCAGATACGCTAGAATCCTAAGGCTCCATTGAGAACTTTGATTTCATATAATGGAAAAAGAACAGGTCAGTGGCAACAATTTTCCTCACTTTTTATTTTCTAACAGAAAAAAAAAAAAAAAAAAAAAAATCAAATGTCGACTTTATTTTTAAACAGCTGAATAAAATGAGAAATAACGAGAAATGGCTATATAAATATCGGGAAAATTTTATTTTTTCTAACCTGAAGGTGAAAATGCGCATAAAGACCATGGCGTCAAATCCAGAATTGGCCAAAAGTTCCTCTTCTGAGAGCTGCCATGCCCTTTTCACCCAATTGACAGAGGGTAATATCCCTTCAAAGCTATACCCATCCCCCAGTTGGGAAATCCCCTCAGAAACCAAGCGCGGTAAATAAATATGGGCATATATTTGCTTGTTTTTCAGTAAAGAATACAGCGTTAAAAAGAGTAAGCAGAGGGCAACATTGACACCCACTGAAGTTAAAAGCGCAGATAAAATCATTCCTTCTGGTTCCCAAAAATAACACTTGAAATTCTACACTTTCACGAGTTCCAATAGCTCATTCGAAGCAAAAACCGACTTTCAATTAAACACTCCAGTCAAAAATCAGCTGCAAAAAGACATGAAAATAGCATCAGAAGCGTAAAAATACTCATGAAACAATTATTATCAAAGTAAAAGTGAAGCTGCTTATGCCATAATTTCATTTGAAAAAAAAAAAACCTTTGAATAATTTCAACCTGGTTGCATCAAATATCGGTGTATGGATATTTATAGATATAATATAGATTGTAAAATCTAATAATTTCAAACTTGCATCAAATATCTAAGCTGATACACGTGTATGGATACGTAGATTGTAAAATCCAAATGCAATCATTCAATGTATTATTATATATTACTAGTAATCGCACCCGTGCGATGCACGAAATAAATAATATTTAATGAATAAAGTATACAATGATCGATAAAAATAACACAATAAAATAATATTTTGAATACTTTGTAATTTCATTTCTCCCTATAAGATTTCTTAGTTTAATAAATAAATTATATATTCAATATACAATTAAAATATCAAAATATCAAAAAATAAAATAAAATAAAATAAGAAAAAAAATAAAGTTATGAATTGTATTTTTTTTAACAATCAATTGTTCATTCTCTATTTTTCTTAGTTTATTTATTCATATAGAATTGATTATTAAAAAATAATTTTTTTTTAATGTTCATTCACAACCACATATGATTTAAAACTAATTTTTCACAATTACACATACTACTTTTTAACCACACATTCTAAAAAAAGAAAATCAATTTTCAACAACTCAATTGATTGATTTGACAATTATTTTATTTTTTATACTACCTTCTTTTACTTTCAATCACACATTTAAAACTATTTCTATAGTTTATATCAAACTAACTCCTATTCAATAGTTTCAAATACAACGTGATATTTTATTTTTCATCAAGTATTAAAAATGGTCATGTTACACACACACACACAAATTATTTTTTGTGCATGTTAATAACTATATTGACCATATTTTATTTTTAAATAGAATAAGTTTGATAAAACCTTATATTTTTATTTTCTATTCAATGAATTAATTGTTAAAGTCTGTAGTATATATTTTACAAATTGATGTTATTTTAAATTTATAAAAAATAAAAAATAGATAAATGAACAAAATGAGTAAATTTATAAAATTAATTTCAAAAGTATCAAAGAGTTTATCGAAACCTAAAGTTGTAGAAATTAAAATGACTAAGTTAGGTAAGAAATGATAGATATCATTTTATGACTTAAATGAGATAAATTAAAAAGATTGGATATTTTAAAAAGTAAAAAGTATAAGTAAAACTTTTACCTTTATTATTTGAGACAATTTTATGAATGATATATTTAGAGTTTGCTCTTATTTATTAACTTGTATTGAACTTCTCGTTAAGAGCTTGAATTTAATACATATATTGCATATTTTTTGACTTCAAACTATTACAATAATTATCAAAAGAATAAAAATAATATACAATTTGACATTTTTATAGATTTTTTAATTTTTACAAATCAATAAGTCATTTATTACATGTCACCTATAATTAATTTTGCATTAATTGAAGTTTCCTAATTCAATTATTAAATAATTAATAAAATTACAAAGTTTCCTAAAATAGCAGGTAAAAATGACGGGAAACTATGTGCGAATTTATGTGACGACTATGTTGTTATTATATATATTAAGATATTTTATATATTATATTATATATATATATAGTGAAGTACAGAACCATTCTCCGGCGCTTGGTTGTACGCTTTGCTAGCAAAGCGCACAATTCTATGTTGTATCAGTGGCTGACACAACATTTTTTTTTTTTAATATTTTTTTTTTGCATAATTTTTTTTTTTGATTTATTTATTTTATCCATGTTTGATATCAATTAAAAACAAAAAATATATTTTTTATCTTCTTTTCAACTATATATTTATCAATAAAATAATATTACAAATAAATTTATAAAAAATTTCATATTTTTTAATCACATTCTCTAAAACTTACTATTTCAAACCACATTTACGAAATAAATTTTACGGTGTTATGACTTATTATAAATAAATATCAAACGAAATTTAATGTTTGCACGTATATTAGAATTTATTACGAAAAAATAAAAGATAAAAATAATACTCACAAAAAGACTAAATTATAAGACCTCTGTTTGATATTCATTATTCAAACTCCCACTTAAAAAAAAAAAAAAAAAAAAAAAAAAAAAAAAAAAAACTTTTTTAACAAAACATTAAACCAAAAAGATAATCTACACATAATTTAAAAAACAAATGATAATCTACATATAAACTCAAATAGATTACTCACTTTTTAACCACACTTTCTCCAAAGTTTACTATAAATCATATTATTTTTAAATAATGGATCTCAAACATAAAATAAATGTTCAGCGGCTCAAAGAAATCGTTTTTTCTTTTTTGGTTTTTTGCTATGTTCAGCAATTATTTTGTAATAAAAAAATTTTAAAGAATGTGTTGATAAAAATAATGCATTACATAAAGACCAAAATACGTGGTTGAAAATTGATTTGAGAAAATGTGATTAAAAAGTGATTTTAAAAAATATATTATTTATAAAGTTGTTTTTTAACAATTTTACCAAGCCGACACATTATTTATGGTATTATTATGAACATCAAATGAAAAGTAAATAGTAGACAAAAAAAATAAACAGAAAAAAAAATTCAATGTTGTTAGCCGCGGAAAATGACAAGGCAAGCAAATTGCTTGCTTGTCTTTGCGCTTTGCCTTTTGAGACAAAGCGTATAAACGTTCTCCTGCGCTCCTAGCAGGAGAACGAGTCTGTAGTAAAGTAATAATATGTCAGGGAATGTTTGAATTAATATCCATATTAATATGTTAATACACAAGTTAACTACAAATTAATTTTGAGGATATTATTTTAAAACCTGTTTTCATTTATACCTTCAAACTAATTTTTAAAGTTAAAAATATGGTGTTAAAACTCTGTAAAAAGTAAAAACCAATCCAACTCTGTAAACACCTCCTCCGCGCTGCTCATCTATTCGCGCTGCTACTCTCTTCCACGGTGCTCATCTCTTTCGCGTTGATCCTCGCACAACCTCTTCCTCTTAGCTCCTCGCACTACCTCTCTTCCGTTTGCCAGCTCCTCACTCTGGGAATCCACCACCTCGTCGCCATCTCCTTCATCGGAATCAGAAAATTTATATATAATGTCCAATGAAACTTTGAAGAGGAAAAATGTGTGTCTTGAATCAGGAAGTTCAAAGAAGAAGAAGAAAAGTTCTTCAAAATATTATAAACCTAAGGTTCGATTTATATTCTGTTTTTTGTGGGTTTTGTTCATTTTGTACTTGGTATGATTTGTGGGTTTTTCTGGGTTTTGTAGGATATTTTTGATCTGATATTTTTGAAGCTTTAGCAGTATGTGAAGAAAAATTTATGAATGAATTGTTGTACTGGTGTTTTCGATTAGAATGGTATACCAAATCTAGTGCCAAGAGTTCCATGTCATGATATTGCCTATCTCAAGTCAGAGTGTCTAAGAACCATGTAGCAAAAATATTTTTGCTACATCACATTCCAGTTTATAAATTCTGTATTCTGCAACCTAAAAAGGCAAAATGGAAATATTTCTGAGCAGATGCATATTATGATCGAAAACACGAGTGAATGATAATGCCAGCTCTTCCATTTTGAACTCTGATCAAAATATGTAACTTGGACAATGTGTGTGTTTACAGTAGTTTTCTGCTATTTTACTTCCTAGTTATGAACATGGTGGGGATTCTATCGGGTTAATTAGGGGGAAGTAATTGGACTTTTATCATATTTGCAATCAGGTGCGTTTGGAAAAATAATTAAACATTCTTATAAATGAAATAGAAACATCATTAAATTTTATTAGATGAACATAAGAGACGTGTGGTTTGTAATAAAATAAGGTAGATGAATAAAAATCAAGTTCTCAACTAGGGCTGCATACAATATTTCATTCCAAGTATCAGGAACTTTTGAAAGACACCAATGGCTGCAATTTCTGAAAACTGTGTCCTTCACTGCCATAAACAGAAGGATGTCCATCTATTATCAAATCAGACTATTTAGTTATACTTAGTAAATAAACTGGTTTGGACATTGCTCTTAGAATTTTTTTCAACACCAATTCAGGTGCATGATTTGTGATTGACACTTTGTTCGATATTTTGTGACTTTTTTGATATTTTATGACACTTCTTATCACTTTCTGAA
The DNA here is from genome assembly GCA_963555705.1 of Ligustrum vulgare. Classification (NCBI taxonomy): domain Eukaryota; kingdom Viridiplantae; phylum Streptophyta; class Magnoliopsida; order Lamiales; family Oleaceae; genus Ligustrum; species Ligustrum vulgare. The sequence goes on along the minus strand of OY743177.1, from coordinate 26,006,822 downwards.
GTACCTAATTGTTCCTTTTCCTTTTTGCAGAATTGGGACTTCTTAATACCCAAAGATGGTTCTAGGGAAAAATTACTCTACATTCCCCCACATGATGTTATATGCTACCTTAATGAAAAGTTCACCGATCAACAAAAAATATATATTCAAAGAATCATGTTTCGGTGCCTTCATAGATCTCAAAAAAATAGTTTTAAAACCTCAATTGATACATCAAATGTTGCTAAGGCAAGTAAAGCAACCAAATCCTAACGAAATGTGGTTTAATATCAATGATCAATTTGTTTGGTTTTCTAAGGTAGATTTTTGCCTAATGTCAGAGCTACGGTGTGTTGGGAATGGGGACTTCACGAAATATCGATCAAGGGATAGTTATTTGAAAGTGAAGTATTTTAAAGATTATGAAGATGTTTCTACCCAAGATGTTGAATAAGTGTTCAAAAATCTTCCAAGTGACATTGAAGATAAGGATTTGGTAGATATTGACGTGATTTATCTTATTACTACATTTTTATTTGGTACATCATATCACGAAGGTGTGAACGATTCTATTTTTGGTCTTGTGTAGTCGGATGACATGAATTCTTTCCCATGGGAGAAAGAATTGTATAGTAGTATCTTGTCATCATTGAAGAACGCGTTTAACCAGCGAATGAAGAATATATTCACTGAAAAGAATTTTTTGGACTATAGGCTCAGTGGATTTATTCTTCCCTTTCTAGTGTGGATTTATGAAATAATCCCCTCATCAGCCAAGAAGAGGTGTTGCTTGAAATATAAATCTCAGTACCCTCGAATGTTGAGTTGGTCTTCCAAGGAGCATCTTACTTCTGTCAGTTTAAGGAAACGTATTTTTGATTTGCTTCAAGTAAGTTTCATTTAAATTTACTACTTATTTTATGTCATTAGTTATTATTTTGATTGTTGGTTTTACTTGTGCGAATATGAACTTTTGTAGTTGGAGGTAAATAGTGTTGTACCACTTAACGTGGAGAAGGAAGAGGGATACACACTTGGTTTATTTGTTGAGGATGAAGATGGTGATTTTGAGCTCCCAGCTGGACGGCCTATAAAGTTACTCGATGCAGCCCAATCATCATCTTATGGCTGCATCAACAAATCTGTGAAAAATATGGACAAAGGAAAAAGCTATGAGGTTGTTGCCATTTTTTCATAATTATTCTTTATCTGTTATAATATATTTATCGTTTCTTAATATGTGTTTTTTCTTTCTCAGAGACCCCAACAGTTCAATGAAGGAGTTTGGAAACGGTTGCCTGAGATTGAAATGAAACTTCAATCAAATGACATAATTTTAAGTCGAATTTTCGAGCTTGAAAGCAAGCTAGATATCAAAGTTCAATCAAACACTGAATTAGAAGACCGTTTAAAAGTGGTCAAAGATAGGATGAAGATGAATGAAAAGGTTATTGAACATCTGAATATTTTGGAACGTAAAGTGTATGCTCAGTCAACAGAGTTGAAGGTATTCCAGTCTTTTCAAGTTTTGTAGTTAATAGATGTTTTTTTTTCATTTATTGTCACTTTTTTTATTTTTTCGTCACTGCTTGTAACTGTATATCACTTTTTTATGTTTTTTGAAAACAATAGATGTCTTCTTATATTGCTTTGTCACTTTTTTGACTATTTTGTCACTTTTTGTAACTGTATGTCACTTTTTAAGTTTTTGTAGATAACAAATGTCTTCTTTTACTTGAAGTCAATTTTGTTGAGTTTTTTGTCACTTTATGTCGTTGTATGTCACTTTTTCAACTCTTTATCAGTTTTCTCAATAATATTTATTGCTAACTTTTTAATGTCTACCAAATCCTTTTGTGTAGAGCACACACAATGATATGATCAAGAATACATACAAGATTTTAAATGACTATTCTAGTTTTTCTCTAGGTGTTGAGTTTGATGCAAGTGGTGGGGTAAAAAATTATGATGTTTTGGTTGAAAATGTTGTTCAAATTGAAGTTGAAAAAAGTGAAAAAGAATCTGAAAAAAGTGAAAAGTTGGTTGAAAAAAGTGACGAGGGGGCTGAAAAAGGTGACAAGATCTTTGAAAAAAAGTGATGATGTACCTGAAAAAAGTGAGGTATTTAGAAAAAGTGACCAGCAATATCATAAACGTGGGATACAAATACTGGATGGGGAGGTGGAGTTGAAGGATGACATATGGGAAAAAGTTATAGAAATCTCAGATGCAATTGTAGTTGAAAATGCACTGCAAGGGGTAAATATTTATTTTGTCACTATTTTCATATAACTTGTATAATATATTATTTAATTATATTTTAACTTATATTGCAAAAAGTAGAATGTTGAAGCTATTGAAATTGATGATGAAAAGGCTTCAGATGTGCCATTGAAAAGGAAAAAGAAACATGTAGCACATCTTCAATCCCCATGGGTGAATTGAATTTGAATCTACATCAGCGACTAAGAAATGGGTTGTAAAGGGTACTTTTGCATTCCCAGTTGGGTTGGATCCTCCCAATGTTCACAATGTAGATGCTTTTGAGACTTGGTTCAAAGAAGGATTTCGTCCTAAAAATAAGTAAGTTATAATTTTTTATTTTTCGTGAATGTTATAATAATAAATTGAGAATACGTCACTTTTTTTTGTTTAAATTGACACTTTTTCATTATGTGTGTAGGCATAAGCATTTTGATGATGCTTATTCTGTTATCAAACCATGCTTCTACTTCAGTAATATTCGGATAACGAATAAACAGTGGTGGTATGAGTTATATACTCCAAAGGAGTGTTTGGAGGACACGGTATGTTAGTTTTACTATTAAGATTATATGTTCAGCTTTGATTGTTCATTATTTAAACATTTTGTATGTTGTTATTATATTGTTAATTTTGTTATTTCTCTTTTTTTGTAGCATATGGATGTTTGTTTTTATTATCTAAGAAATATGATTAGACATGGCTCGGGTATAAATTTCAAGGTTACAACCACTGATTTTGCATTTGACAACCAAATAAGGGGATTATACTATGAGTTTTCCAAAGATAAATCTGTCCTAACAAATCAAAGTTCTTTGCTGTCATATATTATTGGGTTATATATGCCATGTAACACAAGTTGGTGTATGTCAACCACATTCTTATGCTGGTCACGATGTCCAATAGTGCTCATTGGATCCTCATCCATTTTGACCAGTGATGGTAAAAAATTCGATCCACTCCATCGACCCGTCGATCCATCTGCCCTAATCTGAAAAAATTCGTGGTGTGGATCGGCGGATCGATCCACGATCCGCCCCGTTTTAATAAAATAAATAAATTTTAATAAAAAAGTTAATTTTTTAAATTTTTCTTAAAATGTTTAATTTAAAATATATTAAAAAATTAAAAAAAATTAAAAAAATCTGGCGGATCGGTTCGCGGATCAGTAGACCGATCCGCCTCGACCCTAAAATCGGCGGATCGCGAGGCGAATCCGGATAAGAAAAAAAGTGGCAGATCGGGGTCCGATCCGCCCCCGTTGCCAACACTAATTTTGACATCCAAAAAATGTACCTAAATGTGTACAATTCCTACAAGAAGGTTGTAAGGAAGGCTATTGTACTTGAGGATGTTCAGCCCTTTTCACATATAATTCCTTATCTTCTTTTGAATATTGGATTCTTTGACGACAAAGGAATTTTGGAAGAAGATGCTGTTAAACTTTTAGCTGTGAATATGGTTGAAAAAATTCCTCAACAAAATAACGAATTAGAATTGTTACTTTTTTTCACTTTTATTTTAGTTTCAATTCTTTATCTCATTCTTCTCTGTTTGTTTTTTTTTTTTTTTTTTTGTAGTAGGGATTGCAGAATCTATGTTGTTCGATATGTCGAATATATCATTAATTAGAAATTAGATGAAATGCCGAAGACATTTAATATTCCGCAAATCAGAAGAAACTTGGTTGCTTTTTAATATGCCTATGCCAGGAAAAAGCAAGAGGAAAACTACGACGCAAACAATGAATGTGTATGAAAGCAGATTTAGATATGGATAGAATGAAGATAGAGACAGGTGATTGGGGAGTAGTTAGGTATTCACTTTTTGGGAATGATTTTGTATAGCTACCATTTTGAGGGAACATGTTGTGTTTAAGCTGATTCATTGGGATGTAATTAAACCAGTGAAAGTTAATTGTCTATTTTGTCAGAATCTTAGTGTATTGACCGATTGTTGCACATTTTATTGAATAATAGTGTTTCAGAAATAGATATGTTTGTAAATAGTCACAGTTTATCATTTTTTTTATAAGTCACAATTGTCACTTTTTTTGATAAAAAGTCACAATTTATAATATTTGAGAATAATTTTATGTGTTTTGAATGACCAAATAGAAGCAAGAGAATGAGATGTTTTTTGATCTTTTGTTTTTTTATGGAATGTTTATATTTTGAGCAAATTGTACTCAACAGGGATGCTAACTTTGATAATATGACGATAATTGTTGTGTTCATTCATTTAAGTTGAGAATTTTCATTAAAAGCATATATAAGTAAATCAAATATGGTTTTATTACAGGTTCAAAATATGAGTAAATCAAAAAAGCATCACGCCATTCGAAAATACGATCCAAATTTCATCATAGTTTTTTGCATAGACAAAAAGTGGCAATCTGTTACTTTTTATCCAAAAAGTCGCAATTTGTCTCTTTTTTTATTAAAAAAAAAAGTGACATTTTGATAAACACACACACACACACACACACACACACACATACATGCATCTACATCAACAACTAAAGTTTAGTTCTTCATCCAAGTAAAAAATTATGATTGCTTCCTGGCTAAAATTAAATTAGGTTTAAAAAGATGGTATAAATGGAAACAAATTTAAAAAGACAAGTTCAAAAAAAAATCAAATGTCTCTCAAAATAAAAACGTATCCCTATTAAAAGAAAACGATCTTCATATGTCTTTCAACTTTCTGTTCTTCTATGTTTTCTTCACGATAGTTGGGTTTTGACATGATCTTCAATTGTGTCCATCCTCCCCGTATCTTGCACATTTTAAACTTTTGATCTTCTCTCTTTTTGATGGTATTCTTTTTTCTTTAGGTCGTCCAGATGTTCTTTTCGAATCAGGAGCCAAGACTATTCTTGATATTATCTCAGGCGGTACATTCCAATCATTTTGATCTCCAAGTGGAAAAATTGTTCCATTGTATGTTTGAATGTACGTCTCTGTAGTATAATATTTTGAACAATATTTGTATGAATCTTCTTTAATTTTTGCAATAACCACAAGAGCATGTGCACATGGAATTTTATCCACCTGAAATTGGTTGCATGTATATGTCTTTTCTTCCATATTTAGCAAATATGAAGCACAACCATCATTAACTTGGTATAATATTGAACTTGCAGTTGATACCTGTGTGAATAATACAACAAATTTTAGATTAATTTTTATCTCAAAAGAGGATTCAAAATGATAATTGAACACCATTTTAATAGAAACCTATCATAACAAAACAAATATCAGAAATACAAAAACATTTGAAACATTAACTTTATAATTTTTTACCTTCATTTTCTTTAACTGCACAGATTTTTCCCTCAGTTTTTTCTCTTGTTTGCTTGCAAGTGTTGTGAAGGTTGCCCATGCATCATTTATATGCTTCACAAACCATTCTTGTAGCAAGTATCTTAATGACTCTAGTAAAGGCTCCATAGGACAAACTTTTATTGCTTTTGTTACAGAATTAACTGATTCAGCTATATTTGATGTCATTGTAGAAAACCTATTATTTTCCATGTAAGCCCTTGACCATTTTTCATAACCAATCTCTTTCTGCACAAGGAAGATTCAAAGTAATAATCTTAATGTAAGCAATAAAGCATTTAATATGATATAAGTGCTACTAAACAAAGGTGATGTTCAATCACTTTTTTAGATAAAAGTGACACCACATCACTTTTTGTTAAAAAAGTAATATTGCATCACTTTTATACAAGTAATACTTAAAATATTTTTGACAGTCTTTTTGAACATACCAGATGCGATCGAATTCCTGAATTGATTCCATCAAGTTGCTTCATATGGAATTCAAAGTCATTCTTTGTATATGCTCTTACAGCTTTGTTGAAATGTTCGACAATGTCTTTTCCCTTTTTCTTATCACCGAAAGACGACTTCAAGTTTTTAAACAAGCGATAGGAATATAGACCATGCATTGCGTTCTCAAACACCTTGTCAATTGCATTTTTTATGCTTGCATATCCATTTGAAATTATACACAAATATTCTCCCTCACCATAAGCTTCTTTTAACCTCTTCAAGAACCACTCCCATGCATCAATGGTTTCTGAATCAACAACCACAAAAGCTAATATGAAAATATTATTGTTGGCATCTTGCATGCACGCGGTAAAAAATGTACCACCATAGGTGCCTTTCAAGAATGTAGCATCTATTACTATAATAGGTCTACAAAACTCCCAGCCTCGAATAGATGACCCTAATGCCATGAAGAGGTACTTGAACTTGTTGTCTTCAAATGTCTCAATTTTTGTAACTGATCCGGGATTTGTTTGTTCTGTCATATACAAATATATTGGAAGCTTTTCATATGACTCTGTTGGATCTCCTATCACCAATTCTAGTGCATTTTCCTTAGATCTCCAAGCTTTTTGGTAACTCATAGACACTCCATATGTATTCATCATGTCACCTATAATGTCAGTAGGAGTGTATGTCATTTTTGTTGAGATATACTTATACTTATACTTGATAAATTCTCCTACTATTGAACTCGTTACTTGATGGTGATCTCCCAAGATGATATTATTTGAGCATGTATGGTCATTTTTTATATACCTTACTCTGAACATATCTGATCCTGTAAGTCTTGAAGCCCTAAATATCCACTGACACTTATCATCTATACACTTCAACACATATTCTTTCTTGTTAGACTTACTTACCTTAAATTGAAAGTTCTTGTATATTGCATATACTGAAATACTTCCCTTGACTAATTTCTTGTTCTTGAACACTTTGTCTTTTGCTATTCCATCCATAGTTACAATTGAAATAATATCACTTTCTCCTACATTCCTCGCTTCTTCAACCACCGATATGCTATTATATACATCAATAGAAATTTCATCATTATTGGGTAGTTTTTGAGTTGATATCATCGAATTATCAGTTATAGCTTCACAAAATTGTATCTGTATCATGTCATTTTCTTCTGAACATTGTGTAGCCTCATCAAATTCACTTTTGCGACTTTTTGAGACTGTTGTCACATCTACACATAATGGAAAGCTTGCAAGATATTTATCCTTTTTCTTGAGCTCCAAATAAAATGTCACATAACCATCATCTGAAATATCCATCAAAGGCAAGTTTTTCTTTACACTGTATTGTACCTTTATTCGTTGTGTTGCTTGGTTTAATTTCATAGTAGAAAATATCATGCACTGAAGGTCGTTGTATGTGCAATCCATTGGAACAACAATTCTGGTCATTTTGTCATTTTTATATTCATTATCTTGTTCTCATTTGCCTCCGTAACAAATAAAGACATTAATTGTATCCATTCCTGCAAAATAATAACACAAACAAAAAAGTGAATTAACTTCTAGTACCTATTTGATTGCCATAATTTTTTTCTTTCTTCTACAATACTCTATTATTACCACACATTTCAACAATAAAATATTATACACTTAAATCACACATTTCAGCAATTTCAACAAGCACCTTGCATTAACCAACTTCACATGAAAAAGTGGCAGAATGTGACTTTTTAAAAAAAAAAAAAAAAAAGTGACAGAATGGCACTTCTCCGATGTTTGATGTCAACAAGCACCATGCATTCATTAATTTCACATGAAAAAGTTGCAGGATGCGCCTTTTTTTAAAAAAAAAAAAAAAGTGACAAAATGGCACTTCTCCAATGCTTCATCTCAACAAGCAACTTTGACCAACTTCGCATGAAAAAGTGGCAGGTTGCGACTTTTTTAAAAAAAAGTGATGAATGGCCCTTATCCGATGCTTGATGTTAACAAGCACCTTGTATTCACAAACTTCTAATGAAAAAGTGGTAGGCACGCCTTTTTTGTAAAATAGTGACAGAATGACACTTCTACAATGCTTGATCTCAACAAGTAACTTGCATTGACCAACTTCACATGAAAAAGTGGAAGGATGCGACTTCTTTGAAATAAAGAAACTGAATGACCCTTATTCGATGCTTGATGTCAACAAGCACCTTGAATTCATAAACTTCAAATGAAAAAGTAGCATACTGCAACTTTTTTGTAAAAAAGTAACAGAATGACACTTCTCCGATGCTTGAGTAGAGATGGCAATTGGTCGGGTATGGGTCGAGTTTTCCAAACCCATACCCTACCCAATATAGATTTAAAACATCCATACCCTACCACTTATTTATGGCAATGGAGGTGGATATGCTTTTATATCCATTTGAAACTCATTACTACTTATTTATTTATTTTTATTATTTTTCTTATGGCTGTAAATATGTTATAGGTTAGAGGTGTTCCGGATTAACTTAAATCACTTAAATGTTGGGCTTCACTTGAATTTGGCTTAAAAAACTTGTTTTAGGTTGAAACTAAACAAACGAATTTGAACAATTGTTTTAGACATTAACAAAGTCAATAGTTTAACCATATTAAGGTTTAGATATTAACAAATTCAATAGATATTTGAGTTCTAATATTTATTTATTTATTATTATTTTTTTTACACAATCACTTTTGTTTTAAATTTTATAATTTTTTAAGGAAATTAATGGGTAAGTGTTGTTACGTAAAATCACAAGTATACGATATCGAAATCAAGTAATAAAGTGACTTTTGAGTCGAGTGATCGTTTCCACGAGGACTGTTTACTAAGTACTGAAATATTTTAGTTATGCATTTTATTTGAACAGACAAAGAGAATTTGTGATTGTGAACTAAAACTAAGAAATTAAACAAAAGAATTAAATTTGCGAATTTGTTTTTGTTTTAAAAACGATTGTAAGGTAGTTGGGATTCACGAATTCACCTAACCAATTAAATCAATTCCAATTTCAGATTTTATTTTCTAAATATGTGCTTGGTCGAATTCACTAATTCAAATTGAGATTCCTCTCTCGAGTTTAAATCAATCCTACCTAAATAAGTCAACATTGTATCTCTACAGCGGGTCCGAATATTCCTTATCTAGATGCATTACACACAAGAATTCACACATGACTGCAATAATAACAAGAGTATATCTCTATCTCTCGTTCAATTACCGGATTTATTACCTAGATCTATGTTATTTACTCACGTCTTGGATTATGAAAATAACACATGAAATCATGAAAGAGTGGCCAGTTCATTCACGCATTAAACACAATAATAAATCAACACATGCATGAAGCGTTAAAACAAGGAATATGGAATTAAAATAATTAACTAGGCTACATCGTTCATCCCAACAGAGAATTTAGTTACACATCTTGATTAAAGAACAATAACAATAAAATAAAACGTTCATTGAAAACAAGAAGAAAGGAAAGCATGCACCAAGTCTCAATTCTTCTATTATCTTCAATTCACGCCCCTCCGCGATGCTTGAATCTCCAAGAATTTTATGTTGAAATCCCTGTTGTAGCTCGTTCTATGGAGAGGCAAATGTCCAGATTTCGTGCCTCATGTGTTGTATATATAGTTTCTGGAGAAACCTAGGTCAAGAAAGAGAGAATTCAGTTGGAAATCGCGAGAAAAAGCCCACAGTCGGCCCAACCGGATAAGCGCGCGATCGCTTGGCTAATACCATAGCGATATCATGGTTACGTCTTTAACTCTCGGATCATAAATTCACACCATCTCGCGATCGCGTGGTATGTATCCAGTGATCGCGACTTCTATCTTTTCTTGGCTGTGTAAGTTGGTCCCTAACTTTTAATTGTACCTTCAATCCCCAACTTTTAATTGTTGCGATTTAGTCCCCAAACTTTATATTCTTCTCGAATTGCTCAAATAAGCTATTAAATCCTTTAATTAGGTCCTCCAACTCCTGATTTAGTCACTTTGGCACCAAGCATGTTTCCCGGTTGTTGTCACAAACTCCTCACTTGTCCAATTAACATCCAATTGTGTCATTTTTCCATTAATTGCATCATTCTTCGCTTTTTGGGATATTTTCTACAAAGTAAACAAATAAACACAAATTAAATAGCATATTTTCTAAAACGATAATAATTTATTCTAATTTAAACGTACAAATAAGTGTATAAAATACACTTATCAGTAAGCTGGTTAGGTATGAGTATTGTAGTAAAACTCACACCCGACCCATACCCGTATATGGTTTTAAAGTTTACCTTCATACCCTACCCATGAACTCATTTAGTCGGGTAATCTCTGCCTATTTATGTCAGGTCTCCAATTAGTATCGAGTCCATGGGTATTATTGTCATCCCTATGCTTGATCTCAACAAACAACCTACATTGACTAACTTCACATGAAAAAGTGACAGGATGCAATTTCTTTGTAAATAAGTGATAGAATGGCCCTTATCAAATGCTTGATGTCAACAAGCACTTTGCATTCACCAACTTCGCAAGAAAAAGTCGTAGGCTTGCTACTTTTTGTAAAAAAGTTACAAAATGGCACTTATCCGGTGCTTGATGTCAACAAGAACTTTGTATTCATCAACTTCACATGAAAAAGTGGCAGGATGAGACTTTTTTTTTAAAAAAAGTGACAAAATGGTTCTTCTCTGATGCTTTATCTCAACAAGCAACTTGTATTGACCAACTTCGCATGAAAAAATGGCAGACTGCGACTTTTTTTAAAAAAAAAACAGAATGGCCCTTATCCAATGCTTGATGTCAACAAGCATCTTGCATTCATAAACTTCAAACGAAAAAATTGCAAACTACGCCTTTTTGGTAAAAAAGTGACAGAATGACACTTCTCCGATACTTGATCTCAACAAGAAATTTGCATTAACCAACTTCACATGAAAAATTGGAAGGATGCGACATCTTTGTAAAAAAGCGAATAAATGGCCCTTATCTGATGCTTGATGTCAACAAATACCTTGCATTCACCACTTCAAATGAAAAAGTAGCAGGCTGCGACTTTTTTGTAAAAAGTGACAGAATGGCACTTCTCCGATGCTTGATCTCAACAAGCAACTTACATTGACCAACTTCACATGAAAAATTGGCAGGATGCGACTTCTTTGTAAAAAAAGTGACAGAATGGCCCTTATCCGATGCTTGATGTCAACGAGAACCTTGCATTCACCAACTTTGCAAGAAAAAGTGGCAGACTGCGACTTTTCTATAAAAAAGTGATAGAATGACACTTCTCTGATGCCTGATCTCAACAAGCAACTTGCATTGACCAATTTCACATGAAAAAGTGGCAGGATGCGACTTTTTTTTCTTAATCTCAACAAGCAACTTGCATTGACCAACTTCACATGAAAAAATGGCAGACTGCGGCTTTTAAAAAAAAAGTGACAGAATGGCCCTTATCCGATGCTTGATGTCAACAAGCATCATGCATTCACAAACTTTAAATGAAAAAGTGGCAGGCTGCAACATTTTTTTGTAAAAAAGTGACAGAATGGCACTTCTCCGATACTTGATCTCAACAAGCAACTTGCATTGACCAACTTCACATGAAAAAGTGGAAGGATGCGACATCTTTCTGAAAAAGCGACAGAATGGCTCTTATCCGATGCTTGATGTCAACAAGCACCTTGAATTCATAAACTTCAAATGAAAAAGTGGTAGGCCTTGTTTCCCACTGGATATGCAGTACCCTGGTAAGCCTCAATATATTTCTCCTTGATGAAGTATGTTGAACAGTAATCTGTCAAGTGATAGTTTCTTTTTTATATTACAGCAATAACATGTGGACATGGAAAATGGTGTAGCTGAAGCTTTCTACAAGAACAAGTTCTAACATCCATGTTGCCCACATAGGGATTTATTCGGTCATTGACTTGGTATACAACATCATTCGACGGATGTATCTGGTTAACAATACCATTTATTTATCTTTTCTTATACAATATACAAAATAAACTATATATCTTAAACATGGTTGAGAATCTTGAGATGACTCTCAAGTGCATTTTACATGCATATTTCATACATTTATGGTAATACTTTTTGAGTAATTTAGACAAACACCTACTTAATTGTGCATATATTGTGGCTAAATAGGTTTAACATTCAACCTTATGGAGACAACACAAGAAAGAAGCTAAGTGAAAGATTTATTGAAGGAATTGAAGAGAAAAGAGTCCTATCGTGCAAAGATTAGATGTTTGGAGTCCTATTTATCACTTTCGGGAAGCTTTGGACTTCCTGAACAATTGATCGAGGACTCAATTGCAAGTTTTCAAAAGTCTAAGGACCTCACATGTAATTTTAGAAGGACCTATTTGAAAGGAATTGGAAATTGTGGGGACCAAATTGATCGACTTTGAAAGTTGGAGGACCTCGATAGTAATTTATTGAAGGACCAGATCGCAAACACTCATCCAGCTGAACCACGCGAACGTGTGGTCTGAACCAAGTGGCGATCACTCTGTCAATAATTTGAAAAATATTCTGGGCCGACCCAGTTCGGCCCAAAAGCTGTTGAACCCGGATCTACTCGTTTTTGAGCAATTTAGAGGCAATTTGGCTAGGGTTTTGACATTATTCTTGCTCGCTTTCAAGTTCCAAACCTTTTTCTCTCATTTGTTCTTCATTTTGTTTACTTTTCTCTTGTAATTTCTCTTGTAATTAGTTAGTTTAGTTGGTGAATGTTGATCGAGGGGAGAAATACCCATGCCATTGTGGAAGAATAGTGAATTTTGAAGTAATCATCATTGGTGAAGGGAAGTATTTATTACTTAATCCTTATATTTCTCTATTTACTTTACTTCATAGTTGAAATGATGCATTTAATTCTTGAATTTTATTGTTATTTCACTATGGGCTAAGTTATTTAGTGTTGGGATGATTGATGAAGCTTGGCCTAGCTTAGTTGATTTTAATGCTTGTATTAAGAATTTAAGCTATTTATTATCTTGTGCATTTATTGTTGTATTTATTGACTTGCATTTATTGTGGCCAAATTTATGCTTGAATTTCGTGGGATGTGCAATTATTGAGAAATTGTTGTGTATTCTAGATCAATACAATATTTGCTCTAGGTTCTTGTTTAAGATAGAGATATACCTAAAACCCTAAATGATTCATTGAGTTATTTTCACAAAGGTTTAATGCAATTGGTGTGTTTTTAATCGACATAGAGATATAGTAGGTTAATTTCACTAATTAGGGTTGATTTCACTTGAGAGAGGTAATTAGCTAAACTTGGAAAATCGGATCTAACATGCGTAGTAAATTGCACTTCTATTTGCTTGTTGAGAATTCAATTAGATAATGGTCAAGTGGAATCAAGAATTCCAACACTCCTTTATCATTAAGTTATCACCATTTGTCTAGTTATTTATTTACAATTGTGATTTTAATTCTAGTACTAAACATTTCCAAAACCAAAACTTTATTGTGTATGTTTCTTGTTTAAATTGATTAAACTAGAGTGTAATTGGAATAGAAAATCCTTGTGGGATCGATAAACCGGACTCATTTAGTCCACTATCACTTGTATGCGATACGTACACTTGCGGTGTGTTTCTAGCGAACAAGTTTTTGGCGCCGTTGCCCGGGATTGTTTCTATTTAAATTACATTTTAGTTGATATTAGTTTTGACAATTAGTTACTTTTATTTCTTGTACAAATTTCCTTTTATTTTATGTGGGAAGCCTTCTAATTTCTCTTGTTGTTCTAGGTTGTCAATTGTGCATGCATCGAAGTAGAAGTCTTGATCTAGTTGAAATAGATCTGGATATCGAGGAAACTTTTTGACGAAAATTAAGGGAACAACGGGAAGCTACGAGACAACTTCTTGCTGGGATGGAAGGAAAAAGAGTTAACATCAATCTTAATGCTCCAGCCGCAATTCCTCCAAGGGGTGGAATCCAACCCGATTTTGATCGTCAAGCGGCTAGAGTTCAAGAGCCCGTTATTAATGAAGAACACATGCTTTTTGGAGATTTCATGAACCCTCCTATTGTCAAGAATCAATCAAGCATTGTCTATCCCTCCTACAATCATCCAAATTTCAACTTTGGCTGAATGTCATCAATTTATTCTCCAACACTATATCATTCTATGGGAGGACCGATGAGAATCCACATGCCCATGTGGAACGCTTCCTTGAGATTTGTAGCAATTTCAACTATGAGGGGGTGAATGTGGAGGAAATCCGGATGAGATTATTTGTGCACACTTTGAAAGACAAGGCACAAGAATGGCTTAACACTTTGCCTCCGGGAGCATCACTACTTGGGTGGAATTTTCCAAAGGTTTACTATAAAATTCTTTCCACCTTCTAGAGTTGCTAAACTCAAGCATGATATTACTACATTTCAACAATTCGAGATGGAGAGTTTTCATGAAGCTTGAGAGAGGTTCAAAGATATGCTTAGGAAGTGCCCAAATCATGGGATTACATTGGGGCAACAAGTCAATCACTTCTATGCCGGGTTAACTCCTCCTTTCCGTTCAAATGTGGATTCATCTCCTAATGGGTCTATCAAAACAAAGATCATTTGAGAGGCTTATGATTTGTTTGAGATCATGAGTGAACAAAGTGCAATGTGGCCGGATAGAGGTGGACCAAGGAGTTCTAGTGGTGCGCGTGGGGGTGATGATTATGCACTTGTCTTGTCAAAAATAGATTCTTTAGCCAAGAAAGTAGAAGGGTTATCTACTTCAACCTCTTGACCTGTCAACATGGTTCAAGTCCCTCTGGTATGTGAGATATGTGGGGGCTAATCATCGAAGCTCAATGTGTCCATTGGTGACAAGTGGTTCTTCATCTACCGAGCAAGTTGATTATGCTCAAAATTTCCAACGCCAAGGGTTCAATCCATATGCTCCTACTTACAATCCCGGTTAGAGGAGTCATCCTAATTTATCTTATGACAACAATCAAAATGTTTTGAATCCAAAGCCACAAGAAAAGAAAGAGGGATGGGAAGAGGCTATCACCAAACTAGCAAATCATCAATTGAAATATCAAGAACGCAATGATGCTTCTTTGAAAAATTTGGAGAAGCAAGTGGGTCAAATAGCAAAACTTCTCTCAGAAAGGCAACAAGGAGCTTTGCCTAGGGCAGATGCCTTGGCACAAATGCCCAGCTATGCTAAGTTTATGAAGGACATATTGTCAAACAAGAGAAGGCTGGAGGAGAATGAAACTGTGATGTTGACTGAGGATTGCAGTGCTAGACTATTACACAAGTTACCACCAAAATTGAAAGACCCTGGGAGTTTCATTATTCCCTGCAATATTGGTAACAAGTTTGTGGATGATGCACTTTGTGATTTAGGCGCAAGCATTAATTTGATGCCATTGTCTCTTTTCAAGAAGCTTGGTTTGGGGGAAGCAAAAGCCACTACTATCACCCTACAGCTAGCTGACAGGTAAATCAAACACCCTAGGGGGATAGTGGAAGATATTCTGGTAAAGGTTGATAAATGTTTGGGAGTAAAATATGAATGGAGAGCATGTATTGGAATCCGAATCCACTTGTTATCACCTATCTCAATTCAACAATTCGTAGTTTAAATCATTCATGCGTTTCTTGACAATCCATAATTCACATACAATTAATTTTCTTTTTCAAGATAAATTAAATCTATCCCAAACATGAAACGAATCTATTCCTAGTCCGAATACGAATGTTTAGAACGCATTAAATCACACAATTATCAATTAGATTGCACATGTCATAGTGTTATTCCTAACATCTAGTGTTCATGTGTTGATCATGCAATGTTCCAACTTATTGTGACTTTTCCAAGACTACAACAAGTAACGATATATTTAACTGGTGACCACTCAATCAAATAATAATAACAATAAAGCATGCAAGATAAATCGAGACAACACAAGAAATTATTAAACTACTAGTTATCGAATCAAAATAAATTAATAACAAGTTTCATCTTCATCGAATACATAAAAGAGATTAGCCTAGCATAATTGATGAATAATCGACAAGAGAATTGATAGACATCACCCGGTCGAATACACGATAAATTGGGATTCTACAGATTTCTCTTATCACCTCCAGCCGTTCACCTTCTGTCCAACCAAAAAAATTCCAGCTGACTTTAAATTCCAGCCTTCACTCAAATGTATCTCCACCAAGGTTGCCGACTTCTCAATGTGTAATATGTATATCCTCCCCTTTTTCACCAATTTATCTTCCACCGAAACTCCACCCAGCTAACTAATCTGACAACCCCAATATTGTCTCCTAAATTGGCTCCTTCCTCCAATTAATTAATCCCCAAAGTCAGCTCCTAATAATCTCTCCACTCAAAACCCAAAGTCACCATATGTATATATGTATATCTTCCGCCGAGTCGTCCACTTCTCCTAATTACTCCACCAGGCGAATTTTTTTTTCCTAAATATGACAGCCCACTAATTGTATATGTTCTCCTCCCTTTTTTCAATCACCAGCCGAGCACCTTCCTTACTAAGTAAAAAATTCTGCCGCTCTAATTTGCTCCCTCAATTCCCTCGGCTCTCCCTTTTTTGCTCTCTAATGCCGTGTATATATATATATATATATATATATGAACATATATATCAATTAATTCAAGGCCCAATTGCACTAAGTAGGGTTTTGTTTAAAGACTCAATTTCTCAAATAAATCAAATTGGTCCTTGTGTTTTTAATTGTGCAATACATGTCTCCATTTATGTCACTTCGAGTTCTTCAATTTTTGGAAGTTGCACTTGAGTCCCACTTTGTCCCTTTTTTTGTACGGCTTTAGTCCATTTTTTCCGTTTCGCATCCAAACGCATTCAAAATTTGATTTTTCCTAAAACAAACAAAATAAATATATAATTAGCAATATCGTATTCTAAAACACTTACAATTATCTAAATTTAAAGTCAAGATAAGTACGAACAACGTACTTATCAAACCCCCCAAACTTAAACTCTTGTTCGTTCGCGAATAAGATAGAATAAAACTAATGAATCAAATGAGCAAAGAACAAATATATGTATATTTTTTTATGTCAACATGTATACTATATGCCTCGATAATCCAGATCAATTTGTACTTCAGCAAGAGTTATGAACAATAAAGCAAAATAAATCTAGTTATCCCATGCAAGATTTTCAAGTGTGTGTTTGAATAGCCAATGTCAAACTCCTACTCATGCAACGATATACTTAAAACTATGTAGCTCATTATGCAATATCAAGCCCAAAACCCATGTGGTCAACCCTATTTATCTAATGATTTTCCTTGCATCACTCATGGATGATCACAACTTACTACTTTTCTCTCGAATCCCAAGGTTCCTTCTATTCATGTGGTTTCTAAACATCAAAAATTTGCATTTTTCCACACCAGGTGGTCAGAATTAGCTAAGTCTGCCCAAGCAATCAATGGTAAGTGGTTCCCTAATCCATGCCTTTAGTATCAAAGTTTCAATCAACAAGCTTATACCAAACAATTTTTTTTTTATAATATATATATATATATATATATATATATATTGAGAACATAGAACGCAGAACAGCTCCAAGGAGACTTACTAGGACGAATAAGTCCTTTTGCAAGTAGGTCCTTGATTTCCTTAGTACAAAACTCAAGGAGTTCTTTGTTCATTTGAATAGGACGAGATTTTGTTGGAATAGCTGATTCATGAAAATCAACTGAATATGGAAGAGAAACAATATGTTTCTTTCTATCCCAAAAAGCATTAGGAATAGTAGAACATACTTCAGTTTCGAATTTTTTGAGAAATAAAGAAATTCTTTCTTTATTAGCTGGATTTTGAAGTTGATCAGAAATCCGCTGAAATTTGATTTCTTCTTTGAGGAAAGAAATGTGTTGTTTTTTGAAATTGATGTTGTTGATGATTTGAGAAATTGACGCTTGCTTGAGAGCATTAACGTCCTTGAAAGAAGGAGGATTGGTAAATTTGAAAAACAAATTTTGACCGAAAACATTGGTCTGAAGACCATTTTCGTTAGCTTGAAAAGGGTAAATTTGAATAATGAAAGGAGTACCAAGAATGACTTCTTGATCCAAATCTTTCACCAAGTAGAAAATGTTTCTAAAACAAATGTTTGAATTGCAAACATGAGCTTTTGAAAGTTTATATTGAATGTTGAGCTTTTTACCATTAGCACCAAAAAGACGCTCAGTAGTTTTCTCAAAGTATTTTGTAGGTATTAATCCTTCTCTGATGCAGTTTTGATCTGCTCCAGAATCAATTAATACTCTAGTGGTAATTTGAAAAGACTTGTCAACGACGATTGTCATTTGACAGTACCATTTTTTAAGTTGAATTCGATTAATAACATTAATCCGTTCTTCATCAGTTTGAAGAGGACTAAAATCATTAATACGAGAATCAGAGGATTCTTCTGAAGAAGAAGAAGAAGAATCAGAATCATTTTGATTTTGAATATTTGAAGAGGAATTTTTGATAATGGTAACATCAAGTTTAATTTCTTTAACCTGACGTTCCAAAAAGGAAATTTGAGACTTCATTTCCCTCACTTCTGATTTCAAATCAGATGATGAAGATTTAGAAGTAGATTCTTGATTAAATCTTTTTAGTATTTCTTTCATACTAAACGATTCATGGGTTTTTGAAGAAGAAGGAAGGAGCGAAGAGAACTTCTTCTTTAATTGAGGATTGTCAATCTGCTCAATTATTTCTTGAATAAGTTCTTCTTCTTTTGTAAGGACATTAATGGTTTTGCAACCACAAATACCTTTACCTTCGCAAGGATGAGAAGAGGAGGAAGAATTAGATTCATTATCAGAATCTTCTTGATACTGATAAATTTTCTCTAATTCAGAATCATCATCAGATGATGAATGAAGAAGATTGAGAAGATTAATCTTAATATCTTCAGCAATTTGAAGATTATTAATTTTGTTCTTCATGGGACATTCATTTGAATAATGACCAGTTTGATGACACTTGAAGCAAGTGACCTTGGCTGAATCACCAGTTTTTTGAAAATGTTTTGGCTTCGAATGAAATTTTTGAAAAGAATTCTTTTGAAAAGATTTTTGAAATTGAGGATGAGATTTTGAAGAAAATCTTTTGGTATTTTGAAAATTTCGTTTCCTCAGAAATGAAGGAAACTTCTTCTTGTTTTTGGAAGAGGGAGGAAGAATTTTTTCAAAACCATATTGTTCACAGAATGAACCCAACTCATGCTTAGACCCAAAACTTTCAGATTTGAGTTTGGCTTTGAGTTTGATATCATTACAGAGGGATAACGCTTCCTTATTGACTTAACTAACAAGTTCGCCATAAGTTAAGTCACCAAAAGGAATTGAATTGTTAAATTGAAGTTTGATTGAATTGCGAACTTTCTCTGCAAAAAGTTTAGGAAGTCCAGATAGAGATCTTTCTTTCCAGAACTCTTGATTGCAGTCGTCGCGAAGCATGACTCTGGTAAGGAAGATATCCTTATACCATCTGAAGTCGTGCAATTTTGGACAAGACAAATTCATCAGAATTTCTGACGATCTATCCTGGAGGAATTCAGGGGATCCAATAAAATGTTTGATAATGGCAAAAACAAGGGTCGTCAATGTATCAGAAACAATCTGATCATTTTCGGTTTTTGTGGCATTAATAACCTCTAAACGACTTGCATCGTTAAGGTAGTTAGACCACCATCCCTTTAATTGTCCAGTGAAGCCAATAATAAGATTATTACAAGCATTCACTTCATCAATCTTTTGACATCTGTAAGCATTGAAGCAAACATACATTTTATTGATAGTTTGAATAATCTGGAATTCCGTCATTCCATCAATATTCCATTCAACGATTTCGTCGCCTGAGTATGTCTCAGTGACTTTCCTTCTAAAAGATGATTCTTCTAAAAGTAAATCTGGTTGAGTAGGACGAGAATAGAATGTTGGAAGTTTTGAAGATTGAAATTTCAATCTGTTTACTTGAAGCGGTGCTTCTTCAACAAATTGGTTTTCGACATCTGAAATGTCAATTGTGTTGATATTTTTTGAAGATGCGGACATTTTTGAAAATTGAGAGGCAAGCTCTTTAATCACTGCAGAATCAGTGTCTAAAGATTTCTTACCTAGATCAGGAGTAAGATTGGTTGGTTTGAAAAGCAACCTTTGATTACTCGAGGAAGATGAAGAAGGAGAATCTCTAATGGAAGAAAAAGCATTAGAGGGAATTTTGAATTTGGCTTCAGTTTCAGAATTGGCTTCAATTCTGGTTAACTGATTACCAATAGTTTGAAGAACAATATTTGTGTAATTGTTCTGAATTTGAAGATTTCTGACATCAACAGTTTTGGCTGCTGTATTATCAGTTCTATCTTCAGGAATTTGTTTGAAAGGAGACGCAGTAACTTCTGCATTCCCATGAGGAATAACGATCTCTTCAAGAGGAGGATATTCCGATTTGAAAGTTTGATTGGAAGAAGTTTTCCAAGTTTTTTCTTTTGAAGATGAAGTTTGAATGGATTTAGGTTTCGAAGAGGATTTGGGTTTGGAAGAAGATTTTGAAGGCTTCTTTTGTTTACCAAAAACTTTGAAATTAATCCATTTGAAAAATGAAATATCTTCTGGTTGAGCAAAGTACTCATCCCAGTAAGATTCAATTTCTTCTTTTGAAAAAGTTTGACGAAAAAGTTTCCTTAGGTTTTTCACCTTAGGAGACTGATCTTTTTTGAATTCAGATCTTCTATCAATGCTAGAAGAAATGACGTTGAGTTGAGAAGATAAACTTCTTCTGTGATGTTTCTTTCTCAGAAGAGGAATGTCTTCAGAAGGAGGCTGCATATCAGATGCAGTCGGTGAATCTTGTTCAGATTCAGTATATTGAGGTTTTGGAATAACAGATTCAAAGTTAACATCTTTGAGTCTGCTGGATGAAGTTGAGAATCTTGAAGGAAAAACATTTGAATTTTGAAAATTTTGAAAAGATTTAGATGAACTAGATCTTGAAATGTTTGAAGAGTTGTTTGATGATTCTCCAAAGATCATCCTAACACTTCCATCAGGAAATGAAAGAATCTGATTAGGAGTATCAGATGAAGGAGGAGGCTCCGGTTTGGAGGCTCTTAGAATTTCCCATTCTAAGCTCCTAGCTTGAAGATTCCATGGAATTCTCTTAGGAATCATGGTGTTAGTATGAAGATCATTCACCTCCATAAGAAGCGATTCGTTTCTTGGAGACGAACGAAGAGCACGAATGTTGAGATTCGTACCCAAGAGTTTGTAATATACTCTGTATATTACAGCGAATGAATTTGATTCATCCAAACTAAGATTCTTAGTTTGAACATGAAGTTTGAGAGTCTTTAAGATATGTTTGTCAAAAAGACTGACTGTGAAGTTTGGATAGCAATTTGAAAAGATTGGACCAGATTCTAGATTTGATTCTAGAACTGTCAAGAGCGAATGCTCGAAGTTTGAATGTCTTTGATCACGAAGAGTAACCAAGACAGGAATGTCAAGTCCAAGTCTGAACAAGGGCTTGAGGGCAATTTGAACAAGACCAATATGTAAGAATTGGAATTTCTTACGATGTTCTTGTATGGAGTTTTTTGAAAGAAGAGCAAGCTCTGTATTTTGACCCAAAACATGCAAGGTTTGCTCATGTGTTTTGATGATGTAATTTTGAGAAAAATCAAATCGACCAATTTCATAGATAGATCCTTTGTCTACCTTAGGAATTGTCCAATTATGCAATAATTGTTCAATTTGATGAATTTGAAGTTCATTTGTATTTTGAAAAGTTTCAGAATCATTTTGAAGTGATTCTTCATTATTTTGAAAATTGTTTGACAAATTATTAGCTCTATTTCTAGAACTACCAGATCCTTTGAACCAACTGGAAAAAGAAGACATAGTCAGAACAAGGTAAGCTTGAAAGGTATTACTACCTGTAGATTGTTTGAGAAACAAGGTTAAGCAAAAGGTCGGACTTTTACCTACTCCCTCCACGTGGTCTTACCCGGGTCTTACACTCTTCTGCCCTGCCTCCGAGGTTTCGAACCATCCACTTACAGAACTTAACCTGTAAAACAAACTCAGAACAGATAGACAACACTCTCCAAGGATAACTTGAACCTAAATGGCTCTGATACCAAATAGAACCCAGGTTAGATAGAACAAGGATAGTGCGGAATAAATTGAAGAAACAATAATCAAAATGCCGAAAAAAGATTCAATTATAATGAAACAATCAAATACTTGAACAACAAATTGAAATATTGAAATTTATATTGAAATTATAACGATGAACGTTACAATGATATTTTGAAATGGAGAAATTAATTGTTGAAGCTAATTAACTCTCAGAGTAGCAAACACTCTTGGAGTAACTCTAACTCTCCCAATTAACTCTGCCTAACAATTGAAATGAACCCTTACATTTATAGAAGACTAGAAATGAAAAAGGTACATCAGAATATTGAATAATTGAACTACAGCTGGAAAAGTCTTGATTGAACAGTGATTGAACAGTGCTCTGTCGACTACTTTCCAAAAAGTAGGAATCTTGAACAGTGATTGAATTTTGAAAGTCGTTGATTGAACAGTGACTTGTCTGCAGCTTTTCCAAAAGCTAGCCAACCACTCCACCAACTCCACCGAAAGTTTGAAAAATCCATTTTGATTTAATAAAGAAAAATCTTTATCAAAGAAATTTTTTGAAAGAAGAGAGACTCTTCATCTGAACTTTTGGCAAGTTCATAGCCATCAACGGATTTGAGAATTCTTTACCAGTTACCGTTTGAACTGGAATAGCTACTGACTTCTGAGGCACAGTAGTACCAAATTTTGAAAACATTAAAATTCATTTGCAAATTCACCAAAAGCATGATGAAAGATTGCAAAATGAAGAACGAACCTGTTAATATTTTCGTTGAAATCATTAACAGTTTCAAAGTATTTTTGCCAAATATTGATTCTACAAAATGGAGAACCCCAGTATCTTTGAGACATGATACAGTTTTCATACCATCTTGCAGCTTGATATTGAAAGGTGAAGAGACGGTGTAATACATGGCAAGTATTACAATTGTAGTTTGAGGAGGATTCTTGGGAAAAGAGAATTGCTTCATTATTGACTTTTGAGAGACAATAAGAAGATTTTTGAGAAGATTTTTTGAATTTTGAAGATTTTGGGATCTCCAAAACTGAATCTTGAGGAAAATCTTCCAAACATGAAAATTGATTTGAAAGAGAAAGAGAAAAAGAATTTTGAACTGCCGAAGGGGCAGGATGTTTGCAATTCTTGAAGTTTCTTGAAGAAGCCATACTAATGAAAATTAGTATTATTAGTTTGATCACTCTTTTGATTTGGACTCACTTTTTCTCTCTTTTGTGTGAGGAATTCTCTTGTGAGGAAATCTGCAAGAATGTTATCCTTTCCTTGAATATATTGAATTTTGAAATCAAAACACGACAAAATGGCTTGCCATCTTGCAAAAATATGTTTTGAAACAAGATTTTTGACGTCCTTTTGCAAAACTTCTTTAGATGCCTTGCAATCAGTTTTCAAAACAAAAGATTTATTTATTAAATCATCTTGAAATTTGGAAACACAAAGGACAATTGAAAGAACTTCTTTTTTGATAGTTGAATAGTTATTTTGAGGACCAGTCCAAACACCAGAATAGTATCTGACCAGCTGTTCTTGATTTGACCCTTTTGGAATCTGTTTGAGGACTCCACCATACCCTATGTCTGACGCATCAGTCTCAACGATAAGATTGGCACACGGATCAATAATTGAAAGGCATGGGATGCTCTTAATGGCACTTTTGACCTTTTGAATGGCTAAGGTACACTCAGGGCCCCATGGTTTTGGATTATTTTGAAGTCTTTTGAAGAGTGGGGAACAAAGAATCCTGATATCTTTGACAAAATCAGAAACGTAATTCACGCACCCAAGAAATCTTTGAAGAGAAGTTTTATCAAGGATTTGATCTGGAAATTTATCAGTAAAATCCAAACTTCTTTGAATTGGTGTAATAGTTCCTTGAAAAATTGTATGTCCAAGAAAACGAATACTTTCTTGACATAAAACAATTTTCTTTGCAGAAACTGCTAAACCATTAATTTTGACAATATTGAAAAAAGTATGCAAATGTTTGAAATGCTGTTCTAAACTCTCAGAATAGAGTAGAACATCATCAATGTAAACAATGAGAAAATTTTGAAAAGGATTAAAAATGTCATTCATAATTTTTTGAAATTCAGAAGGAGCATTTTTAAGTCCAAATGGCATAACATTCCATTCGTATTGACCAAAGGGAACATTAAATGCAGTTTTGTAGCGATCTTCTTCTTTAAGTTGAATCTGCCAAAATCCTGACTTCATATCAAATTTTGAAAAGACAACTGCTTTTTGAAGACGATTGAGAAGATCTTTCTTTTGAGGCATTGGATATATATATATATATATATATATTTTGAATGACTTTTTCTTTTTATATCCATATCTTTTACCATCTTTGTGCAATACTTTTCTCCGTACTTGCTTTCTAATTGACCCCTGTAGCGAGCTTTAGGTCGGTGGCTCCCAAGCCAGACGGCTTTAGGGCACCAGGTTTGAAAGACCCCTTGGACTTAATTACTCGAGTCAAAAAGGCATTTGAAGAGTAGAATAAGACCTTCAGCATTTTTCTGTTTTTATGCCGGCAATGGTTTACACTCGTTGACCAAGACCTCTTCAACCAATGACACATTTCAGGAACTACAGACCCTTAAAAGTTCAAGCCTACCTTCACCACTTCTTTCCACCCCCAAACTGCTCTTGAGCAAGTTTACTTTCTAAGTTTTAAAGGTTGGGATGTCTCATCATCTAAGTTTAGGGATTATCAAGTCATTCCTAAGTTCAAATTGCATAAATTTGCCCCACATGTATTAAACAAATCCCTACATAAGTAATAATCCAACAATGGCTATGTGCGCGTGAAGATGAAATCTAGCAAGTAGTAACTAGTTCATAAAATTCTTGTTTTCATGCTGTTCAAAATTCAAACCAAAGCAAAATTTGATCCATACTATATCCTAGGCAATACACATGTCAACAAGTTTTTCAAATTTTTCGTTTTTTTTTTTTTTTTTTTTTTTGAATACATGCTGAATAAAAAGAAAACTTTAGCAGAAAAATGAACTACCCACCCCTAAACTTAAAATATACATTGTCCTCAATGTATTAGATCAAGTATATAAAAAGTATAACTAGGAGAGGTTAAAGGACTTCCCTGGTCAATCTGAATGTGATGGAGATATGCATTCCTAAAGTTCCCTGATCATCTTCCTGTTACAGAATCAGTCCTATCAAGGCAAAAATGAAATTCAGGCATTAGAA
The DNA here is from genome assembly GCA_963555705.1 of Ligustrum vulgare. NCBI lineage: Eukaryota > Viridiplantae > Streptophyta > Magnoliopsida > Lamiales > Oleaceae > Ligustrum > Ligustrum vulgare. Next base: position 25,981,350 of record OY743177.1, on the reverse strand, counting down.
ATGTTATTGGATGAAGATGTAAAAATAAATAAATAAAGCAAACAAATAAATAAATAAATCAAACTAATGCATATAAAGCTGAATAAATAAAAGAAAAGAAAATTGGGTTGCCACCCAACAAGCGCTTGTTTATAGTCATTAGCTTGACTTTGATATTTTGGCTACTCTTCATTTGGATTTTCAAGTGGTAGGATTGTCTTCTCTTTGGAGTAATCACCCCCCCCCCAATAATTCATACATTTATGGTAATACTTTTTTAGTAATTTGGACAAATACCTACTTAATTGTGAATATTTTGTAGCTAAATATGTTTAACATTCAAACTTATGGAGACAACACAAGAAAGAAGCTAAATGAAGGATTTATTGAAGGAATTGAAGAGAAAAGAGTCCTATCGTGCAAAGACTAGATGTTTGGGGTCCTATCTGTCACTTCTAGGAAGCTTTGGACTTCTTGGGAAATTGACGGAGGACTAAATTGCAAGTTCCAAAAAGTTGAAGGACCTCGCATGCAATTTTAGAATGACCCATTTGAAAGGAATTGGAAATTGTGGGGACCAAATTGATCGACTTTGAAAGTTGGAGGACCTCGATGGCAATTTATTCAAGGACCAGACCGCAAACACTCATCCAGCTAAACCACGCGGACGCGTGGTTTGAACCAAGTGGCACGTGCGGCTCAAGGCAAAAATCTGACCAGAACCAAAACCATGTGAGCCACACGATCACAAGGTCAATAATTTAAAAAATATTCTGGGCCGACTCGGTTCGGCCCAAAATCTGTTGAACCTGGATTTATGCGTTTTTGGGCAATTTAGAGGCAATTTGGCTGGGGTTTTGACATTATTCTTGCTCCCTTTCAAGTTCCAAACCTTTTTCTCTCATTTGTTCTTCATTTTGTTTACTTTTCTCTTGTAATTAGTTAGTTTAGCTGGTGAATGTTGATTGAGGGGAGAAATACCCATGCCATTGTGAAAGAATAGTGATATTTTGAAGTAATCATCATTGGTTAAGGGAAGTATTTATTGCTTAATCCTTATATTTCTCTTTTTACTTTACTTCATAGTTGAAATGATGCATTTAATTCTTGAATTTTATTGTTGTTTCACTATGGGCTATGTTATTTAGTGTTGGGATGATTGATGAAGTTTGACCTAACTTAGTTGATTTTAATGTTTCTAGATCAATACAATATTTGCTCTAGGTTCTTGTTTAGGATAGAGATATACCTAAAACTCTAGATGATCCATTAAGTTATTTTTACAAAGGTTTAATGCAATTGGTGTGTTTTTAATCGACATAGAGATATAGTAGGTTAATTCCACTAATTAGGGTTGATTTCACTCGAGAGAGGTAATTAGCTAAACTTGAAAAATCAGATCTAACATACTTAGTAAATTGCATTTCTATTTGCTTGTTGAGAATTCAATTAGGTAATGGTCAAGTGGAATCACGAATCCCAACACTCCTTTATCATCAAGTTATCACCATTTGTCTAGTTATTTATTTACAATTGTGATTTTAATTCTAGTACTGAACATTTCCAAAATCAAAACTTTAGGTGGCGTTCTGTTTGCATTTTATTTTGTATTTTCATTTTCGAAAATGTTTTGTATTTCTTGTTTTTATTTTTCTTTTCAAATTTGCTGAAAACGCGTTTTATTTGTCATTTATGAAAACTGTTTTTGAAAATGAAAAGCTGAAAAATACGTTCTGTTTGAAATTTTGTAGAATACTACTTAAACTATTTTTAATTAATTTGCTCGCAGAATACTATTAGCTCAAATTCAAATTTCCTTTCACAATACACTAAAAATATGGTTACATGCAACACATTAATGTGAACATTAAGAGTCTATATTAACACAGCTTGATCAAGTTCGGGATTTGAGGAAGCTCTAATTCTATTAAAATCCAGAAAATACAAGTTCTTTCAAAACCGGCAGAGTCCATTTATCAAGGCATTTTTTGAAATATAAAACAGAATTCTCACATAATTTTTTTGTAATGTTGATATTGAATCCAATAAGACTTTATTTAAGCTTAGTTCCAAGTTAAGATAATTCTCCCAAAAAAATTCTTTATTTAGGCTTAATTCCAAGTTAGGATAATTCTAAAAAAAAATAAAAATAAAAATAAAAATTTTATATTAAGCTTAGTTCCAAGTTAGGATAATTTAAATAAAAAAAAAAATCAAAATCCCATAACTCTTTTTCCGCGTTTTCAACATTTTTTGTTGAAATACACACAAAACGCCCGTTTTGCGTTTAGTTTACAATTTTTTTTTCCGAAATGCGTTTTCGAAAATGGTAAAGAGGACGCTTTTTTAGTATTTTGGAAAATAAAAACAGAAAACGACCTCAAAACAGCAAGGGGAACAGAGCCTTATTGTGTGTGTTTCTTGTTTAACTTGATTAAACTAGAGGGTAATTAGACTATACAATCCTTGTGGGATCGATAAATCGTACTCATTTAGTCCACTATCACTTGTATGCGATACGTGCACTTGCGATGCGTTTCTAGCGAACAATGACTAACCCACAGGTGCATTGACAATTTCACATTTTGACTCAACATAGCATTATATCAAGGTGAAAGGTGCGTGAATGTTGACATCACGTCACTTAGGTTTTGGAAAAACCACTTCTAAATTGTGGATCTTAGGCACTCAAACAGTGCTTCAATTGGGTACTTCTTTGCATTTTTAATTGTCGAGTTAACTAAATCGGCAATATTGGACGTCATGGTTGAGTACCTATCTGTTGTCATCTACGATCGTGGCCATTTCTCATATCCAACGAGTTCATGCATTCATGAAAACGTAAACGAGTTACTATTTCAAAAATTTAAGAAATTGGTAATTTAATATGTGAACGACACATACCAGGTATCCCCTAACCTCCTCATGAATTGCGTCCATTCTCCTCATGTGTGTCTTAAATTCACTTTTAGTGTAAGCCCTTGTTGCAACATTAAAAGGTATTATGATACCCTTTACTTTCTTACCATATTCTTTCTTTACATTTTGAAACAAATGGTATGTACACGCTCCATGCAAAGCTTTCAAGAACACCTTGTCAACTGCATGCGGTGTGCTTCTATAACGGTCAGACACAATACAAAACTTATCTCGATCTCCATATACTTCTCAAACTCGTAATAAGAACCATTCCCAAGTGTTATTATTCTCTCCATCTCCCACTCCAAATGCAATAATAAATATGTTATTGTTAGTGTTTTGTGTGCATGCACTAAATAGCGTACAACAATTTCTACTTGTTAAAAAAGTACCATCAACTACGATCGCTGCTTTGCAGTGCTTCCACTTTGTAATTGACACACCTAAAGCCACAAAACTGAACAAAACCTGTTCTCATCATTATTTTAAATCTTTGTAGGTTTCCGTATGACTCGTCCGATTTTCCTCCAATCATCCTTATTGCATGTTCTCAAGACCGCCACGCTTTGTCATAATTAATTGTCACCCTATTTGTCTCTTGCATGTCCTCAATGATGTCTCCAGGTTTATATATTCTCCTAGTTGATAGAAACAAGTACTTTATACAAGTCACAACGACTAGCGTACTCTCCTGATGATGATCTCCCAAAACTACACCAACAGAACATCTATGTATCTGATCCACATTTCTTATGTTAAAGTTTCCTAAGATATCCATTCTTGGTGCTCGTAGAGTCCAGTTGCAACACTCATCTACACATTTTATGGTGTATGTTTTCGTGTCATATTTCATTACAACAAACTGAAATATATATTTTTATGGCAAATAAACTGACTGTGGTTATGAGGAGTTCCTTATTTATAAAAACACCACCGACAGCAACTTCTTCAGTATTTGGGCGTGATATGATGACATTCGATACCCCCGCTCTTTTATCAACCATAAAATGATGTGTTCCGGACCCTTGACAATCGGAGTCATAGCAGGCTTGACGGAAAAAGTTAAATATTCAAGCCAAAGAAAAGTGCAATCCAGTCAACCATGTCGGAATTAGATGCATAATATGTGTTTTTCGAGTAGAAATGGGCTACTAAGCAAAACTCATGGGCTTTAGCCCTTGAGCCGACTGATTTTATGGTCAAATTCCATCATTTGGGGCTTCAAAATAGCAAGTCAATTATGCAAACGGAAATTAGGATTTTTACGTATTTTTAGGTTAAATTTTGTTTTTAATTATTTGTTTGCCTATTTTAGAATTTTAGTCTAATTAAAATTCTATTTTGAGTAAATTAGCGACTAGGTTATTTTGCTTATTTATACGCTTTCCCCATTCATTGTAATTTGATTATTGAATAAAAAGAGATTGAATGTTTTTCAATTGTTTAATGTGTGGATTCATATTACAAAACCGAACTTATCAAGATTGATTATCTTGTACCGTTCATCCAGAACTTATCAAATATTCGCGAGAGTATTTGTGGCGTTCAAAATCAGAAACTCATCAGGGAGATTGGACAAATCCTTGTGGCGTTTCGAAAGTCGTGGTTCTTTATTCCACATCGTCGAGCCATCGCGTCGTGAATATCGGGTCATGATTCATCCGTCCAACCACAACCTGGGTTTGGAACTTTCCGGCGTTTCTTCCGCGCTTCGAATCTCATCATAAACTTTATATACTCTGCAAGTTCATTACCCATTTCCTTGATGGTGGGACTGGTATCCCTCAAAGACACACTAAAATGTTCATTTACATATGAAGCCAACTGAACCAATGAAAGGAAATGGACAACATCATTTTTTGATTGAGTTCTTTCAGCTATCACAGCGTCAGCCATTATTGGGTCCAAAACAGACACACATCCACACATAGCGGAAATGTTCGTTTATCAGTTTCATCCTTTTTAAGTTGCAAATAAAATTCCAGCGAACTTTTTTTCCAATTCCTTGTCTATTTGGGGGGACATCATTCTAATAAGTCTTTTATAAGAATAGCCAAGTAGCACTATTAAATTGAACACAGAATAACCAGAATAGTAGCATGCATCGTCCCACTCTCCATCGAAGTGAATGAAGACGATAACTGAATCCATAAAGTGATCAAATACCAATTACCAACTTTCAGGTCTGATAGGCGAATATCACAATGAAATTTAAATGGCTATATTCAAACAAATATTATCATGTTCTTCATACTGTTAATATAAACAAGACTTGGTGCAATCTCTGTGGAAAAATCCAAGTTGATACAATGGTGTACAATTTATACATACCCAGTACTTTACCATAAACAACTATAAAAAAATATAAACAATTATTATTTACCTTAATGACCGATTCCAACATAGTTGATTCTTGACAATACGTACGTGTTATGGTATTCTTGAAACTAGACGATGAATTTCATATCTGAGTAGTGGTAGTTATTCTATATAAATAATGATATAAGTGATATGATTATGAAACTAATTTGGAAAATGTGCACTGATACTTTCCAGTTTTAGTGATGTAGGACTTAATTGTTGATTATGTTTTTCAAAATTTCTACGACAAATTGCTTATTTTAACTCATCGTAACTACCCTTCCTTAATAAGGGATAATATATCCATTATCTCTCCAGTTCTGGACATGAGGCAGTTTTGAAAATGTATAATATTTTTATTCTGTTTTCCATTTTTCCAGAAATTGAGTTGCATATTTACAAATTTGGTTACAGGGGTATCACTCCAAAGTTCACAAATAATTATTTGAAATTTTGACATTGTAAACCTATAATTAGTTTCTCTTTGAAGAGTGCCCTATGAAGAGAATTGAAAGAATCTTCCTATTAAAATCTAGAAATCTATTAAAAATGGGAATGAGGAAAAAACTTTTTGATTTTCTATTTTACCCTTATACATTTAGCTTAGTTACATTAAACATTAAAATATATATATATATATATATATATATATATATATATTGAAATTATTTATATTGTAAATTATCTAGATAATTTACAATATAAATATAATTTATAATATAAATTAGTTTATCATCTAACAATTTATAGTTTTATAATATAATTTTATATAATTATTCTCATATTATTATATTTTTTTTTTCATTGATTTACTATTAAGAAAATAATAAAAATTACTTTGTCCTTTGATAAATATTATTATGATTATAATAAATTAATATTACACTTAAAAATATTACATAGACAATTTTAAAATTTGAATTGTCTATTCAAATTCTATGTTTACATTGTATATATGATGAATGAATATCCAAATGAACTTCAATCCATGATTCCATAAGATTATAATTTCATTAATTCGTGATTTTTATTTTATAGGTTACATGAGAAAATATTTTAATATTTTTAAATCACATTTACTTCTCTTTTATCTTTTTATTATTTGGGTGTCACGATAATTTTTCAAGTTTTGTACTGAATTATTATAGTTTTTATTTTAAATTTTTAAGAAAAATCATGTTAAAATTTTTTCTTTATCATTTAATAGGTATTATTATAACTACAAAATATTAATATAATATATAAAGTATTACAATTAGAATTTCTAAAATTGAATTATCTACTCAAATTCCATAATTTACAATGTGTATATTATGGATATAATAATTACCTGGACTTCAATCCAAGATATTATAATTTCATTAATTCATGACTCATTTTAATAGGTCACATGAAAAAAATATTTTACAAATTTTTAATTCAAATTTATATACAATACTATTACAATTACATTACATTAATGTAGATTAATTTATGAATTAATATTTTTATGACATTTTACAAGTATTATTTCATTGATTTTCATATTCAATCAATACATGAAAATTAGAATCAATACCCTAAACTCTTATATTAATTAGGCTATGTTCGGTAACAATAAAGTAATTTATTTATGGTTTTGAAGTAAAATGTATGGTTAAAAAGCAAAAAGAAAAAATGTGTGTAATTAAAAAATGGTTTGAAAAATTGTGTTGTTTATAAATTAGTTTATAAATTGCAATGATTGCATTAAAGAACAAATGCTTAACAACATTAATAACATAATTCATTACATTGATTTTTTATTTAATAATATACAATTTTATAATATAATGTCATATTATTACATGTATCTCATTCTGATTTTGTAACACAACTTGAAATTTTTTCAACAAAAAAAAAAATGAGTACATTGATTATCGCAATGAAACCTAATTGAGATATTTCCTTAAGAAATTGAAGAATTTGTCAGTTTCGACGAAGTAATACATCATACAAACCAATTTTATTAAGAGGAGATCATAAATATATTATTACCAAATTGTATCACAATACATAAGTTAATATTGAAAAGAAATTATCTACTAATGTTCTTAAGGAATATGGACAATGATCTTTGCAATGAATGTTGACCTATGATTTTTCATGTATATATTTTTTTAATTATAACAAATGAAATATCTTGTATTAATAATGGTTTCAATTCTTGAGTTTTATCACATATATGTCATTTGAGAATTTCGAGACCCAAATCGTCATCCATTGAAGTACAAAGCAATCAAAAAGAGATTTGAAATGAACAAGATTTTCGAAGACCGAAGACTAAAGTTTTAGAAGATTTATGTTGAAAAATATCAACTTATTTGTAAAGGTATCGAATTCAATTTTTAGCAAATTCATAAATCTCAAAATATTTTTCATAAAATCATTACCTGCATAAAAATGATTTTTAAAATCACAACATGATATAGATTTTGGAAAAATGAAGTTTTTGATACAAAAATAAAAATTCAAAAATTTACTATTTCGTCGACCGAAAGTATCCTGATCGACCGAAAGTTTGATCGACCGAAAGTATCTACTCAACCGAAAGTCTAACGGTTTAAAATTTCTCAACTGCTACAATATTTCAGCCGACCGAAAGTCCAGTGTTGGCCGACTGAAAGTGTCTGAGCTTGATTTTTCTTGATCTATAAATAGTCAATCTCTTGCATTCAATTTCACCAACTACTAGAGCAATTAAGAGAGCAATATTCACTTGAAAAATCATTAAGCTTACTTTATTTTTCATTCTACTTCATTTATTGCAAAGAATATCTTGATTGATCAAAAATTATTCATATTTTTTATCAAGTATTCTACATTGAAGAAAACTCATTATTTCTACTTTATAATTGATCATTGATTGAGTTCTTCATCACCAAATACTTATTGAAGTATATATCTCTCTTCATACTTAATTAAGTATTATTTGGAAATAGAGATCATTGGTTGAAAAACTTTGATTGAAGCTAAACTTTTTCAAATCATTCATCAAAGTTTTTCATATATACTTGAGCTTTAAACATTTGCTATCTATTGAAGTGTTATCCTAAACTCTCGAAATATTTGACTTGATTATATCATTTGTTAAGAGAATTTATTAAAATTGTAAAATTCTTATTTGTATTTTGATTGTTTCGAGATCCTTGTGAAAACTCGATTGTAAAGGATAAGTGCTCCTTGTTGTAAAGTCACCTAAGGATAAGTGCTCCTTGTTGTAAGTCACTTAAGGTTTCGATACTCCTTATTATAAGTGATCAATATAGTGGGTTTGGCCTTACTCGTAACGAAGAGCTCGGTAATAGAAGACGTAGATCACGTTGGTTGATTGAACTTCCTTAAATCATTGTTTGCACTCTCTTATCCATTTTTACTTACTTCCATTGATCTTATATTTATTTCATTATTTCATAATTGTGTAATATCTTTATTTAGTAGTATTTGGTAAATTGTCTAAGTTCTTTTATCTCTATCTCATTACCTTGATAAGTTTAGTGCTCCTAATTATTTATTGTCCATAATTGATTAATTGTATCAAAATTAAGAGTGTTTATCGAAAAAGTTTTGTAAAATCAATTCACCCTCGTCTTGGTTAGTTTATCTTGGGTTGTCAATGAAGCTATCATGATTTCAAGACACATATTATCCGTGCAAAAATAATCCTTGGACAACATGTTGAAAAAAAAAAAAAAATTCCTTCCATGCTTCCCATTAACTCCGGCAAATAATGAAGGATATTCATTCAAATGCTAAAGAAACAATTTTCAGTACTTCTATGTTTTGCAATGATTGATAACGCTTGAAGACAAATATTACCTACTGTTGAAATGTACCTACTTGAACATGTATATTACATGTGCAACTATATGTAGCAATTTCTCACAGATTTTCAACGCAAACAATAAAAATCTAAATAAAGGCATAAAATAAAATTAAGGAAAGCTGTGAAACGTTGACAAAAATATTTTGTTAAAAATTTTATTAAAATAAAGACTTTACATTTCAGTTCACTCAATATTTTCACATTGTATACATAATTTCATAAATAAAAAACATTATACATAACATTTATTTTATACAAACAGTGACCTTAAAAGTCTCTCTTTTATTATAGTATAGTAGAGTCAGGGATAAGATGTGCAGGGAGCTCAATTTTTTACTACTAATAATGTAAAATGTGTAGTTTTGTGCCAAAAGACAAATTATTATTGATTTATTCTGTTTCATTTGATGGTGTTCTAAAGTTTACATTTTTAAGTTGTTCCATAAGGGGATTCTATTAGTGACTATATTTGACGCTTGAACGGCTCTCTATACAAATTTGGAGATATTGATGACACACATAACTTAGAAGATTGGGTACTTGCAACACATAATTAGAATGTTGAACATCAACAGAGTTGAGCACATATCATATCATTTTAATCATATCATTCCACTTATTAAGTAATGAATTGGTCCAGCCCATTTTATTTATGATTTGAGAGGTGGAGGACCTTAGTTGCAATTTCAAATAAGTTTCCAATTAACTTAATGCATTTGAAAATTGTCTTCACGCAAAAACAGAGGCTGGAGTCAAAAAAACAAAAAAAAAGGAACGCACAATGGATTGAAAAAGGTTAGTGGGTTTTTCACTTTGGCTGAAAATTAATACACACGCATAGGTGATTGAGAGATAAATGCAACCTATAAAATACTCCTTCAAGTCCAATTATATAAGTTGTCTTTCATTTTTCGTTTATCCTAATTATATAAACTTGTTTTTTTATTGAAAAGTATTTATTTTATTTGTTTACCAATGTATACCTATTTATTACTTCCAATATACTCGTTTTGATATTAAATAAGGATAAGTTGGAAATTTTCTTTATAAAAATTACCTTTTCAATGACATTAAATATGTTTTCTTAATCTGTGTGAAAAGTCAAACAAGCCTATATAATTGAGATAGAAGGAGTATTAGAAGAAAGATTATTTTTATTGGGTTTCTTCTTCCTCAACTTGATTTCTCTAAGTATTATCTTAGAATGATTTTAGGTTCTATTTATTCTTCATTATTGTTGTTGTTGGGTTCCATCTATTATATTAGATGATGTATATTTTGGTTGCCAAGATTGATTTTTGAAGGTGTGCATTGGGTTATCTCTAGATTTATGGCAAAAATCTAGGGAATAAATATTGTATTCCTATTATTTGGTAATAGTGGAACTATCGGTTTGTCTCGTCGATTTTCCCTTCTCATTGGAGGGTTTTGCGATGTTAAATAATTATTGGTGTTCTTGCATTATCATTTAGTATTCCGATATTCTATTGCTTGTGTATTGGCTTGTTTGAGTAGTTTAAATTCCTATTTTAATCACATGGAGTTTGAAGGAAATATTTAGCATTGTTACTTATGTTGACAATTCTAGTAGTCCAATTTCCCAACAGTGGTATCAGAGCGTATGTTGGATTGTCTAGATTAAAATAGAGGATTCGGTTAGTTGTGCTATGATTAGACTCACTAATCATAAATGAGTGACTTGAAAGTCTTGGATGGAGGATATCTTTTATTGTAAGGATTTACATGACCCTATTGAGGGTGATACAGCTAAACCGAATGATATGTCAGAAAAAGAGTGACCAAACAGAATAGAAAGACTATTGGAACTATAAGATAGTGGGTTGATAACAGTGTGTTTCATCGTGTTGCACATGAGACTGACGCATAGAAATTGTGGTCAAAATTGGAGTCTATATTTGAGAAGAAGATTGCATCCAGAAATTCTTTTCTGATTAGAGACTTGGTCAACATGAAATACAAAGACGAAATAGGTGTAACATAGCACTTGAACAATTTCCAGAATATTGTAAATTAGTTGTCTACTATGGGTATGAAATTAGAAGGTGAGTTGCAGGCTTTGTTGCTTTTGAGTTCTTTACCAGATAGTTGGGAGACCTTTGTTGTGACTATCAGTAATTCTGCTCCCAATGGTGTTTTGACTATGGACTCTATAAAAGAAAGTATGCAGAATGAGGAATCAAGAAGAAAGTCCTCAGGTGTACGTGCAGGATCAGATCATGCACATGTTCTTGTTGTAGAGGATAGGGGGAGAAATCAGAATAGATGGAAGAAAGGTCGCAGCAAGTCAAGAGGTCGATCAAAATCAAAAGACAAAAAGTCGCTTGATATCATTGTGGTAATGTGGACCACATTAAAAGAAATTGTCGGATTTGGTTGAGAGAGGAAAGAGAATGTAGTAATCAAAAGAAGGGAGATGAAAAGAACACTAAAGTTATTGTGCCCATTGGTGATGAAGTACTTTCTTGTGTAGATTGTCATTTCCTACACGTGGGTGATCCTAGTACTGAGTGGATTGTTGATAGTGGTGCTTTCTATCATGTTTGTTCAAACTTGGACTTATTTGCAAAATACACAGCTAGTGATTTTGGTTTTTCAAATATGGGAAATACTAGCCAATATAAAATTATTGGGATTGGTGATATTTAGTTGCAAACAGAACTTGGTTACTCCTTGATACTGAATGATGTGATGCATATTGATGATATGCGCCTCAATCTAATTTCAGTTATGGCTCTTGACAAATAGGGTTATTATAACAAATTCGATGATTTGAATTGGAAATTGTCAAATGGCACTTTAATTGTTGCCAAAGGAAAAGTCGGTTGCACTCTCTACAAGACTTATGCAAAAGCTTGTAAAAATGAGGTGAACGTAGTTGAAGATACTTCTCCTGATTTGATGAGAACCGAGAAAGTCAAACCTCGATGCGCAAGCCTGTGGGACCCATGACGAGATTCGATGCTAAGGAGGTTCAAGATTAGAGGCTAAACAAGTAATTAAAGTCAAGAAAAACTAGCCAAGAATCAAGTGGAGCCAAGAAGTAGAAGAAATTGGACTGAGCCAATTTAGGTCGACCGAAAGTCATTCCGGTCGACCGAAACTCTGCAGAGGATTTTTGAAGGCTGCCTTAGTCACGTTCATCTGAGGGTTGGTTGACCGAAAGTCCCATTTCAGTCGACCATGTGATCGACCGAAAATGGTTCGGTCGACCGTGTCAGTCGACCGAAACACTCCGTTTCAAAAAAACGGGGTTTTTCTTGCAAATTTCGAATTTTACCTTTTGCCCATTTTGTACATTATATACACATTCTTTTTCATTTGTATGATAACTTGGATGTTCATGGTAATGCTCTTGAGAGCTTAGTCTAAAGAGACCCCTTTTGAGGTAAGGTTAAACCTTTTTGATCTTGTATTTCTTTAGGAATGTAATCAACTTTGCTTGAGTATTATTATTCATTTATTCTTGTGTTATTGTTTATTTTCTGCCACCTTGGGATTTGTTTGGTTGATACCCATTGGGTTAGAGTTTGTTAATCCTTGAATTTTGGGTTAGATTTAAACTTGGGTTAAGGTGTTTATTGCTTTATTTACCACTTTAACTTTCTTGGGTTTTGTATTAAATTGTTGTGAGAATTTTCAGTCAATATATCGAAGGGGTTCGCATCATTTGGTATCAGAGATTGGCTCTAATTTGGTAAACCTATCTGTACATTATTGTTGTTGTTATTCAAAAAAAAAAACGAAAATTGGGGGAAAATTGGGGAAAATTTCATATGCCCATGAGTAATTCTTGATTCCTACATATTGGGTATATTGATTGTTACATTTGTTGGGGGTTTCCATTAGCCAAACATTTACAAAACCTACACTTTCCAAATTATGTATTCAAAGTGTTTGATAAATTGTCCCAATGAAAAATACTCCATTAATGCTTTGTTGTTCAATGTCCATATATTGCTAATTACTTGGGGCTATCCAATTTCCATTATTGAGAGTATCATCAACATTTTATTCCATATATCACTTGCTCCATACATTGGGTAATTGTTGATCATTCATTCCTTGCCACAATTGTGTTGTTGTATATCCACATTTAAGGTCATTCAAAGATTGAGTACAAAGTGTTTGACAAATTGCCTCATTGAAAAATTACACTCTTGTGCTTATTTCCTCTACATGTATGCCTTGTCTAATACTTGTGGTTATTCAATCTCATTGTTGAAATTGGGATCCTAGCATCTTATCCCACATAAATATTGTTCCTTTTGAGTATAACAAGCACATAAATTCTACTAGCTATTTGTGTCTACTTGTTCTAAATTCTTTCTTCCTTGTTGGTGATTTCTTTAACTCCACAAGAATTATACTTTGTGGTTTAGTTGATTACCTTCCTTGGAGAACTTGAGAAAGGAGATTTTGAGTGGAAAAAGGTAAGAGTGGTGAGCTCAATAGAGGGTAAAAGTCAAATTTGAGTGAAACACATGAGAAATATTTTCTTGTGAGAACACTTTTACACTTGCACACCATGTCCATTTTCAATTCTCAAACTCAAGATTTGAAGTACTTGTTGGAAAATCTTTCAACCACCATGGCTAGACAAATGGAGAAAAGTGGGGGTGAGTTGGAAAATTTAGGAACAAGAGGGGAGAGTACGTCAAATAGGGGAGGTGAAGAAATGATGTGTAGTAGAAGAAGGGTGAGGGATAAATTTGGGAACATTGTGTATAGGGATGGAAGTAGAAAACAAAATGGGAGTTTGAATAGGAAAATTAGAAGGGATGCTTGGGATGATGAAAATGAGAGTGAACAAAATGGGAGCATGCATAGGAAAAGAGGAGAATGGGTAGATATGAGTGGGGATGGAATTGATGATAATATTGATAGAACAAAAATAAAGAGTCCATCATTCCATAGGAGGGATGATAATGAAGGGGAAGTTGAAGGAGGTTGGAGAATGGGTAGATAGGAGTGGAGATGGGATGGATGAGAAGGTTAATATTGAGCAAATGAAGGCTTCATCATTCCATAGGAGGGACGGTAGTGGAAGTAGAGAAGTAGTGAAGGAGATGAATGCTAGGCTACCAAAATATTTGGACCATGATAATGAGAGGAGAGAGTTGGAGAGAATTGCTAGTCCACCAACATCTTTGGCCCTTGATAATGAGAGGGAAACACATGGAGAATATAATTTCTATACTAGGTGCCTAGTGAGTGATAAACCATGTGATCTCATGATAGATAGGGAGATTGGCACTAATTTGGTGAGTGCTAGTAGGGTGGAGAAATTGGGGTTACCGGTTATGAAGCATCCTAATCCTTATATATTGTAAAGGTTGAATGACTATGGGGAGGTGAGGGTAAGTGAACAAGTTCTTCTTACTTTTCACATTGGTACTTATAGTGATCAAATATTATGTGATGTGGTTCCCATACACACTACTCACCTAATTTTGGGGAGACCTTGGCAATGTGAGCGAAATGTGAATCATGATAAGAAGAGGAACCGGTGTAGCTTCTAAATGGATGAAAAAAAGGTTGTGATCCTATCTTTGAGCCCAGAAGAAGTATGCAAAGACCAAATGAAACTCAAGAAGGAATTTGAGGAAGAAAGAAAAGAAAGAGAAAATAGGAAATCAAAAGAAAAATCACTTGAGAAAATTGATGTCAACACAAAAGTGAGGCCGAATGAAAAAGAGAGAGTTGGGACCACGATCCTAGAAAAAGGTGAGGAATTGAGAGTTGGAGCCACGACTCCAGAAAAAGGAGAGGCAAGAGAAGAACTGAGAGTTGAGATTCCTACCTCAGAAAAAGGTGAGGGAGTGATGAGTGCCACCCAGAAAATTGAGAGAAAAAATCACCCCAAGATGTTCTTTACTCTTGAATATTCTAACACTTCCCTCCCTAGCTTGGTTACTTCTTTGTTGCAGGGGATCGTTAAGCATACTTATCAAAGCAATAAGGAGCTCCAAAGGCATGCCGTGTGGAAGAAATTCATGGAAACATTTTCCTACAACAACGAGTACAACCGAGGTAAAGAAAATGGGATAACCAATGCAACATTTAGGAGGTATGCTCCTAACATTTCTTTGAATGCAAGGTTATTGTGTTTTGAATATATTAGACGGTTGTATGATCTTGATATATATTTGATAAGTGTGTTTTTGACTTGTGAAAATGTAACATGTGGTAGGGATCATTGTCATGATGAGTGCTTAATTTGTAAATGCAACTTTTCGCATGTGCCAAATTGCATAAGTACCAAATCCTTTTGTGAAAATGTTGCATATAGTAAATTTCATGAGCATGATGAATTCCTATTTTGTGAGAATATGCTTGACGTGCATATTTTCTCTCTAAAGAAATTGCTAGTTAAGGGAATCAATGGGAGAAATTTATTGAGGTGTTTTGATGATAAAATGACTTCACTTCTAACATTTCTTGATGCCCCCTCATTTTGTTTTGAACATGTTAAGGGCATGCATGTTAATAATCCAAATTTGTTAAACATTTATGAATCATGTTGTGAGCGATATCTCGATGAATTTTATGGGCATGATAACTATTTGTTTTGGAAAGTTTGATTGTTTGTTTCTAAATGTGCCATGCGTGAATTTCTAATGAGTGAGGCGCATGTTTGTTGTTTGATTGGGCACTTTGAAACCAAGGGGGCCGTGGAAATATTTTGTGATCGCTTTTATTGGCCTCATTGGAAAATTGGTGATAAACATGTTTGCACTTGTGGTAAAGGCCGAACGTTCAAAATGGCTAAATCTAAGTTTTTACCTCAAGTTTTATACACACATTTGCACGTTCCCAGTAAACCTTGGATTAATCATTCTATGGAGTTTGTGTTGGGTTTACTTAGACTAAAGAAAAGAAATGATGCTAATTTTGTGGATGTTGGTAGGGGTATTAAACTTTCACATTTTACTACATGTCATGAAACCAGCATTTTATCAACATGATGAATCTTTTCTTTTGGGGAGTGGTGCATTTACATAAAAATGATGCTCAATTTTTGGTTGTTAAATTTGCTTGCAATGGAAGTGTTCGTCCTATTAGCAAATTTCTCCACTTGATGTTGCTTATGGCCCTAGCCTACTAACTCTTTTGAGCTTGATGTACTTATTTATTGATGGAAATGTTAGTTTAGGGGGGCATAACAAAGCAAATCTAGTTTAGCCCCTTCGCAGGAGGCTCGCGCCTCCATCTGAGGGAATTGGCATACAATGTACTTCCCATGCCAACCATGGTAGGAGGCGATTCGTATTTGATCCGGGTGGTTGGATATGATTCTTCTCAAGGGAAGAACGGGTTCCCGATCGAATAAAATCCAAAATGCTACCTTGAGGTGTTGGCACATCTCAAGCTTTTGGCAACGCCTACAAATTGATTTTGCACGGTGAGTATGAAATTTCAGTTACATTTATTGTATCTGAATTTTCTATTTTTATTGTAGGTGTCGATTCGTGGTCGAATCTCTTTCGAGATGAAGGAGATGATGAGAATCGCGAAAGTTCAACTTCAACGCATGAGCCTGTGATCCACAATATTGCAAGATCAAAGTTCAAGGAGTCTCAGACAGTGCACTCAAGCAAGATTCGAGGTCGAATCCTTTTCAAGAGGGAGGGGATGATGAGAATCGAGAAAGTAAAACCTCGATGCGCAAACCTGTGAGACCCATGACGAGATTCGATGCTAAGGATGTTCAATATTCGAGGCTAAACAAGTAATTAAAGTCAAGAAAAGTTAGCCAAGAATCAAGTTGGAGCTAAGAAGTAGAAGAAATTGGACTGAGCCAATTTCAGTCGACCGAAACTCTGCAGAGGATTTTTGAAGGCTGCCTCAGTCGCGTTCGGCTGAGGGTTGGTTGACCGAAAGTCCCATTTGGGTCGACCATGTGATCGATCGAAAATGGTTCGGTCGACCGTGTCTGTCAACCGAAACACTCCGTTTCACAAAAATGGGGTTTTTCTTGCAAATTCCGAATTTGCACCTTTTGCCCATTTTGTACATTATATACACATTCTTTTTCATTTGTATGATAACTTGGATGTTCATGGTAATGCTCTTGAGATCTTAGTCTAAAGAGATCCCTTTTGAGGTAAGGTTAAACCTCTTTGATCTTGTATTTCTTTAGGAATGTAATCAACTTTGCTTGAGTATTATTATTCTTGTGTTGTTGTTTATTTTTCGCCACCTTGGAATTTGTTTGGTTGATACCCATTGGGCTAGGGTTTGTTAATCCTTGAATTTTGGGTTAGATTTAAACTTGGGTTAAGGTGTTTATCGCTTTATTTACCACTTTAGCTTTCTTGGGTTTTGCATTAAATTGTTGTGGGAATTTTCGGTCAACATACCGAAGGGGTTCGCATCATGATTTATGGCATAAGGGGCTTGATCACATGAGTGAGAAGGGTTTGCAGGTTCTAGCTAAGAAGACATATATTCCCTTAGCCAAAGAAATGTCTCTAAACCAACGTGATCATTGTTTATATGGTAAATAACAGAGAGTTTCTTTTAGTGGTTCATTTAAAAGAAAACATGATATTTTAAAACTTGTACATTCTGATGTCTGCTCTCATAGTGATGTAGCTTCTTTCTGTGGAAATAAGTATTTCCTCACATTTGTTGATGATGCTTCTAGGAAAGTTTGGGTTTATATGTTGAAATCTAAATATCAGGTATTTCAGAGTTTTCAATAGTGTCATGCCATGGTGGAACAAGAAACAGGGAAGCCCTTGAAATATCGATAATGGTGGGGAATACACTTCACATGAATTCAGGGATTATTGATCAAAATTTGGGATTCAACATGAGTTTATAGAAGCAGGTACTCCTCAACATAATGGTGTGGTAGAAAGAATTAACCGTACCATTTTTGACAGAGTCAGATGCATGTTGAAGACAGACAAGCTACCCAAAATCTTTTGGGGTGAAGTAGTTCAAACTGCTTGCTATTTGATCAATAGATCTCCATCTGTTTTTTTGGACTTTGATATTCCAGAAAGAGTTTGGATAGGAAAAAATGTTTCATACTCTCATCTGGAGATGTTTGGGTGCAAAGCTTTTGTGCACGTCCCTAAGGAACAGAGATCGAAGCTTGATGACAGAGCTACTCCTTGTACATTTCTCTGTTATGATGATGAACGTTTTGGGTACAACTTTTGAGATTCAGAGAAAAAGAAGATTGTGAGAAGAAGAGTTTTGGTATTTCATGAAGACCAAACCATGAAGATTTGGATAAATGGGAGCAGCCTAGAGTAACTTAGTTGTTCCTGATCTTGCATCTACTAGCGCTTCAACATCACAGCCTATTGTTGAAGAGAACTTTGCTCCTATTGATGAGAATGTTGATGACATTGCTCATGGTGATATACTAGCGGATGAGAATGCTAATGAAGGGGAGCAGATATCTGAGATAGAAGAAGATGAATAAGCACATGTCAGAAGATCTACCATAGATCACAGGCAATCTACTAAATATCCTACTTCTGACTATATTTTGTTTACTACTGATGGTGAGCCAAAAAGTTCCTTGGATGAAAATAATGACAGAAGAGATGGATTCTTTGAGGAAGAATGAGAAATAAATGGATGTATAAAATCAAACAGGATGGCAATGGTGATTTGATGAAGTACAAGGCTCGTTTGGTTTTTAAAGGCTTTGGGCAAAATACGGTGTTGATTTTGATGACATTTTCTCTCCTGTAGTGAAAATGACATCCATCATAGTTGTTTTGGGGTTAGCAGCCAATCTAGTCCTAGAAATGGAGCAATTTGATGTGAAGATTGCCTTCCTCTATGGTGACTTAGAGGAAGAGATTTATATGTTTCAACCAGAAGGTTTTGAAGTAAAGGGGAAAGAATACCTAGTATGCAAATTTAAGAAGAGTTTGTATGGGTTCAAGTAAGCACCAAGACAGTGATATAAAAAGTTTGGAAAAGATTCATACTGATAAGAATATTGTTGACATATTGACAAAGGTTGTTACCAAATAGAAGCTTGAGTTTTGTACCGAGCAGGTCGGGATAAATTCTAAATGACTAAAATCTTGGGATGTACCTCCCTCATGGGTTGGAGGGGAGATTGCTGGGCTTAAATGGCTTTTAGCCCAAACCATTATTAAGTAATGAATTGGTCCAACCCATTTTAAATATGATTCGAGAGGTGGAGGACCTTAGTTGCAATTTCAAATAAGTTTCCAATTAACCTAATACATTTGAAAATTGTCTTTGCCTGGGACATACCACATTCATGCAAAAACAGAGGCTGGAGTTAAAAAAAAAAAGAACGCACAGTGGACTGAAAAAGGTCAGTGGGTTCTTCACTTCGGCTGAAAATTAATACACTCGCGCAGGTGATTGAGAGATAAATGCATCCTATAAAATAGGGTGAACCTACTCCGATTTGGGTGATTTGTGACATATTTTCAAACCAAACTATTTTAAGAGATTTGAAAATTTTTTTCAAACCAAAACAAACCATTACATTTTACAAACTAAACTAAACCAAACCAAACAATTTTTTGCGATTTGTTTCGTTTTGAATCCACGGTTTACCTATCGATATAATATAACATATTTTAGATGTCAAATTAATTCGTATTTCTTTATATATAAAGCTAAAATAAGTTAATATAAACTAATATATGGCAACATGCATTATTTGATTCTTTGTTTGCCTCGTTACCATTGCAATAATAACATATCACTAAATGCACCAGTCACACACACACACACACACACACACACACACACACACACACATCTAATTGTAAATGTAATTGATTATTATTCATAAAGTACATTATACTATTAACAATTTCTCTTTTGATGCAATCTCACCGGGGCTATAAATGCATGCTGCTACCATGCAGTAATATATGAACTTAAACAATTGATTGACTTCTGATCAATGAATTAAAATTCTAACGTACTGGAATGGCATTTTTTTTTTGGTGGGGTGGTCATATAAAATTTCAAGTATAATATGAAGTTGAGAATCCTAATTTTATTTTCTAATTGCCTTTTTTCTTGTTAGTGATTTTTGAGTATCTTTCTAATGTAGGTTATTTGAGGTTATAGTAAATGGGATTGAGCAACTTCTTCGGTTGAGTGGTTTGTGGATTTCCTTGCATGAGATTGGTCATCATATTGGTCCATAAAAGTCATTAGTTAGTAAGAAAATAGTAATGTATGTCGTAACTAATCCGTCTCTTTGTCCGATAATGAAACCGCTTTCTCAAACTGTAGAGGCCATCATCGAGGTATCAATTACTCCTAAGAATGTCCTCATTAAGGAGATGAGTTTTCAAGAATTCTCATCTTACCTAGATTGCATCATTCATCTCTTATGAAAGTTGATTAGGAAGGGCATTTGTGATTCAAAAGGCTTACAAAACTTTGTGAAAATCCTTTATCGGGAGATTAAGGTTGCTAAACAATTAATTGGGATTGCAGGGATTTAATAAGAAATTCACGTTAGATGACTATTGAAATTTATTCCTATGTAAAGAAGAAATAAAATCCCCAACTTCAAACACTAGAAGTCTTTTCAGAGATCATCACAATGAAAACGAGAATTTTATTTTATTAGTTAAATTTGACTTTTTTTGGGTGGAAAGTAAATTCAAATTAATAAAATTAATTTTTTAATTAAAAAAATAAAAGCGGTTTGGTTCGATTTTTTGCGATTTTTGAAAATCAAAATCTAAACATAAACCAAACCATTTTGAAAGGGTTTGGTTCGGTGTGAGGAAAATAAAACCACGGGTCCATGCGGTTTCAAATCAACGGTTTCAAACCAAAGAGTTATGTTCGATTTGTGGTTTCGCGAATTTTTTTTTTTTTTTTTTGTGCAACTCTACTATAAAATATTGGAAGAAAGATTATTGTGTTTGAGTTTCTTCTTCCTCAACTTGATTTCTCTAAGTATTATCTTAGAATGATTTTAGGTACTATTTATTCTTCATTATTGTTATTGTTGGGTTCCATCTATTATATTATATGATATATATTTTGGTTGTCAAGATTGATTATTGAAGGTGTGTATTGGTTTACCTCTAGATTTAGGGCAAAAATTTAGGAAAGAAATATTGTATTCCTATTATTTGGTAATGGTAGAATTGTCGGTTTGCCCTGTCGATTTTTCCTTCTCATTGAAGGGTTTTACGACATTAAATAATTATTGGTATTATCGCATTATCATTTAATATTCCGATATTCTATTGCTTGTGTATTGACTTATTAGAATAGTTTGAATTCCTATTTTAATCACACGAAATTTGAGAAAAAATATTTAGCGTTGCTTTGACAGTTCTAGTAATCCAATTTCCCAACATTTTCGTGTTTCAGTTTTAATTTTATTTCATTTCATGTTGTAAATTTTATTATGTGTCGCTTTATTCCCTGCGAGTGAAATATGATGACCCATTATCATATTTCATTTGCTATTATATCCCCAGTTGGCTATAATTGCGTTGATTAACTACATTATTATCCTTTTCAAAAAAAAAAAAAAAAATTACATTATTATTGAATAAAATTTCATTTTCAATTTAGAAAAAGAAGACATCTTTATCTTTATTATATTATATATATTATAACAATAAAGTTGTCAAATATAACACCACACGGTTTCCCGCCTTTTTTACAGTTGCCTAAAACGGAAATTCAGAGTTTATATAGAGATTAAAATAATAAAAAAAAAGTGATTATCTATATATATTTTAAAATTGCTTTTATCTAGAGAATATAAATTGTTACTTTGAAAATGATTTTACCTCATTATTAGTTTTGTTATATATTTAGCTATTAATTAGTTGGTATTTTCAATATGTTTATAATTTGAAATTATGATATAGAGTTTGAATATAAAATTATAGTATGCATAAAAGAATGCATCCACGTGCACATCCATTAACAAACAAACATAATATTTGAGTATTCTAGCCTTAAAATTAAATATAATGGCCAAGTAAAATAGAGCAATAGCAAAACATACTTGTGGGATGCAACAAGAAGCTTCTCATTCTTAACATCTTTAAACAATGGATTAATAATAATAACGTAATTAAAAAATATTGATTTACGAAAGTTATAATAATTAAAACAACATTGAAAAGTAACATAATTAAAAATGTATTGTTTTAATTAATAATAATAACGCTGTAATAATAAAACAGTATTTAAAATAACGCAATTTAATTATGTCATTAAAAAAGAATATAACTAAATATGTGTATATATTGTTTTAAACAATTACATGCTATGCTAATAATAAAATAGTATTGAAAATAACGTAATTAAAAATGTATATTGTTTTACCAAAGCTATAGTAATTAATAAGTATCGAAGATAACATAATTATTAAAGAATTTATTAGTAAAATAAAATAGTATTAAAAAGCATATATAACATAATTACAAATGTGTATTGCTTCACCAAATAATAAAACAGTTTTGAATATATATATATATATATATAAAACATAATTAGGGTTTTTTTTCCTTTCGAAAAACTACTTTGGAGCGTCTGCACCTTCAAATGTCTGTTGGTATCCTCAATTTTTTTTGTATTGGAGCTTTTTTTTTTTTATATACTGTTCTATGTTTAATACACTCATACCATTTATATATCTTGAAATTAAACTTTTCTTCTGAAATAGCAACAGATTAATTTATACCTTGAAAGAATTATTTTCTTCAGCTTCAATACAATTCCATTGAAGAGAGATTCATAAAAATAAAAAAGAGTAGTTTTTTTATACTAATATTAGTCTCCAATCCTGGAGAAAGCAATTAGGTTTGTAATTTTGAACATACATAGTCCCATCCTCCCTTCTTTGATTGTTTGATACCGCACTAATGATCTTCACCTACAAAAGCATGTAAATAAATAAGAAATAATGTTTATGTGATTACTGTATAAATGAATGTAGTACTTCATAGTGATAACAAACATAATGCCTAATAATTTTTAGACTAACAAAGAATCATGTGTTTTACTTAACATATATTTATCTATTAAAAAACTCTTTCAAATGTAAATTTATCATTTTC
Organism: Ligustrum vulgare; assembly: GCA_963555705.1. NCBI lineage: Eukaryota > Viridiplantae > Streptophyta > Magnoliopsida > Lamiales > Oleaceae > Ligustrum > Ligustrum vulgare. The sequence goes on along the minus strand of OY743177.1, from coordinate 25,958,163 downwards.
TTGTTACATGTTTTTCTTTCTTTTCTTCCACTTCATAAAATGCTTCAATGCTCAATTTCCTTGTCATACCCAACATGAGTTATTAAATTCACAGGATACATCAAACGTTCTGCTAAGTGAATGAAATTATTTACAGAAACATGCAATTTTGTTTGAAAAACTAACAATTAGTTTGTTTAAACTTAATATTAACAATTTGTTTGTGAAATAATTATAATTTTCTATCATTTTCATTTTTTTAAATTTCATATTTAAAAAGTAATCATTTATATGTCTCGTGCATCGCACGAATGGGAATACTAGTGTATAGAAAAAGATAATAAGACACAATATGGTAATAATATGAGGCTGCTATATTATGACTTCTAGCTGTACACTCCCTCCTCTCTCTTAAAATAATAATACTAGTACTTCTAAAAATTAATTCATCAATTTTATTAAAAACGAGACTCAGTAAATGCGTGTAGAACCGTTTGTCACAACTTTTGTTTTAGCTTTTACTTTCTTTAAAAGAGCTTCTTGATAAAACAATTTTCATTTTTGTTTGAAAACTATATTTAAAAACAATTTCCACTAGAAAATTGGTTGTAAAGAAAACTATAGTGGACTTGTAATATCAAACGAGTAAAAAACAGTTCTTAAATCTGAAAAAGTCATCCCAGAATGGCCGTATAATTACCGTTTTTATACTCTGAAAAACCTATAATAATTATTTTGATCGACTAAAATTCATATGGAGTTGGAAAAAGGGAAAGGTAGATTCTTTATGATATCATAAAGAATTTAGGTAGGATCCTTTTTTCATAAACGTAGTTCCTTTAAACGAGGACAATTCTATTTTGAAGTTAAAATTAGGGTAAATATGTATTACTTGTATCAAAACACTCGACTAAACAAAATTAAAGAAGAGACAATACAACTTACAAGACAAAATTTGACAATTATCATGTTGAATTATTTCCAGTTTAACGTAAGAAACATTGTTTTACAAAAGCCATTATTAAAGAAATATGGTACAAGATTTCTGTTCAGGCCAACTACAGTATCTACATATGTTTGGTACAACTCAAGTAATTAACAAACCAAATGTGAAGGCTGACAGTTCCACATGGTAAAATGTAAGTCATTTAAAGTTTAAACTCAAACTTGTTTGGAAAGATCAATGCTAGGGTGGATAGCAGAAAACCTTAATAATCCGGAATAGAAGCATAGCGATAGCCTTGGGCACCTCTCCAGGAATAATATGCAATTCGAGTTTCATAGAAGCCTGCAAAGATTTAGCGTTGATCAATTCAGACATCCAACAGTTTCCGAGCAATAAATAAGAAGCAGAAGTACAACAACATGATATGTTAAAGCATCCAGGGAACAAAAGGGATAGCTAGAGACTTCATCATAACATTGTATTGCTTATGTTTGCCTGCATGTAAATTACATTTCCAAAAGCAACATATGCAGGAAAACGAAGCAGGATCAACTATGACTTGATAGTGCAACGTGTCAAAGATAAAAAAAAAATATTCAACCCAATAAACCAATATGAGATAAAGGTGAAAAAACTATTAGTCAATCAACTTATAGTTAGATTTCATGTTAGTCACCACTCAACGAACTCCTAATGTTCCAAATTCTTAATTAAAGTTTGTCATTGGTTTCAGGTCAATCACTTAATTAAAACTAGGGATATCAAATGGAACGAGCCGCTCATCTCGCCTTGCCTCCATCAGGCTCGACTCAGCCCACCACACGAGCCAGCTCGCACTAGCATATGGGGTGAGCCGAGCACTTGATGGCTTGTTACCAAAAATCCCAGCTTGGCTAACTACACCAACTCGTCCCTTGGTGGGGCAAGCCAAGCCGCCTGTGTGTTTTTCTAACTGAAATTACATTTTCACTCCCCTATAGCAAGTCGGCTGGCACCCGAATATAAACACTAGTATTCACTTAACGGATTTTAATGGAGACCCCGAATTGAATTAAAACAGAAAACTTTAGAGATCACTTTGAAACAAAATAAAGTTCAGTGAATAATATGAAACTTCATTCAAAGTTGAGTAACTAACAATATTTCTAACATGATATCTTACAGCCTGTTTTGTCTAGTGTACTTTTTGCAAAATTTTGAGATTTTTTTGAGTTTTGGGAGAATGTATAATTGAAAAGTGTGAAAAGTGATGGGTCCCATAAAAATGTAATTAAAAATAAAGGTAAGAAAAAATTGAAAATTTTGAATAGGACCAAACAAGCTCTTAATGTTAAGAAACGCTTCCAAAGAATGCCTTTTAAGATACCTGGCAGGAAGGTAAGAATTCCGAGTCCTAAAAGGCCATATGCTTGGGAACGGTCTCCGCCCATGTGACCTGTGAAGATGAAGATTGAAAGAAAGAGAAGCAGGCATCCAAGGAAGAGCAGGAAAAGTGCAAGGATGATGGATTTCCATGGAACTTTATCATAAGATTTAGGTGTATAGTCAAATCGAGGGTCCTTTCGTCTTTCTCCACTACCATCATAAGAATCATCTTCTTCATCAGCAAGACGACTGTAGTGAATGTTTCTTCGAGATGCCATAAAGATCAATGTAACTGCTGGTTATAAAAGTGTGAAATAACGCCAACTCAAATTGAACTGTGGAGTTTCACAATCAAAGAGAAGAGAGAGCTGAAAAATAAGTAGGCTAAAAATAAATTTTATGAGATGCAGGACAATGAACTTGAAGCCAAAAAAATTGCACACAGTTGAATAACTAAACAAAACCTAGCACATAAACCTTAAGGGCCTGTTTGGTCCTGAAATGAATTTTCTATTTTCCCTCCAAATTCATTTTCAACTATATATATATTTTTATAGGACTCATCACTTTTCAACCCTTTTCAACCACACATTCCCTAAAAACCATTTTTTCTTCCATTTCCAAACAGACTCTAAATCTTAAACAATCTCAACTTCTTCCCCAAGATAATAAATATACAGGTCTAAATACTTACAGCTATTTTCAACAATTTAAGATCTAGAAAATTCCAAGACAAACAAAGAAAACTACATGGAAATATGCATAGATAAATATGTTTTAAACAGAGAAGTGAAGTGACAAGACTTTGTTTTAATTAAATGGCAATACGAAACAGTCGCAAAACATTTATATGTAGACAAAGGTGAAAATGTCAGATCAAGATACTAGATTCAGCGTGAGCAAGGTATGAGACTGAGTGCAATTGATCACAGTCTGAGCAATTTTTGTTCTACTAATTTTCTCTGCGGCGTAATCATGGAGTATAATCATTCATGTAAATTAAGATAAGTATATTTCAGTTATACATACCCGAGTATGCTTAACAAGAGGACTTGGTGCTAAGGATCTGCAATTGAGCTTATATCGTAAGCTGATAACGTTTGCTTTCTGTTTTGACTTATCAGATTACACAAACTACAGAAACTGTTTCAATTTACAATACGTCTTTAGAAATTACCATAGATTCTCATTAAAGAATTGTTTTAAGCAATTTTATACAGAGTCATTTGATAAAACGAAAAGAAGGGTAAAGATTAATTAAAAACATGAGAAAGTAATACTAATATTTGAACCTATATGCAACATTGAGCTATCATCGAATCTGTATCCCACATTTTTACTTTTGATCCATTATCATATGCCCTATGCATTGTAAACAAGAAGCCAAAAAAATAACGAATGCAGCTTATAAACTTAATATGTAGGTGACAAGAGTTTTGGCATTATGAAATGTCACGTAGACTAAACTCGTAACAGGGTGCGGAATGAGGTGGTTAGCTACATGGGTAACCTCACAAAGCAGGTGTTACGAGAGTTTAAGAGTCGAAGCCCATCCAATAAAGACATCTGGCATAAAATGAGAAGGTTCAAATGAGTATTAAAGGCTAGATGAGAATGCTACAGAAATTACCAAAATCTAAATAGTGCTGAGGCTTTTGATGAAAAATGTAAGTTATCTAAATCAAAATCAAAGAGCGTGATTTAGAGTCCCATGTGAAAGCGTATTGGGAAACAATATAGTTATCAAGGATGGAAATATAATTATTTACAGTGTATCTCAGCAAATGGAGAAGTAGAGATATCAACCAAGTTATGAATAGTAAAAGGACAAGCATGGAGCTATGTTTAGTATCTATTTTGCAATCATAAAATTATAAAAATATATAGGCATTAGTAAATTACTCAATGGAAGGCATAGTGTGGACATTGGGAATTAGTCCAAATTCCATTGTAGAACAAGGCTATCTTTCAATTTCTCACTCTATCTTAGGCGGTTTTAGAAATATCCATTCAAAAACATGTCAGTTGTTATGTTGACCGATTTTTAATGCTCGAACCATGAATATGAAATAAGTCGATACAACAAAAACTCCTTTCTAAAGGACACATATTCTTATTTTGCCGATGTATTCTATGTATTGCAAAAGATTTGATTAATAAAAATAAATGGCAAGTGTCTAAGATCAGGGATCGAATTCATATTTTGGAACAACAATAACCAATTAATGTTATGGCCTGTATCATGGTTATAAATTTTCTAATCTTCATCCATTATATAATATTTAATTACTTAAAGTCTGTTTTAAATTATCAATTTGAAAATAATTATTTACCAAAATCTGATTATAAGCTATTAAATGGTAAAATGAATAAAAAAAACTTTACACATGAAGTTTGTCTTCCCCATGATCAAACTATGACGAACTATTTTCTATATAGGTTTGCTATTGTTATATTTATCTTTCCACAATATAAATTCACAAACTTCCCCCATCCCTGCCCCAAACAATCCACCCTCCTCCTTCATTCCTTAAACAGAAAGACCTAATTTTGGCCTGCAGGACAAGGCCAGGGGAGGGAGTATTTGCAAAAGGGAGAGATAGCACTTATTGCAACCCACAAACCAAAAACTATCCACTGATCCAGCAGTACATACCTCATTACGACTATGTTAACAATTCCTGGCATTATGATCATCACGAAACAAAAATACATAACTTGATCACAAACTCGCAGACTAGATAATAATTTTTCAGACTATAAACAGATAACGTAACCTAAATATAGCAAAGCCATAAATTCTATACAATTTGCTTGAAAACGAAATTAATAAAAATTTAAATCAAGTTGTGAAAGCTAACTCACAAATTGAAATCCAGAAGAACTATCATTAAATTTCACCGAAAATTCAGAAATCCATAACAAATTACCATTATCCTCACCAATCATTCAAAAAACAAATCATCCTCACCATAACGTAAACTATAATCTATATTATCATACAAAAGATACCTAAATTTAACAAGATTAGATACAAATTGAATAAATAAACTAAATAATAAACAAACAAGAGGAAAACGAAATTGAAAATAACATAATTTTAGGGTTTGACTTTTGAAATTGGGAGAACCTTGAGGCTGGAGATGAAACTTTCAGTTGCCCAATTAGACAATTACGTTGACGGAAGAACTGAGGAAGCCGGAACTGGAAGCCGCCCCCTGAAGCTGAAACCTCTGCAAACAGAAGTTAGAATCTGTACAAAACGTAATGACCATTGGTAATTGGTCTTTAATAGGCGGCCCCAGTCAGAATTTTTTTTTTTTTGTTTATTTGACTTTTTTATTTTTTAAAGGTAAAATGTGTAGTTAAAAATTGGAGAGAGAAAATATGTGTGATTAAAAAGTGATATAAAAAATTGTGTAGAAATGACAATGGGACGGGTCTGGGTCGGGTCGGCGTACTCCACACCTCGTCCCGTCTCGAATAATTTGCCCCATATCTGCCCCGTGCCCCGCTTAAAGGCGGGGCGGGTCAAAGTAGGGCGGGTCGACAAATCATCTCATTTAATGAACCATTTATATTAGCGGGACGGGGTGAGTTTCATAAAACTAAACTATTTTGAATTAAAACCAAATCACGAACTTCACACACACACAAAAGGGTTTCTACTTAGTGGAAAAATTGTTTGTTTCCATTATACATTGTATCAATAAAATTGCTTGAATAAAGTAATTAACCATCTACATTGCAGTTTTTCTTGTTGCAACTAGGGATAGCAAAACGGCTCGTCGGCTCGGGCCGCTCGGGCTCGGCTTGGAAAAAGCTCGGGCTAAGCTCGGCTCGCGGCTCGAGATTTCGAGACAAAGCTCGAGTCGAGCTTTTTTTTTTTAGAGACGAGCTTTGGTTCGGCTCGACTAGAGCCAAAAAAAGCCCGCTAAAAAAGCTCAATAGGAGCTTGAATAATGAATTTCGACCACGAGTTCGGCTCAACTTGCTATATATACACATTTTCAATAAAAATTTTATGAATTTTTGCTATAAAAATAAGAAAAAAAGTAAAAGCTCGGACTTGGCTCGGCTCGGCTCGAAAAAAGCTCGAGCTAAAGCCCGAGTCGAGCCTTATTTTTGGGGACGAGCTTTAGCTCGGCTCGGGCCAAAAAAAGCTCGAGCCAAGTTCGAACCTTGATTTTCAGCTCACGAGCCGGCTCGTTGACATCCCTAGTTGCAACTAACAATGTGGGATTTGAGAGATATATAGTAAATTACACTACACTAGAGAAGACTGAATTATTTTCTTTAGGAAATTGACTTATTTTCTTTGATCTTTCTTATCTATCTTATACTTCCATAATTCATTTTTATATTCAAAGTCATTCCATTGAATAACATTTTGTCTTGCCATTCACTAAAAATTGAGGAAATGCAAAATGAAATAAAGATTGAGAATAAAAATAGTGAGGGATCCGTTGATTTCCACACCACATTGATTTGTTAATTAGTCAAGCATACTTCTTTTTTTTTTTAACTGGAGATCGGGGCCGAGATGAGGAAAACCATCCCCGCCCCGTTTAGATCGGGGCAGAGCTTTTTTGCCCCGTATCCGCCCCACGGATCCATTTATGCGGGACGATTTTGCCCCTAATAGGGGCGGGGCTCCGCGGGTCACGGTTTTCACATATCGTTTTTCCATCCCTAAAATTGTGTAATTTAAAACATGTAATGATTACAAAAAAAAAAAAAAAAAAAAGGTGCCGCCCAATGCACTGTTAATTTTAAGCACATTTCTTTTACGCAATGGTTACAAATTATAAACACCACAATTTCTAAAATTACCTTTTAATTACACAAATTTTTTCTCTCCAATTTTCAATCACATATTTACCTAAAAAAAACAACAAAATAAAAAAAGGAGGCCTAAGCCACCGAATAGACTGCTAACTAGTATCACACCCGTGCATTGTATGGAGAAACAATTTTACTATAAATATCATTGCAAAATAGAAAAAAATAATTGAACACATAATTTGCTTTGATTAATGATACAGACTGTCAACGAATGCTCAAAATAAAAATAAATTACAATTCTCATCAATTTTGAAAAATCTCTTTAAATAATACAATATTTGTACAATTTGTAATTGCTCACACCCGTATGATACACAAAAGTTTAGACAAACATATTTAAACAATTGCTCAAATTTAAATTAAATAATTCAATTTTTCAAATATATATTGTATAGAATAAATAAATAAAATTTGTCCAAATATTTTTGACTAATGTGAATATAAATAATAACCCCCCAAATGTTATAATTTACATAAAATAAAGTAATTGTAACAAATTAAATATATGCGGTCCTATGTATAAATAAATGTAACAAATTAAGCAATTTTGACGATGCTCGAAAGTGAAAATCAACCTCAAAAATTGTAGTGCACGAACGTGAAATTCAACTCAAAAGTTCATTTGCATGATTAATAATTTTTAATTTTTAAATGAGATGTATTTAATTGAACCTAATTAAATGCATATTTAATTATATGTCAATAAAAAAATTATTAATGAAAATATAAATAAAATATATATTGAGTCTTTTTATCTATATATGTTAATAAAATTATTAATTAATGTTTCACTATTTTTTACGGAATAAAATTATTTTTTTAATATTTTAGTAAAATTGTAAAAGTTTGAATTGTTTTATTTTTTTTACGGGGAACCAAGTCATGAATTAAGTTTAATTATATGTCAATAAAAAAATTATTATTATTTATTTTAATTTGATGAGAAAAATCAAAAAAGAAGTTAATCATCTATGACTGAAATGAATTTAGTTAACTAATTATAGATAATATTATAGGACTTAAATGATATAATTTAAATGAAGTAGATATTGAAGAAAAATATAAAATATAAAATAAAACTTTATCTTTAATTTTTTTATATGATTTTACGGATAATATATTTACAATTTGCTCTCACTTGTTAGCTTGCATTAAAAATCTCACCGTGATCTTTAATTTGACAACCATATTACATATTTTACGATTTCAAAATATTACAATAACTATTAAAAGAATAATAATCATAAAATAGATTAAATAACATTTTGATTTTATTAATAGCATAGCACGAATATCAATACAATTAATAACACATGTAAAATAATAATTGAAAAAATATTTAATATTAATATACTATTTTATAGCAAAAAATTTCTAAATTTAGAAATTTTTTTGGCGGGAAACTATGTGTGTATTTTGGTGACGGCTATTCTACTTTTATATAGACTAGTACTAGTATTATACACGTGCGTTGCAGAAAGAACAATATGAAATGATTTTACTGTTAATATCATTACAAAATTATAGGGAAAAAATTGAACGCGTAATTTGCTTTGATTAGTGATACTGACTGTCAACAAATGTTCAAAATAGAAATAAATTACAATTCTCATCAATTTTGAAAAACCTCTGTAAATAATACATTGTTTATACAGTTTGTAATTGCTCACACCCGTGTGATACACGAAAGTTACTATATACAAAACTTATTTAAACAATTGCTCAAATTTTCAAATATATGTTGTATAGAATAATAAAAAATTTCATCCAAATATTTTTGACTAACGTGAACTAAATAATTAGGCTCATACAATACATGTGTAAAACTCAACTTACATATTCTCTTAAGATTGACAATTTTCTTTTCATATATTGTTATTCGCCATATTCTTCCCAAAAAGAGGTGCAGGACAGACTTTTTTTTTGTATAATTTGATTTTTTAAGCATTAATTATTAATTTCAAGTGTTTTTCTAAGAAAAAAAAAATAATCATCAATTTTAATAAATATTGTTACATTAATTGATTATTCTTTCTTCACACCGACAATTTATTTATTCATATTGTTACATTATTATTTTAATAAAAATTATTGATTGATCAATTGTTTAATAGAAATTATATGAACTAATTGTTAAAATATGTAAAATATTTTTGCATATTTTAGTTATTTAAATTTATAATGAAAAATAGAAAAATAAACAGAATTGGTAAATAAATAAAAATAATATGAAAATGATGAATGAATTGAAGAAATCTTAAGTTAGTAAAATTAACCTAACTTAATTGGATTTGGCTTAAAAATTCGTATAGTTATTATTTATTTTAATTTGATGAGAAAAAAATCAGAACATAAATTAATCATCTATTACTAAAATGAATTTAATTAACTAATTATAGATAATATTCTAGGACTTAAGTGATATAATTTAAAATGAATTGCATATTGAGGAAAAATAAAAAAATAAAAAATAAAACTTTACCTTTAATTTTTTATATAATTTTACGAACAATATATTTACAATTTGATCTCACTTGTTAGCTTGTATTAAACTTTTTATCGTGATCTTTAATTTGACACACATATTACATATTTTTCGATTTCAAAATAATAAAATAATTATTAAAAGAATAGTAATAATACAATAGAAAAAATAAAATTTTGATGTTATTAATAGCATAGCACGGATGTCAATGTAATTAATGACACATGTAAAATAATAATTGCTAAAATATTTAATAAATTATTTTTAGCAAAAAATTTACAAATTTAGAAACTTTTTTTTTTTGCGGGAAACTATGTATGTATTTTGGTGACGATTATTCTACTTTTATATATATATATATATATATATATATATATATAAAGAGTAGTATCACACGTGCGTTGCATGGAAGATTAATATGAAATAATTTTAATGTAAATATCATTATAAAAAAAAATAGAACACATAATTTGCTTTGATTAATTATACAAACTGTCAATGAATGCTCAAAATAGAAATAAATTACAATTCTCATCAATTTTGGAAAATCTTTAAATAATACATTGTTTGTACAGTTTGTAATTACTCACACCTTGTGATACAAGAAAGTTGCTATAAACAAAACATATTTAAACAATTGATCAAATTTAAATTAAATAATGCAATTTTTCAAATATACGTTGTATAGAATAAATAAAAAATTTCGTCCAAATATTTTTAACTAACTTGAATAGAAATAATAACCCTAAAACTATTATAATTTACATAAAATAAAGTAATTGTAACAAATTAAATATATGTGGTTCTATATATAAATAAATGTAAGATTAAGCAACATTGACGATGCACGAAAGTGAAAATCAATATCAAGATTTGTGGTGCACAAACGTGAAAAGCTAACTCAAGAGATCCATCACATGATTAATAATTTTAATTTTTAAATGCGATGCATTTAATTGAATATAATTAAATGCATATTTAATTATATGTCAATAAAAAATTATTAATGAAAATATAAATAAAATATATACAGTGAGTCTTTTTGTCTATATATGTTAATAAAATTAAGAAATAAAGTTTCACCATTTTTTTACGGCATATAATTATTTTTTTAATATTTTAATACAATTGTAAACCGTTGAATTGTTTTATCATCTTTACAGGGAAACATATCATGAATTAAGTGTTTTAGAGATTGTATTGTGAACATATCAACTCCATTTCTGAAATTAACGTTTAATAAATGCGATTTTCTTTTTTAAAAAAAGTTTAACTACAAAATTAGGCTCATATATTAAAAGTTTTTAAATATATGTGCACGCTCATACAATACATGTGCAGACTCATACAATAAATGTACAAAACTCAACTTACATATTTCCCTTAAGATCGATGCTTTTCTTTTCATATATTGTTATTCATCATATTCTTCCCAAAAAGAGGTGTAGGAAAGACCTTTTGGTATAATTTGATTTTTTAAGCATTAATTATTAATTTCAAATGTTTTTCTAAAAAAAATAATCATTAATTTTAATAAATATTTTTACATCAATTGATTCTTCTTTCTTCATACTGACAATTTAATTTTTTATTCAGATTGTTACATTATTATTTTAATAAAAATTACTGATCGATCAACTGTTTAATAGAAATTATATGAACTAATTGTTAAAATTTGTAATATATTTTTGCGTATTTTAGTTATTTAAATTTATAATAAAAATAGAAAAATGAACATAATTAGTAAATAAATAAAAATAATGTGAAAATAATGAATGAATTGAAGAAATCTGAAGTTTGTAAAATGAACTCAACTTAATTGGATTTGCCTTAAAAATTCGTACAGTTATATTTATTTTAATTTGATGAGAAAAAATCAGAAAAGAAATTATTCATTTATGACTAAAATGAATTTAGTTAACTAATTATAGATAATACTATAAGACTTAAATGAATAATTTAAAATGAATTAGATATTGAGGAAAAATAAAATTTTACCTTTAATTCTTGATATGATTTTACGGACAATATATTTAAAATCTACTCTCACTTGTTACCTTGTATTAAACTTCTCACTGTGATCTTTAATTTGACACACATATTACATATTTTTCGATTTCAAAATAATACAATAATTATTAAAAGAATAATAAAAAAATAGAAAAAAATAACATTTTGATATTATTAATAGTATAGCATGGATGCCAATGTAATTAATGACACGTGAAAAATAATAATTTCTAAAATATGTTATATATTATTTTTTAGCAAAAAATTTCCAAATTTAGAAAGTTTTTTTGGTGGGAAATTATGTATGTATTTTGGTGACGGTTATTCTACTTTTTTATGTATAATATAATATATAAGATATTAAGATTAAGATTATGATAAAATTAAGATTTTGGGCCTAGGAAATCAGTTGAGTTCAGCCCTATATTATTTTTTATTTTTGAGAAAGGGTTAAGCACTCAAAAACAAAATTTTAAGGATTTGTTTTTAAATTTCAAGTATTTTAGAAAATATATTAACAAAACAAAATATAGCCCTTGTTTGGTATAGATTGAAATCAAATTTTTAGGAGATTTTGATAAAAGTTAATGAGATGTGTGTTTAGAAAATTGTGGAACCCATGAAATGTGTGGTTATGTAATATTGTTGACTTTGACTTAAATTAAAATTTAACATTTTAGTTTTACCAAACAGGGGATTCTCGAAATCAAGTCCCTTTCTATGGAAGGAAGAGGGATAAACGGATCAACATTTTGAAGTCGATCTCCTTCACGATAGAAATTCCTATAAGTGTACCGACATATATGTTTTTTAGAAACTAAATTCAAATATAAGGTCAAACCTAAATAAATCCAAATTTTAGGTTGTATTAAGATTTTAATAATTAATTAGAATAATTTAAAAATTAAATTATTTATTCAACCCGAAGTCACATAACACCACTTCAAACCCTAATTATTCTCTCTATTTCTACATTCAAAATTCATTCAATCTCGTTGTAACAGAAAATCCTCCACTTCCGCTCCCTTCACCCACGATCACACTTATCATCATTGGAATGTCTCCGACAAAACGTCGTCGCAGAGTAACTTCAAGGTAACCCTGGTGCCACTGCCTTCAATCGAGGAGCGGCGCCACTATGATGAAAGCAGGAACGACGACGCCCCTACATAGATATGGCAACAGTGACGCTCTTATAGCAAGCTGGTGCTCCGCCGCACTACCATCCACCACGAGATAACCCTACTTCATCACTACCGCTACCTTCATTTACGCCACCATCTCAAACCAAATCCGAGAATCTATATCATCTCATATTGTTCCCAGGAGTGTTAGGAAGGTGAGGAAGGTGAAGAAGTGCGTAGAGATACAAATAAATTACTTAATGTTGATCTTGTGAAAAATAATTGTGCTGGAAAACTAAGTTTATTTCTGTTAACTTGAAGACGGTGTGGTTGAGTGCAGACTAGAAGAGATTTGGGTGGGTCAATGTTGTAGCTTTGGTTGTGACGACGCCTCAACGATGGTCATGGAAGGAGACTAGGTCCATTTGGACTGAACTTTCATTACTGCTTTTGGTGTTGTGTGCTCATGCAAATTTTACTGATTTTGTGGTGCTTGGATACTATACAAAAGGATTAATCGATTTAAGGTGAATCTCATTGTGCAAGCAGTCACAAAAGTCTAGAGAGAATGTGTGTGATTAAAAAATAATTTGATAAATTGTATTGTTTATAAATTGTAATGATTGCGTTATCAGCATTATCTTTGTGGTTTACAATTATAGCTTATACCTGATACAGTAAAAGTGAATGTATGAATACTCATAGTTTGGTCTCATAGAAATACGTAGACGAGACAACTAAGCCTTCTACATCGTATGTCCGCACCAATCTCTGTCTCCTCCCAGGCGACTCGACCCAACAAAACTCCAAATGAAACGACTTTGATTCTTGCACACTCTTTGCCACATCAGAAGGGTACCCCATGTACATGCCTCCGGGTAATAAAGTCAGCTGAAAGCCACCGTGGAATGTGACTAAGTTGTTGGACATGGCTCCCGTCCAGTGTACGTTAGTGGTAACATTGCTTCCGTTTGATGTAGAAGAAATATCCTGTAAGCACAAAGGAAAACTAAAGAAATAAGCTCAAATGGTCCAATGAAAGGATCAGGCAAGAACCCAACAGAGACGAGACCAAAAATCTCAAAGCACCATATAAAATTCGTGCGAAACAAAATTATAACACGACTTAAAGATAATGTGTACAGTAAGCGTCCACCAAGTTGGATCAAAGAAACATGTACAGTCAAAACATGAGATAAACGACTACTTTGAATGAAAAAGGACATATATTTAAAGATGTCAACCCTGTTATCATCGAGAAATTTCCCAGTAGAGAAAAATGAACCAACTTCTCCTCAGTCTTCGACATTTCCTGTTCATCCTTTTAAGTTTACCAAACGACTTAAAAATGAGATAATATTTGTGGGATAATTAGAAGCTGCTGAACATCTAGAAGCTTTTGAGGATAAATATTGGGAAAAGACCAACGTGAATGATGAATGACACGCATAATTTTTTTTGAAGTATTACTGCTGGTTTCGAAAGTAGTTGAGATAATTGATATTGTTAAAAGACAAATTGAATTGAAAGTTATTTGCAATTTTTAAAAAAATTCATCGAGGAATCGATATATATATATATATATATATTAAAAAAAACGTTTAACATGCAAAATTAATGCGTGCGTGTGTGTAGTTGTGCATAGACAAATCAAATTAATTTACGAGCATATTTTTTTAATAAAAAAAAATGTAAGTTTAAACCAAAATTTTTGTTTTGAAATTATTTATTTATATTCTTAATTGAAAAATAATTAATTTTTTCTTACGAATTAATTAATGGTTTTAATAAAAATTTAAGAGTGTTATTGACAAAAGATAAAAAAATCTAAATGTATTGTAGATTAATATAATAACTAATAATATTTAATGAAAATAAATTAAATTTGAAATGTAATATTGACCTAAAACATAATAATTTAATGTTAAAATGGGGAATCAAATGTTTTCTACTCATCCACACTTTTATTATTGTTGTTGTTGTTGTACATGTAGATTAAATTAAATAAACGAAATATATAATAATATGAGAATAATAATATGAAATCATATTACAAAATTGTAAATTATTAGATAATAAATTAATTTAATACTAAATAAATGAAAAAATATAATAATATGAAATTATATTATAATTTTGTAAATTGCTATACAATAAATGTAATGAATTATTTAATGTTATTAAATAAAGAGGTAAAGATAAAATAGGTATATAACTAAATATATGAGGGTAAAATAGAAATTTAAAAGTTTCTCCTCCATTTATATATTGTAGATGTAGACGTAGAGAAACAATGTTTTTTTTTCCCCAAATTGGGTGGAAAAAGCAGAGGCTTTATAAAAATCATGGTTAAATTCTACACACAAGTACAATTTGCAGACCAACAATATCAAGTAATTGTAAACCTATCGCTGTCTTTTACTATTAATTAGTAGCTCATTAAATCATTACTATTGTCTTGAGAACTCTCAAATTTCCGAAGGAAAAGGGAAATACAGTTCTACAAGACTGACAAACCTGACTGAGCTGACCATCCTCGTTCATTTTGAGTACAGCTATTGTATCTGCTTCATCTATTGTAGCTCCGTAAACGCCACTGCGCTTTGTTCTAGAATGACCTTTCCATGTACCCAAAAAGGAACTAATCCTGTCCGTTTCCTAGAACCAATAGCTTAGTATTAGGAAATAATTATTTGAGGATGCATGAGATAGATAATATGGTTGATATTCAAATTAAAATTGATGAAATGAAAAAAAGACAGAACATTTGTATAGATCTAGACGTGCATTAGAATTGTCAAAGGACGGATGAACAAGCATTTTGCTGCCTCTTTCTTCGAGGAATATGAGAAGCGTATCTAGAGTGCCTCTTGGATCCATGATATGAAATGCTCTTATTCGCATATCTTTCTCCAAGGAATAAAGACAGTTTTCACACACAAGAGAAGGCCGGCGAGAAGGTAACTTTAAGTTTCTGTGAAATGAAAAGCAGCATCAAGAGAGATGAGATTTAGTATTAAACAATGGAACCAACATAAATAAGGTCCAGGAAGAATTGTAAAGACAAGCACAATCAAGCATTCATGATATTATTGAAAAAAAAATAAAAATATCACTGTCTAGTATTTGTACAGGATACAAGTACTTAACAATATTGAAGGGAGAAAAGAAGAAGTTATACTCGTCTATAGCATTACAGACTCTTGTCTAGTACTACTGTACTACATATTAAACATAGCTTTTAATGGTCACAGCAATCCAAACAGAGGATTGGATGTAAATACAAAATCGAACACCAAAATTTTTTGTTTCTTTCAAGAACAGATATCTATTAAACTGCTATTTTCGAAGGCATCATGCTTCGGACATAGTTTCTCAACTAACAAATCACTTACTTGGGTGATTCTTCTCCAATATCATCTTCACCTAGGACCCCTTGTCTTAACACAGTCTCCAACATTCCAGCTGTCTGATACCTCAAAGCAAAAGCCTTCTCTTTGGAAAAGAAACCTATCTACAAACTAATATCAATGGACGCTGAAATAAAACCAAAAAGGAATCCATATAATATACTTATAACATGAAGATTAAAACTTTGCAAAGTGGAACTAACAATGAGTGAACAATAATGCTTTCAAAATAAGAAGGCTCACCTGTTGATATTTGTCCACAGTGAACATGTTAGTTTCCTTAATTTTGTACTCAAACCACTCTGGCTCATAACCATCTTCAATTGGAGGTTGTTGGATGTATAACCTAAATTTTTTAAATACAATTAAGTCCCTCCAACGGTTCAAGCTAAATCAGCATGGATAAGTTAAATTTAGCAAGTTGTTGATAGGATAATAAAATACTAAAGGAAACCATTTTCCTTGATGAGGTGATATGGAAAAAAATTCCAATAAAATAATGAAGGGATAAACTATGTATGTAATGCAAAAACCAGGGCCGGTTTGAGATTTACACAAGTACAATTTATTCTATTTAATTTTGTAAGGGCAAAATTAATACGATATAAGGTACTTGTCGTTTGCCTTTATAACAACAAGGAGCAATACTTATACTATATATACTTACATAATATATTATAAAATTAAAAGAATCTACTTTAGAGCATTATTCAATTTAACTACTTTTTAATGCAGCTCTTCTTAATTTGAACTTCATTCAAACCAGACTAATTAATAGGGATGTTGAGCATTTCCTGTTAACCTCCATTCTTGTTAAGCCAAAATTCCAAAAACAAACGAAAGTTGGCAACATTTGTTTATAATACATGGGCATAACTCATAAGAATGAATGAATTTACTGCAATAACTATCCAAACAAAATCAATCTAACCTCAAAATCACAGTGGCAAACGTATAAAAATTCTATTATAACATAACCATAAGGAGAGTAAACATACGTTTGAATTAAACTCAGAAGTTCATCTTCACCATAAGAGCTCACCGCAAGCTTTGTACTAATTTTATGCAGCAAATTCCCATAACAATCAAATTGCTACAGAAAAGCAAGAAAAACACACATAATATAATCCATCGATTTTTCTTCAAATCAGCAAAATTTAAAAAATTGGTACTGACATGGAAAGAGCCAGTCCAGTTGCCCAAATTGAGATTGGTAAAGCGTCGAAGAACATCAGTGCTAATTGCCTCTACGTTCTTTGGCCGTTCTTCTTCCGCCGTGGTCGCGGCGGTGCCATTGGAGGAACACATTGTTGATAGTGGCAGTTGAGTTTGAAATGACGGGATGATGAATCGGGCAAATCTTCTGGGGGCCCAGATAAAAGGAGGCTTGTAGGGTTTGAATGGAGTGAAGGAATTGCGGGGAGATTGCACTGAGGTAGAAGGAAAAGTCACCGCCATTGGAGTGCAAAATGTGAGCGTTCCGTTAATGGCTCGAATATATCTTATCCCAAATCTCGTCCCCTCCAGGTACTCCGAGAGGACAAAGTAAGCCTTTGACAACATTATTAGACCGTTCTCGGTATATTTTATTTTGTATTTTTATTTTCGAAAATATTTTATATTTTATAATTTTTTTAGTTTTAAATTTATTGAAAACACGTTTGATTTATCATTTTTGAAAACTATTTTTAAAAATGAATAGCTGAAAAATACGTTCTGTTAGAAATTTTGCAGAATATTACTTAAACTATTTTTAATTTATTTTTATGCAAAATACTACTAGTTCAAACTAAAATTTCTTTCACAATATACTTAAAACACACTAATGTGAACACTAAGAGTATATATTAACACAACTTCATCAGGTTTGGGATTTGAGGAAGTTCTGGTTCTATTAAAATCCAGAAAATGCAAGTTCTTTCAAAACCATCAGAGTCAATTTATCAAGGTATTTTTTGAAATATAACAACAAGAATTCTCACTTAATTTGTTTTTTTGTAATGTTGATATTGAATTCAATAAAACTTTATTTTAGGTTTAGTTCCAAGTTCGGATAATTCTTAAAAAAAAAAAAAAAAACTTTATTTATACTTAGTTCGAAGTTAGGATAAACTTTATCTTAAGCTAAGTTCCAAGCGAGGATAATTCTTTAAAAAAAAAAAAAAAAAAAATCTCAAAACGCGTTTTCCTCGTTTTGAACATTTTTTGTTGAAATACACTTAAAACGTCTAAAACGAGGTTTTGTGTATTTTGCGTTTTGTGTACAATTTTTTTTTGTTTTTCAAAATGCATTTTTGAAAATGGTAAAGAGAACGCGTTTTTAGTGTTTACGAAAATAAAAACAGAAAACGACCTCAAAACAGTAAAGAGAATAGGACCTCATTTTCTCAAATAAAATATCACTAATTAATTTCAACAATCCAAAAAATCAAGCCCACAAAATTTTACTTTTCAAATCACATTTTAATCATTCGATTTCCAAAACTACTATTCAAAACTCTTTTTTTTCCCCACAAAATATGACAATCAAGCAAGGGCTAAATGTTTGGCTAGGACTACAATTTGTACAATGTTTTTTTTCTTTTTTTGGTTAAGAAAATAGCAAAAAGGATTTATTTACTCATTGAGTGCGCACTGAGTAAACGTTCGAGCTGATGCAATTATCTACAAATCACGCAAAATAAAAATAAAAAGTTATTGTAGCAGTGCTACTTGTAGTGCTGTAAATTGGGGTGGTCGGGGCCAGATCGACCCGCAAACATATGAGCCCGGTAACAATCTGCGTGAAATCGCTTGCTGAGGGTTTACGGACCAATCCGGGTCGGCCCACAAATTTTGAATAACAACTCGGGTCCATCTGCTGGCCCATTCGGGTCGAACCTAAGCAAGTTGCGATTCTTTTCGATTTAACCCGTATGAATAAAAACATAGATATTTTCATCAAATTTTTTTTTTTTTTTTTGTTAAATTGCTAAATACAAAATAAACAAAATGATAAATTCATATTTATACAAAAAAATATTTACATTAAATTCAAATTTATGTCTCATGTTACATGAATTATTTTTAACTTTGCAAAGTTAAATATAATAAAAACAAATAAAAACTATATGCATTTTTAATTTTTACCATCAAATATTGATAACTTAAGTACATCCCAAGTAGGTTGATGTAGCGATCCAGAATTTTTACGCAATTTTATAATTATTTTAATATTTAGAAAATTGTATCGCTACTATTTCACTCATTGTTTTGAAATTAACGCCGCGACGGATTCGTCTAGCCAAGTCAAGAAATATCGAATTTGTTCGATTTTAAATTAAAATCCGAATTTCTAAAATTATGTTATTTTAATTATTTATTCAAAGTATTATATTCAAAATCTTTCTAAAATCCAAATTTGCCCACATGTCTTCTTCTTTACACCAAGACAACAATTCTTTACACAATAACATCATCATTTTTGTACAAATAATTTTACACCTAATTCTACACTATCATATTCTATAGTATCAAATCAATACATATTCTTCCCCATCACAACTCACGTCCCCTACATTTTTTCTTCCTTCTTTATCATTCTTTCCACCTCAATATACCATCATCAAAGCATCTTCATCATTATCATTCATACACCCACAAATTCCTTTACAGCACCATTATCATCATCATCAATCCATAACCACAGCTTTTCCATCATTATATCAATCCACTACTGCACAAACCATTTACACTGCAATCAGTATCATCACTGTCAAGTTACCACCTCCAACTCATAGTCCGAACCATCACAATGCAATCCAGCCACCACTGTCTGCACTCATCGACTGCAACTTCACTACCTAAAACCAAGCCCTCAATTCATCACCAAAATTTACCAAATCGAATCATGAACATCATCAGCATCACCACTGACCCAAGAACCAAGCTTTGAATCCATGATAATACTTCCACTGCAACCAGTTTTCGTTGCAGCTCCAAACCACCAAATCATCATTTCCCCAACCACAGTCACCACCCATCGTCGAACATCAGACCACCAACCAATCTGCTAAGCTGCTACCTTCTATGCCCAATTCGAATCATGAACACCAACATCGATCGAAGCCATCAAGCCTCATCCTATCCACCACTCAAACCGCAACAGCCCACATCGCCGATAGAAATCACTCAACCACCACACCGCAGTCCAACCACCAAACTCTGCCCACTATCATAAATCAAACACTCAAAATCCAAACCAAAAACCCAGGATTTAACGTAAACCAGTTACTTACCTCAAGCGCTGCTCCCTTCGCCGGAATCTCAAAACCCAATCGCGAACTCCAAGCCTCGGTTTAGCTATATCTCGCACCTAAACTGCACAAAAACCTAACCTATTTCACCCTCATCCCTCGTCGCACCCAGCGCCGGTATTGCGCCGGCGAACCGCCGGTATAAGATCGGATCTCTTCCTCGCGTCTCTCTTTCGCCGTCTCACCGTCTCACTCTCTGCCTCTGAAAATGAAGAGAGAGAAATGGAAAAATCTGATTTTTTAATATTTGTTTGAACTTTCAGAATCTGTAGTTTAGTCCCTGAAGTTTTTAAAGCCTTTCAATTCAGTCCCTATGTTTTAAAATGTCTTAATTCAGCCCTTTCAATTCTTTTAAAGGTTTTCAAATCAGTCCCCAACTTTTAACTTATCAATTTCAGCCCTTAAGTTTTAAATGAGTTTTACCAGCCCTTTTAGCTTCAAACTTATCAATTCAGTCCTTGCTGATTTACTTTATTTGATTTTAAGCCCAAGTTTCAAAGTATTCATTTTAATCCCTCAACTTTCAAAATATCTATTTTAGTCCCTGAACTTTCAAAAGTATTCATTTTAATCCCTCAACTTTCAAAACATCAATTTTAGTCACCAAATTATAATTTATCATTTTGAACTATATATTCGATAGACTAAAGTGACTTATTGGCTAAGACGAAGCGTACGGAGAATTTAAAGAAATTGAAGTCATTCCCGCTCAACTTTGCACTCGTCGGATTTGAGGTAGACTCGCACTTATTAATTGATTTAAATTATGATTTCATATAAATGTCATGTGACTTGTGAAAGTCAATTTTCAAGAAAATTAAGTATGTTTTATGAAAGGTAAATATACCTTATGTTTTTATGAAAAGTAAGTATACCCTATGTTTTTACGAAAATGTTTTATATGTTTTGGATCATTGCTATGCACATAAGAATTCTTACCACCTAAGTTCGGTAGAATTCTGTGTTTCCATATGTTTATGAGGATTTACCACCTAAGTTCGGTAAAATTCCTGTCTCATATGGTTATGAGGATTTCGATCCTACCCTATGTTATGATGGAAATGATCCCTATGAATTTCAAGAATTATGTTTTGGTATACTTACTGTTATTATGATTTTACTGCATAAGAATTCTTGCCACCTAAGTTCGGTAAAGTTCTTGTGTCTCCTTATGTTTATGAGGATTTCAATCCTATCTTATGTTATGCTTTCAAAAGAAATTATGCTTTGCATAATTAAAATGTTTTTATAAGTATATGGTTTTCAAAGAGTTGTTTTCAAAGAGCTTATGATTTTCAAAATATGTCCCGTGCTGTAATGCACAATATGAGTTTTATCAAGAGCCGTTTTATAAAGAAGCTCTATCAATGCCCGTTTTATAAAGAGCCGGGATTTATGTGTTTAATCATCTTATAAATTAATTAATTTGCGATGAGTCTACTGAGTATTTCCCCCATGAAATACTCACCCTACTTTTTAACAGTTTTGCAGATTTCGGAGACGGTGGCGAGCGATGAATGATGGTGGCAATAATCGTTAAACGGTTGAAAGTTTGACGATAATGATTTCCGTATTTTTCCAAACAATCGAATAATTTAGAGAAGTTCATTTATTTGAGAAATTATGACATTGTCAATTTCTTTACAAAATTAATGGTTCGATTTACTATTTCAAATGGTTTCATAAATGTTTTCAATTTTATCGACCATTACAGTTTATTTAATGTTGCCAAAAATGAATTTCAATTATTTCTTCCGCAAAAATATTATTCGAAAAATTTAGACAGAAAATGACGTAGTGAACCGGGTATACGGAACTCGGGGCGCTACAAGTTGGTATCAGAGCTAGTCTGCGTTTCTGTAGACTGGTAAAATTTTCAAAAAGAATTTTCAAGAAATATTTTTCATTATAAGATTTTTATTGATGAAGATTGCCACTGCCATCATTTCGCTCCACCAACTCCGAGGTAAAGAAGTTTATAATGTTTAAAGTTATTTCAGTATTTCGAATACTCATTTTATTGATTTATGAGAAAGAATGAAGAGTATTTCGGATACTTATGATTTATGAGAAATAAGAATGTATTTCTTCGAAAGTAATGATGTTGTTATGCTTTGTCATAACTTATATGCTTTAATGTATGATTATGAGAAATTTTTTTAAGAAAGAAAACGAGTGTTGAGCATAATGGGAATAATATGATTTAAGAATGATTTTTAAATAATTTTTGTCCTCGAGTTAGAAATGATGAACCCTAGATGGACTTTGCATAATTGATTTTAGACATGGCACTAAGTATGAGAAGTCAACGGAAAGGATTTGATTATATGTTCAGATTATCTATCGTTTAGATTAAACGAGAAATAGCAAGCCAGTTATGAAGTTGTGATAAGATGTTAAGATTATAAGTGATATGATTTTATTGAGAATTAAGTAATGGATATTATGTTGAGTAAGTGAATTATTTCCTCTATTTTGAAGAGAAATTTATTATGAAGTTTGGCCTTGTGAATAAATTTTGGGAATATGATTTATGGCATATAATTATAAGTATGAGTAATCTTTTGAGCCAATTAAGGTATGGAAGGAAATGATATTGTGATATTGAAAAATATGATTTGAAATTGTTATGTTGAGGAATTATGAATGGAATTATGAGATATTTTTGATGATATTGAAGTGTTGGAATCGTTTTCAATATTTTAGATCGTTGTGATCAAATGTGGAGTTATTTATTATTGTGAGTTATGAAGTATGCTTATGTTTTGGGATAAGTCCAAATTACAAGGGAGACTCTGTCCAGAATTTTATCATTTGGAATTAAGAGCATAATATGATAAGCATCTACTAAAGGAATTAAGTTTAGACATGCAAGTTCATTTACATCACAAACGAGATTTAGTTGATGATAGCAGAGATTTTATTATTTTCTCATAAGGAGAACACACAAGAGTCACACTGGAAAGGAAATACATGAAACACATGAAAGCATAAGAGAAAAACATGGAAAGATCCTCAGAATGAGAGATGTGTTTCCGGAGTAGCCGTATCCTACCACCTCTGATCTTTTGAGGATATAAAGAGAAAACCTTCAAAGAGGTGTGTTTCGAGAGTAAGAATACTCCGTAATCTACCACCTGGAATCTTTGAAGTACACGCAAGATTTAAACATTAAAGAAATCCTAGTAAATGGAGGGGTGTCTCGAGAGTGAGAATACTCCGTACTCTACCCCACCTATTCTAAGATTCACAGAGTTAAATTTACATTAACCGGACTCCATTTTCGCTTGATTCTCCTTCCTTGCGACCAATCTATCTTAACTCCTGCTGGATCTTGTATTGAGATATATGACTGCAGCTTATCCAGTAGTTCATCAATGGTAGGAGCAGAAATAAGGAGCCTTCTGGAAAATGGAGAGATGAATCCCTGTTCCACAGCATAATCAAGAAAGGTTAACAAACCATCAAAGAAATTGTTAACATTCAGAAGCCCAATAGGCTTAGTATGGAGATCTAGTTGAGCCCACGAGGTAATGTTAAAGATTTCTTCTAAGGTACCAAAACCTCCGGGCAGGGCTATAAAGGCATCAGAACCATATAGCATACAAGTTATGCGTTCATGGATGGATAAGGTTTGAACTTCATGCCCTCGTGTTTTTCCTGCAACATCTACCAAAGGGACAGGTATGACACCGATTACTTTTGATTTCTCTGCAAAAGCAGATTGGGAAACACAACCCATTAGACCACTGCTACCACCCCCATATACAAGAGTGATACCTTTTTCCCCCAGTTTCTTTCCAAGATCTACAGCCGCTTCTAGATAACCGAAGCCTTTCCCCACTTTTGATCCACAAAATACACAAATAGTTTTGATCTGTCGAAGTTTTGGTGCTTCCATCTTTGATAGTAAAGAAGGGAAAACTTACGAAGAAGATGTGATTTTGGGATGCCTGAACTATGAAATATGTTTGGCTATTTAAAGCCGGAAAAATTTACTGTTTTTGATTGATTCTGAAAAAGTAAAGATTTATTTTTGACAAAATCGGCCAACTTTTGACTGTTTTACCAAAGATATCACCTTTCGGTGATTTATTTCCAGCTTTATCAAACCTCGAGAAAGGAAAATATATTTATTTCCAGCTTTTTTCAAAACTCGAGAAAGGAAAATATATTTTATTTCCAAAACGCGTGAAAGAAAGCAGCAAAATATTTTAAAAGATTTACCTTATATCATTGCTGAACTGCCAGAAGCCTCATTTTGTAAAACAGACTGGCAAACAGGATCTTTCGATATTATATTTTGGAGACTATAACGATTTTTGTCCTCGTTAAACTGAGCGTATAAGGAGAGAAGTTCACGTTGTACATAACCACTTGGGTGCGTCTCAAGAGTCAGTCGAATATCATCCAAAGACTCTTTACTCAGTCCACCCTTTATGAATTCGATTTTATCATCCCGATTAGTAGAAGAATATCCTACTGATTTGCAACGAGTATCACAATTCCAACGAGCACATTTGTAGCAACCACCCAGCCTTTTTGCTCTTCGTTTCTTTGCGAAGGTGCTTTTACCTAAACCAGGCATATGTTTTGGAAAGGTCATAGGTAATTCACCAGATAGTCGAACCTTTGCTTCTATCAACCAGCGAACATCTTCGGGAATATCATGAGCCATCAGCAACCTCAACCTTTCGAGTCTTATTCTATAGATCTTTCTCAGATCATTCATAGGAAGACTGGAATAATACTTGCGAATGTTAGAAAGGATGATATCCATTGTTTGATGATTCAACCTCTTCCCAGCATGAACTATTTAAAAGCATTAAGGATCTGAGTGAATCCGCGTGATTTTGATTTCCAGCAAGAAAGCAGGGATTATTTTAATGGAAAAGAGGGAACAAGAGTTATGCGCCGTTTACTTTATTGATAAAGGAAGATTTGATGATAAGATCTGAGATATGAAATATTTTTCTTGAATTTTGGGTACTGATATTTTGATATAATAATCAAGGTATAGAAATAATACGGGAAGACGTGAAAGTGAATTGAGGACCGTATCGAATTAGAGTTCATACGTATATACAAGTGAAAGAAATACTTTGCAGGAAATGTGGTGACATTTAAGTAAAGAATCTTAGTTTTGGGAGATATTTGTTTACTGAATTTTTGGGTTACAAATATTGGAAAGATAAGTTGATAATATTATGTTGATATGTTATTGGGTATATTACGTAGAGAGAATATTCAGGTAATTCTTTGATTATTTTGGGAATATTCGATGATAAGAAGAAAGGAAAAATTATTATGATATGATATATCAGTAAAGATTTGTTGAAATTTTAGAGATATATACGAATATTTGAGGTCACATGATACGATGATAAGTGACAAGTTACATGAATACTACAAGATATGATGAAATATCACATACGATTGGGAATTTTCATTTTGATTCAGAAGAATTTATGAGTAGACACATATGTCTATTATTGATAAGAAAGACCATGTCTTAAGAAAACAAAGTGATGCATTTAGTCATAGTCCAGTGGGTTAAATATGGTTGGGTTAAATATGGTAACAATGATGCTACATAAGAGAAGAAGAAGATTCTGATTAAGTATTCAGAAATCATAAGATCAAGTAAGTTTAATTTCGAGGACGAAATTATTTTAAGGAGGTAAGATTGTAGCGATCCAGAATTTTTACGCAATTTTATAATTATTTTAATATTTAGAAAATTGTGTCGCTACTATTTCACTCATTGTTTTGAAATTAACGCCGCGACGGATTCGTCTAGCCAAGTCAAGAAATATCGAATTTGTTCGATTTTAAATTAAAATCCGAATTTCTAAAATTATGTTATTTTAATTATTTATTCAAAGTATTATATTCAAAATCTTTCTAAAATCCAAATTTGCCCACATGTCTTCTTCTTTACACCAAGACAACAATTCTTTACACAATAACATCATCATTTTTGTACAAATAATTTTACACCTAATTCTACACTATCATATTCTATAGTATCAAATCAATACATATTCTTCCCCATCACAACTCACGTCCCCTACATTTTTTCTTCCTTCTTTATCATTCTTTCCACCTCAATATACCATCATCAAAGCATCTTCATCATTATCATTCATACACCCACAAATTCCTTTACAGCACCATTATCATCATCATCAATCCATAACCACAGCTTTTCCATCATTATATCAATCCACTACTGCACAAACCATTTACACTGCAATCAGTATCATCACTGTCAAGTTACCACCTCCAACTCATAGTCCGAACCATCACAATGCAATCCAGCCACCACTGTCTGCACTCATCGACTGCAACTTCACTACCTAAAACCAAGCCCTCAATTCATCACCAAAATTTACCAAATCGAATCATGAACATCATCAGCATCACCACTGACCCAAGAACCAAGCTTTGAATCCATGATAATACTTCCACTGCAACCAGTTTTCGTTGCAGCTCCAAACCACCAAATCATCATTTCCCCAACCACAGTCACCACCCATCGTCGAACATCAGACCACCAACCAATCTGCTAAGCTGCTACCTTCTATGCCCAATTCGAATCATGAACACCAACATCGATCGAAGCCATCAAGCCTCATCCTATCCACCACTCAAACCGCAACAGCCCACATCGCCGATAGAAATCACTCAACCACCACACCGCAGTCCAACCACCAAACTCTGCCCACTATCATAAATCAAACACTCAAAATCCAAACCAAAAACCCAGGATTTAACGTAAACCAGTTACTTACCTCAAGCGCTGCTCCCTTCGCCGGAATCTCAAAACCCAATCGCGAACTCCAAGCCTCGGTTTAGCTATATCTCGCACCTAAACTGCACAAAAACCTAACCTATTTCACCCTCATCCCTCGTCGCACCCAGCGCCGGTATTGCGCCGGCGAACCGCCGGTATAAGATCGGATCTCTTCCTCGCGTCTCTCTTTCGCCGTCTCACCGTCTCACTCTCTGCCTCTGAAAATGAAGAGAGAGAAATGGAAAAATCTGATTTTTTAATATTTGTTTGAACTTTCAGAATCTGTAGTTTAGTCCCTGAAGTTTTTAAAGCCTTTCAATTCAGTCCCTATGTTTTAAAATGTCTTAATTCAGCCCTTTCAATTCTTTTAAAGGTTTTCAAATCAGTCCCCAACTTTTAACTTATCAATTTCAGCCCTTAAGTTTTAAATGAGTTTTACCAGCCCTTTTAGCTTCAAACTTATCAATTCAGTCCTTGCTGATTTACTTTATTTGATTTTAAGCCCAAGTTTCAAAGTATTCATTTTAATCCCTCAACTTTCAAAATATCTATTTTAGTCCCTGAACTTTCAAAAGTATTCATTTTAATCCCTCAACTTTCAAAACATCAATTTTAGTCACCAAATTATAATTTATCATTTTGAACTATATATTCGATAGACTAAAGTGACTTATTGGCTAAGACGAAGCGTACGGAGAATTTAAAGAAATTGAAGTCATTCCCGCTCAACTTTGCACTCGTCGGATTTGAGGTAGACTCGCACTTATTAATTGATTTAAATTATGATTTCATATAAATGTCATGTGACTTGTGAAAGTCAATTTTCAAGAAAATTAAGTATGTTTTATGAAAGGTAAATATACCTTATGTTTTTATGAAAAGTAAGTATACCCTATGTTTTTACGAAAATGTTTTATATGTTTTGGATCATTGCTATGCACATAAGAATTCTTACCACCTAAGTTCGGTAGAATTCTGTGTTTCCATATGTTTATGAGGATTTACCACCTAAGTTCGGTAAAATTCCTGTCTCATATGGTTATGAGGATTTCGATCCTACCCTATGTTATGATGGAAATGATCCCTATGAATTTCAAGAATTATGTTTTGGTATACTTACTGTTATTATGATTTTACTGCATAAGAATTCTTGCCACCTAAGTTCGGTAAAGTTCTTGTGTCTCCTTATGTTTATGAGGATTTCAATCCTATCTTATGTTATGCTTTCAAAAGAAATTATGCTTTGCATAATTAAAATGTTTTTATAAGTATATGGTTTTCAAAGAGTTGTTTTCAAAGAGCTTATGATTTTCAAAATATGTCCCGTGCTGTAATGCACAATATGAGTTTTATCAAGAGCCGTTTTATAAAGAAGCTCTATCAATGCCCGTTTTATAAAGAGCCGGGATTTATGTGTTTAATCATCTTATAAATTAATTAATTTGCGATGAGTCTACTGAGTATTTCCCCCATGAAATACTCACCCTACTTTTTAACAGTTTTGCAGATTTCGGAGACGGTGGCGAGCGATGAATGATGGTGGCAATAATCGTTAAACGGTTGAAAGTTTGACGATAATGATTTCCGTATTTTTCCAAACAATCGAATAATTTAGAGAAGTTCATTTATTTGAGAAATTATGACATTGTCAATTTCTTTACAAAATTAATGGTTCGATTTACTATTTCAAATGGTTTCATAAATGTTTTCAATTTTATCGACCATTACAGTTTATTTAATGTTGCCAAAAATGAATTTCAATTATTTCTTCCGCAAAAATATTATTCGAAAAATTTAGACAGAAAATGACGTAGTGAACCGGGTATACGGAACTCGGGGCGCTACAAGTTGGTATCAGAGCTAGTCTGCGTTTCTGTAGACTGGTAAAATTTTCAAAAAGAATTTTCAAGAAATATTTTTCATTATAAGATTTTTATTGATGAAGATTGCCACTGCCATCATTTCGCTCCACCAACTCCGAGGTAAAGAAGTTTATAATGTTTAAAGTTATTTCAGTATTTCGAATACTCATTTTATTGATTTATGAGAAAGAATGAAGAGTATTTCGGATACTTATGATTTATGAGAAATAAGAATGTATTTCTTCGAAAGTAATGATGTTGTTATGCTTTGTCATAACTTATATGCTTTAATGTATGATTATGAGAAATTTTTTTAAGAAAGAAAACGAGTGTTGAGCATAATGGGAATAATATGATTTAAGAATGATTTTTAAATAATTTTTGTCCTCGAGTTAGAAATGATGAACCCTAGATGGACTTTGCATAATTGATTTTAGACATGGCACTAAGTATGAGAAGTCAACGGAAAGGATTTGATTATATGTTCAGATTATCTATCGTTTAGATTAAACGAGAAATAGCAAGCCAGTTATGAAGTTGTGATAAGATGTTAAGATTATAAGTGATATGATTTTATTGAGAATTAAGTAATGGATATTATGTTGAGTAAGTGAATTATTTCCTCTATTTTGAAGAGAAATTTATTATGAAGTTTGGCCTTGTGAATAAATTTTGGGAATATGATTTATGGCATATAATTATAAGTATGAGTAATCTTTTGAGCCAATTAAGGTATGGAAGGAAATGATATTGTGATATTGAAAAATATGATTTGAAATTGTTATGTTGAGGAATTATGAATGGAATTATGAGATATTTTTGATGATATTGAAGTGTTGGAATCGTTTTCAATATTTTAGATCGTTGTGATCAAATGTGGAGTTATTTATTATTGTGAGTTATGAAGTATGCTTATGTTTTGGGATAAGTCCAAATTACAAGGGAGACTCTGTCCAGAATTTTATCATTTGGAATTAAGAGCATAATATGATAAGCATCTACTAAAGGAATTAAGTTTAGACATGCAAGTTCATTTACATCACAAACGAGATTTAGTTGATGATAGCAGAGATTTTATTATTTTCTCATAAGGAGAACACACAAGAGTCACACTGGAAAGGAAATACATGAAACACATGAAAGCATAAGAGAAAAACATGGAAAGATCCTCAGAATGAGAGATGTGTTTCCGGAGTAGCCGTATCCTACCACCTCTGATCTTTTGAGGATATAAAGAGAAAACCTTCAAAGAGGTGTGTTTCGAGAGTAAGAATACTCCGTAATCTACCACCTGGAATCTTTGAAGTACACGCAAGATTTAAACATTAAAGAAATCCTAGTAAATGGAGGGGTGTCTCGAGAGTGAGAATACTCCGTACTCTACCCCACCTATTCTAAGATTCACAGAGTTAAATTTACATTAACCGGACTCCATTTTCGCTTGATTCTCCTTCCTTGCGACCAATCTATCTTAACTCCTGCTGGATCTTGTATTGAGATATATGACTGCAGCTTATCCAGTAGTTCATCAATGGTAGGAGCAGAAATAAGGAGCCTTCTGGAAAATGGAGAGATGAATCCCTGTTCCACAGCATAATCAAGAAAGGTTAACAAACCATCAAAGAAATTGTTAACATTCAGAAGCCCAATAGGCTTAGTATGGAGATCTAGTTGAGCCCACGAGGTAATGTTAAAGATTTCTTCTAAGGTACCAAAACCTCCGGGCAGGGCTATAAAGGCATCAGAACCATATAGCATACAAGTTATGCGTTCATGGATGGATAAGGTTTGAACTTCATGCCCTCGTGTTTTTCCTGCAACATCTACCAAAGGGACAGGTATGACACCGATTACTTTTGATTTCTCTGCAAAAGCAGATTGGGAAACACAACCCATTAGACCACTGCTACCACCCCCATATACAAGAGTGATACCTTTTTCCCCCAGTTTCTTTCCAAGATCTACAGCCGCTTCTAGATAACCGAAGCCTTTCCCCACTTTTGATCCACAAAATACACAAATAGTTTTGATCTGTCGAAGTTTTGGTGCTTCCATCTTTGATAGTAAAGAAGGGAAAACTTACGAAGAAGATGTGATTTTGGGATGCCTGAACTATGAAATATGTTTGGCTATTTAAAGCCGGAAAAATTTACTGTTTTTGATTGATTCTGAAAAAGTAAAGATTTATTTTTGACAAAATCGGCCAACTTTTGACTGTTTTACCAAAGATATCACCTTTCGGTGATTTATTTCCAGCTTTATCAAACCTCGAGAAAGGAAAATATATTTATTTCCAGCTTTTTTCAAAACTCGAGAAAGGAAAATATATTTTATTTCCAAAACGCGTGAAAGAAAGCAGCAAAATATTTTAAAAGATTTACCTTATATCATTGCTGAACTGCCAGAAGCCTCATTTTGTAAAACAGACTGGCAAACAGGATCTTTCGATATTATATTTTGGAGACTATAACGATTTTTGTCCTCGTTAAACTGAGCGTATAAGGAGAGAAGTTCACGTTGTACATAACCACTTGGGTGCGTCTCAAGAGTCAGTCGAATATCATCCAAAGACTCTTTACTCAGTCCACCCTTTATGAATTCGATTTTATCATCCCGATTAGTAGAAGAATATCCTACTGATTTGCAACGAGTATCACAATTCCAACGAGCACATTTGTAGCAACCACCCAGCCTTTTTGCTCTTCGTTTCTTTGCGAAGGTGCTTTTACCTAAACCAGGCATATGTTTTGGAAAGGTCATAGGTAATTCACCAGATAGTCGAACCTTTGCTTCTATCAACCAGCGAACATCTTCGGGAATATCATGAGCCATCAGCAACCTCAACCTTTCGAGTCTTATTCTATAGATCTTTCTCAGATCATTCATAGGAAGACTGGAATAATACTTGCGAATGTTAGAAAGGATGATATCCATTGTTTGATGATTCAACCTCTTCCCAGCATGAACTATTTAAAAGCATTAAGGATCTGAGTGAATCCGCGTGATTTTGATTTCCAGCAAGAAAGCAGGGATTATTTTAATGGAAAAGAGGGAACAAGAGTTATGCGCCGTTTACTTTATTGATAAAGGAAGATTTGATGATAAGATCTGAGATATGAAATATTTTTCTTGAATTTTGGGTACTGATATTTTGATATAATAATCAAGGTATAGAAATAATACGGGAAGACGTGAAAGTGAATTGAGGACCGTATCGAATTAGAGTTCATACGTATATACAAGTGAAAGAAATACTTTGCAGGAAATGTGGTGACATTTAAGTAAAGAATCTTAGTTTTGGGAGATATTTGTTTACTGAATTTTTGGGTTACAAATATTGGAAAGATAAGTTGATAATATTATGTTGATATGTTATTGGGTATATTACGTAGAGAGAATATTCAGGTAATTCTTTGATTATTTTGGGAATATTCGATGATAAGAAGAAAGGAAAAATTATTATGATATGATATATCAGTAAAGATTTGTTGAAATTTTAGAGATATATACGAATATTTGAGGTCACATGATACGATGATAAGTGACAAGTTACATGAATACTACAAGATATGATGAAATATCACATACGATTGGGAATTTTCATTTTGATTCAGAAGAATTTATGAGTAGACACATATGTCTATTATTGATAAGAAAGACCATGTCTTAAGAAAACAAAGTGATGCATTTAGTCATAGTCCAGTGGGTTAAATATGGTTGGGTTAAATATGGTAACAATGATGCTACATAAGAGAAGAAGAAGATTCTGATTAAGTATTCAGAAATCATAAGATCAAGTAAGTTTAATTTCGAGGACGAAATTATTTTAAGGAGGTAAGATTGTAGCGATCCAGAATTTTTACGCAATTTTATAATTATTTTAATATTTAGAAAATTGTGTCGCTACTATTTCACTCATTGTTTTGAAATTAACGCCGCGACGGATTCGTCTAGCCAAGTCAAGAAATATCGAATTTGTTCGATTTTAAATTAAAATCCGAATTTCTAAAATTATGTTATTTTAATTATTTATTCAAAGTATTATATTCAAAATCTTTCTAAAATCCAAATTTGCCCACATGTCTTCTTCTTTACACCAAGACAACAATTCTTTACACAATAACATCATCATTTTTGTACAAATAATTTTACACCTAATTCTACACTATCATATTCTATAGTATCAAATCAATACATATTCTTCCCCATCACAACTCACGTCCCCTACATTTTTTCTTCCTTCTTTATCATTCTTTCCACCTCAATATACCATCATCAAAGCATCTTCATCATTATCATTCATACACCCACAAATTCCTTTACAGCACCATTATCATCATCATCAATCCATAACCACAGCTTTTCCATCATTATATCAATCCACTACTGCACAAACCATTTACACTGCAATCAGTATCATCACTGTCAAGTTACCACCTCCAACTCATAGTCCGAACCATCACAATGCAATCCAGCCACCACTGTCTGCACTCATCGACTGCAACTTCACTACCTAAAACCAAGCCCTCAATTCATCACCAAAATTTACCAAATCGAATCATGAACATCATCAGCATCACCACTGACCCAAGAACCAAGCTTTGAATCCATGATAATACTTCCACTGCAACCAGTTTTCGTTGCAGCTCCAAACCACCAAATCATCATTTCCCCAACCACAGTCACCACCCATCGTCGAACATCAGACCACCAACCAATCTGCTAAGCTGCTACCTTCTATGCCCAATTCGAATCATGAACACCAACATCGATCGAAGCCATCAAGCCTCATCCTATCCACCACTCAAACCGCAACAGCCCACATCGCCGATAGAAATCACTCAACCACCACACCGCAGTCCAACCACCAAACTCTGCCCACTATCATAAATCAAACACTCAAAATCCAAACCAAAAACCCAGGATTTAACGTAAACCAGTTACTTACCTCAAGCGCTGCTCCCTTCGCCGGAATCTCAAAACCCAATCGCGAACTCCAAGCCTCGGTTTAGCTATATCTCGCACCTAAACTGCACAAAAACCTAACC
Organism: Ligustrum vulgare; assembly: GCA_963555705.1. Classification (NCBI taxonomy): domain Eukaryota; kingdom Viridiplantae; phylum Streptophyta; class Magnoliopsida; order Lamiales; family Oleaceae; genus Ligustrum; species Ligustrum vulgare. The sequence continues at coordinate 25,923,998 of OY743177.1, read as the reverse complement.
TATTTCACCCTCATCCCTCGTCGCACCCAGCGCCGGTATTGCGCCGGCGAACCGCCGGTATAAGATCGGATCTCTTCCTCGCGTCTCTCTTTCGCCGTCTCACCGTCTCACTCTCTGCCTCTGAAAATGAAGAGAGAGAAATGGAAAAATCTGATTTTTTAATATTTGTTTGAACTTTCAGAATCTGCAGTTTAGTCCCTGAAGTTTTTAAAGCCTTTCAATTCAGTCCCTATGTTTTAAAATGTCTTAATTCAGCCCTTTCAATTCTTTTAAAGGTTTTCAAATCAGTCCCCAACTTTTAACTTATCAATTTCAGCCCTTAAGTTTTAAATGAGTTTTACCAGCCCTTTTAGCTTCAAACTTATCAATTCAGTCCTTGCTGATTTACTTTATTTGATTTTAAGCCCAAGTTTCAAAGTATTCATTTTAATCCCTCAACTTTCAAAATATCTATTTTAGTCCCTGAACTTTCAAAAGTATTCATTTTAATCCCTCAACTTTCAAAACATCAATTTTAGTCATCAAATTATAATTTATCATTTTGAACTATATATTCGATAGACTAAAGTGACTTATTGGCTAAGACGAAGCGTACGGAGAATTTAAAGAAATTGAAGTCATTCCCGCTCAACTTTGCACTCGTCGGATTTGAGGTAGACTCGCACTTATTAATTGATTTAATTTATGATTTCATATAAATGTCATGTGACTTGTGAAAGTCAATTGTCAAGAAAATTAAGTATGTTTTATGAAAGGTAAATATACCTTATGTTTTTATGAAAAGTAAGTATACCCTATGTTTTTACGAAAATGTTTTATATGTTTTGGATCATTGCTATGCACATAAGAATTCTTACCACCTAAGTTCGGTAGAATTCTGTGTTTCCATATGTTTATGAGGATTTACCACCTAAGTTCGGTAAAATTCTTGTCTCATATGGTTATGAGTATTTCGATCCTACCCTATGTTATGATGGAAATGATCCCTATGAATTTCAAGAATTATGTTTAGGTATACTTATTGTTATTATGATTTTACTGCATAAGAATTCTTGCCACCTAAGTTCGGTAAAGTTCTTGTGTCTCCTTATGTTTATGAGGATTTCAATCCTATCTTATGTTATGCTTTCAAAAGAAATTATGCTTTGCATAATTAAAATGTTTTTATAAGTATATGGTTTTCAAAGAGTTGTTTTCAAAGAGCTTATGATTTTCAAAATATGTCCCGTGCTGTAATGCACAATATGAGTTTTATCAAGAGCCGTTTTATAAAGAAGCTCTATCAATGCCCGTTTTATAAAGAGCCGGGATTTATGTGTTTAATCATCTTATAAATTAATTAATTTGCGATGAGTCTACTGAGTATTTCCCCCATGAAATACTCACCCTACTTTTTAACAGTTTTGCAGATTTCGGAGACGGTGGCGAGCGATGAATGATGGTGGCAATAATCGTTAAACGGTTGAAAGTTTGACGATAATGATTTCCGTATTTTTCCAAACAATCGAATAATTTAGAGAAGTTCATTTATTTGAGAAATTATGACATTGTCAATTTCTTTACAAAATTAATGGTTCGATTTACTATTTCAAATGGTTTCATAAATGTTTTCAATTTTATCGACCATTACAGTTTATTTAATGTTGCCAAAAATGAATTTCAATTATTTCTTCCGCAAAAATATTATTCGAAAAATTTAGACAGAAAATGACGTAGTGAACCGGGTATACGGAACTCGGGGCGCTACAGTTGACACCTATTTTACTATAATTTATAGTTTAAATACATTTCAAGTAGGTTATCATCTACTTAACTATAATTTAGTTGTTCAAATTTTTAAGATTTTTTTTTAATTTTTTTAATTATTTAGTTGATGAAATTCTAGGAGTCGCGTATCGCTGAGAAGATGAGTAGACATATGACAGATTGTGTGCCGAAATCTTAAAATCAAATTCTATGATGAAATTGTTAAGAATATTGATATTAGTAGATGCAAAACCCAAAAAATTGGAAATTTTGTTCGAATACTAATGAATTTGTTTAAGAAATATGTTAAAAAAAAAAAAAAAAATGCATGAGTGTGGGCAAGATATTGAACTAGTTCGGCTGGAAAATCGTACTATAATAATGATTAATTAACATTATTTTTTGTAGTAATAGATGTTTAAAAGAAAAAAAATCCATAAAAAAACCTCACTCAACAACTTTAATATATATATATATATATATATATATATATATATATATATATATATATATAATAGATTTGGCCATTTTTGTAAAAATTATCAAATTATACACATTTTAAGCAATATTCTAAAAAGCGCACAGTATGACGAAGCGATGAGAGCAAAAATTACACTTAAATGCATCTAGGCGCGAAAAAACCTGGCAATACATGAGCGAAGCATGACGAAATGTGAAAATCGAGAATCACCCCTAAGCGCACTTTTTAGAACATTGATTTTAAGTGACAAGCATAAATTTGTACATTTGTGTAAATTTTCCTTTTTTTTTTTATAAATAAGAAATTTAACTTTTTCAGGTAAAATATACAGTTAAAAGTGATTTCGAGAAATGTAAGTGGTTAAAAAATTATTTGAAAAAATGTGATATTTATAAACAGATTTACCAAGCACACTTAAGATTTAATGTGTGTTTGGTGTACATTATTTCGGGAAAAAATTATTTTGAATAGTGATTGATGTGATATTGTGTAGTTAAAAATAAAATAAAAGTTTTGAATTTATGTGTAGAATATTTTAATATTAAAATGTTTGGTTAAAGTACTATATTTTTTATTTTTTAAATGAATACCAAACAGGGACTTGTACGTAATAAGTAAACTCAATTTTTTTTTTTTTTTTTTTTGGAAGGGGGTGTATTTGAGACAAGACACCCTTATTCTTTTCTTGTTGTGGGTAAAGTAACTTTATCCTAATTAGTATTACACTTGTGAAATACATGGTCATTTGTTACTCACCTATATCGAATTTATATGTTAACATATGAAATGTGTATTTAATTATAAATGAGAAACGAATGAAGACAATTAATTACAAATAAAGGTATGATTACACGTACCTTAATTTTTTTTTTTTCACGAATCATATGTTTACTGTTCTAGTAAATTTCTTTAAATATTGTAATTTAAATTGACTTAAAGCTTAAAATGGGAAAACAAAAATTACAATTAAATAGAATTTGTAATAAGTAAAAAAATAGAAATATTTGTGATATAAGCTCAGAATTTTATTAAAAAATAGATTGATGAATGCCAATATTTCATCCTTTTTCATTTTCTATTTTTAAAGAAAAATATTTATGTGATATTGACAAAAAATTTTTTATTATTATTATCTTTACGATTTTTTTTTTTTAAATTGTAATTGATTTTTAAGAAGGGAAGGTGGACCAAGAAACTTCGGGATCGGAAAAATGCGACAATCTAAAAATTTGCATTTTTCGTCCAAAATGAATAATAAATAGTTAATTAATGCTACTTTCCATTTTAGGAAATATATTTTAGGCGAAAAAATGGGCAAATACTTATTTTTGGGAAGAGCTTCCCCTTTATGTATTACGTTTTTATCTTGTGAACATATATAATCATTGTTCGGGCCCCTCATTATCTGCAAAAGGAATTTTACAATAATGATATTTTTGAGAATGTGTAATTAAGCCCCTGTTTGACACCCATTATTTCAAATAATGTAGTTTATAACATAAATTTTAGGAGAATGAGTTGTTAAAAGTATGAAATTTTTTGACTTTATACGTAGATTATTTTATTAACAGAAATATTGCTTGAAAATGAGTTTTAAAGAAATGAAATATTAAATAAAGGGTACCTAATAGGGGTAATTTTTTTTCTCTCATTGTTATTGTTCGTACTGCATATTCGAACAAGCATGGTTGCTAGTTCGATGATGCTAGCACAAGTAGCCATGCTCCATGTTTTTCTTCTTGAGTTAACATGGATTAAATAGACTGAATAGTAGGCAACAATTGAATCAACAATATTTGTCTATGTTGTGCTAAATAGCAAGTGTACGGTATCGTATCCAAGTAATAAAGTGGACCTTGTAAGTCCGAATTATCGTCCCACAGAGATTATAATTAAGTATATAAATTCTTAATTTTTAACTCTATTTGAAAAGTCGAATTATGATCTTTTTAAATTGACATAAATCATGAACTAAATTATGTACGAGATTGAACTAAAAGATTTCAACTTTTGATTTTCTTAAGCAATGATAAAATAAACATGTTGGGACATACAATTTCACCATAGTCGTCACTATTAATTTCATTCATCCAAGTTTTCTTCATATTCATGTGCTCGATCAAATTCACTAATTCATATGAAATTCGTCTCTCGAGTTCAAATCAAATCTACCTAGTTCAGTCAACCGTGTAATTCATACAATGGTCATAATAATCAGGTGCATGAAATTCAAGAATTCATTTAATGATCGTAATAACAATAAACGTATATCTCTATCGTTTATTATGTTACCAAATTTTATTCCTAGATTTAGGTTGTTAATTCACCTCTCGAATTATGATAACATCCCATAAAATCTATGAATAAGTGATTAAGTTATTCAAGCATTAAGCACAAAATAAAATTAACACATTCAACATACGTGCAAAACTTGGAATTTGAAATTAACAATAGTTAACTAGGATCCATCGTTTTTCCCAACTAATAATTTAGTTGTTTATCACAAAATAATAAAGAATAAAGAAAATGTAGTAATAATGTATATTGAAGCTATCAAGAAAACAAAGTAAAATAGAATCTTGCACCAAGAGTCAATTTCACCTTGTTGATCTTCACAATCTCAATCATCTTGCCTTGCTTCGATCTCCCTTCAATCCCTCCTTAAAAACTTCTTTTGTGTAGAATAAAAGTTGGGCAAAAGTCCTCCAAAACGTCCCCCCCAAAACTGTTAAAACTAGGGAAGAAAATAGGAAAATTGCGCATGGGCCTGATCTGTTTGGGCTGCGTTTTCACCACGCGACCGCGTGGTAGATCAGTCACCAATTAAATTCTGTTAACCTAATGTCTAGATGCACTGCCACCAAGTAGGGTAGGCGTGGCCGCGTGGTTGAAGATATCCCAGTGCATTTTTTCATCTTTCAACATGTATAAGTAGGTCCTTGTTCTTTTATTTCACCTTGGTCCTTCATACTCTGATTGTGATTGTGACATACAACCAAGTTTTTCATTTATTTTTAAACTCAGATGCCAACTCGTTGCACATAGTAATTTGCGGTAATACTTTTAACTTTCTTTTCATAAGTCAGTGATGTAAACGTCGTCACTTGACTAAGATTTCAAAATCGCTTTACTTTAAAATAAAATTCATTCATTTATAAAGTAATGATAAAACATTTAATATAAGATCTTGACTTTAAAATATTTTAGATAAATAGCAACAATAATAAAATCATTAGTTTAACAGTTTAAACACAAGACCTTGTTCAGTGAGTCGACAACTCACATGTCATCACCTAGCGTAGCACTAATTGCCTCGCCATCCAAAGATCCGGGTCAATTCCTTTTTCATTTCTATTATTACCTGAAAGGTTAGATATCATGGGATGAGCATATACTTGCCCAGTGAGTAAAGTTTGATGCACATGTGCTATTGCGCGTAGACAAGTTAACCTCACATATTCAAGATTTATGTAAATTTTTACGTCAAATCATATTCTAGTTGTGTTAGGTTCAAATCAAGTTTTATATTCACGTCAAGCCATTTATCCAAATCAAATTTAGTCTCACGTCAAGTTCAAGTCAAGTCATTTAGATTATACGTATTTCAAGTTATATATTTAATCAAGTCAAATCCACATATTCTAGTCAAGTCATACTTTATATATTTAAGATCACGTCTTACATATTTAAACCGGTAAATTCCTATACTTAAGTCATATAATCAAGACAAGTTGAGGCAAGACATATATTCAAGTTGAGTTAACTTAATGTATTCAAGTTCATATGCATTTGCATATTAATCAAATTGAGTGAAGTTCATATAATCATGACTAGTGCAAATGCATATCTTTTCAAGAGAACATGACTTTTAATGGGGCCTATATTACAAATCAATTGCTATCCCGAGTGGGCACAAGCAGGGAATGTAACCATGATTTCAAGGGTGGAGTTTATTCCACGAGTTCTTTTACAAGAGTGGTTTTTATACCACGTGTTTCAAATAGGGAGTCAAGATTCCTGAAATTCATTAACAAGCGTAACCACATCGTAATCCAATTACTAGACTCCGTGACATATATATCAAGACAAGCGCTATACGCGTATTAACAAGTGTGATATAGTATGACTGTAATATCATGTAAGAAAATCCTTTCCATATTGTGCATACAAAAATCATGAAAATACTAATGCAATGCATAATGGACACATATCACGAAATAATATTTAAGATCACGTAATCAAGTATAAATCCACCCAAGCTAAGTTAAATTAAGACAAGTTCATATGTTCAGGAGTTACACATAGACAAGTTAATTTTTATATATTCAAAATCAAGATAATACCCAAGTTATGTCAAATTCATAAAATCATTTATTGTGTCATTTAACAAGTATATGACATATTATTATCTATCAAAACCAGATGACAAGATTATCATCTTCATTATATTAACAAGTCTAAGATCTCATAAATAAGAACAATGATTCTTTTAAATATCAAGATAGTACTGATCAGTGTACCCTAATGTATCGATACATAAGATGATGATAGAAACTGTTTGAAGTATTCAATGTATCTATACATCATACTATGTCAACAATTATCATCTGATGATACAAATATAATCAAGGGCATTGATTACTCAAGATGTATCACTTTAATTCAAATAACAAGAGCATGAGCAAATAATATTATTTAATACTTTTAAACTGTTGAATAATGTTAATCATTTTTTTACAAGTAGATAACAAGATAAGAACTATTATATCTCAAGATACCCAAATAATACTATTAAAATGACAAACCTTTTTAATCATTCTTTTATCTTAAACAAAAGGATAAATAATTATTAGCATCAATATATGAATGGTAACAATAACCTTGATCATCTTTTTAAAGAAGGATAATTAATATCAGGATGATATTAACAAATTTATAGTAATCATATGAAACTTATAACGGAATCACGATAATGTCAAGATAAATATTGATGACAATATATCAATCATATTAAATAGGGAACCTTTAATGAAGTTACGGTTACGGAATTCATATATCAAGTAAATAATTAAACATATCTGATGAGAACCGAGAAAGTCAAACCTCAATTCACATGACAGTGGGCCCATGACGAGATCCATGGCTAAGGAAGTTCAAAAGTCGATTGTGGGACTCGTTCACAATGTTTGGAACCAAGTCCAATTAGAAGACATGCCGAGAAACAAACCAAGAAACAAGTTGGATTTAAACGAATTGAAAGTGGACAAAAATCCAACCACGCGGCCGCATGGTTGAATTGAGTCGAGGTCTTGCGCTCTCAGCTGATTTAACATAACGGTAACATGGCCTCTTGCGCGGCTGCGCCATTGGACTGGGTTAGATTTTTCATGTTAAATTCTACTTGTCAAACACCAAACATTCCTAGTTGATTACTTGTTCCTTTTATCAAGTTTATTATGATCATACTCTTGAATACATTTCCACATAAATTCAATTCTCATTTTTCTTGTATAGTAGCAAGCAAAGAAATTCCACTTGCTATTGTGTCTATCCACAAAAAATTCTTTTTTTGGTGGTTGTTTTTAACTTCACAAGAATTAATTTTTTTTCTCGGTCTAGTTGATTACCTTCCTTGGTGAACTTGAGAAAGGAAAATTTGAGTGGAAAAAGGCAAGAGTGGTAAGCTCATTATCGGGTAAAAGCCTAAATTGAGTGCAAACACGAGTGAGACATCTTGTGAGGAACTTTCACACTTGCACACCATGTCCAACACTAATGCTTCAAGTGGGCAATATTCTAATGCTCAAACTCAAGAATTGAGAGACATGATACAAGCTCTCACAGTTATAATGGTGAGGCGAATGGAGGAAATGGGAGGAAGGTTCGAGGGAAGATTAGAAAGATTGGAGACTAGGAGGGAAGTCCCACCACCAAGGGATAATAATGGTAGGAGGGGTGATAGAAGAAGAGCTAGAGATGATGATGATGATGATGATGATGATGATGATGATGATGATGATGAAGAATTGGAGAGTGAAGGGGGGTAGTGACTAAAATTGGAACATTGGTAGAAATAGAGGAGGTAGGAATGTTTAGAGGGTTCGGTCGAGGTCATAGGAGGAATCATAGAGGTAGAGATGAGGTGGATGGTAATATTGGAAGCATAAAAATGAGGATTCCTTCTTTCCATGGGAAAGTAACCTGGATGCTTACTTAGAAGAATGGGAAAGGAAGATGGAGTTGATCTTCGAATTCCATCGATGCTCCGAAGAGAAAAAGGTTAAGTTAGCAGTAGTGGAGTTTGCTGACCATGCCTTATCTTGGTGGGATAATTTACTACACACTAGGAGGAGGAATTTGGAGGGTAGTGTTGATGCTTGGGATGAGTTGAAGAGTCTCATGAGGAAGAGATTTGTTCCTAATCATTATTACAGGGGCCTCTATCAAAGATTACTGATAAGTGTATTTTATATACTTATTTCTATCCTAAAAGTAGGATTTTTATTTTCTGTTCAAGAATATTTACTATTTATTTTATGTCATTTGTTTATATTTTCAGGAATAACCCAAAAGTCGTGAAAATAATGGAATTAAAGCTAAAATCGAGCAATTGGATGTTAAAAGTGTCAAAGTAAGCAAATCAAGAGTTGATACAGTTAATCAAAGGGCCAATTGGAAGAAGAAATCAAATTTGGAAGAAATCAGAAGTTCAGGGGCTAAATTGCAACAATCAGAAGTTGGAGGACTTGCTGTGCAATTAAAAGACAAGGACCAACTTGTAACATTAAAAAGATGGAAATTGCAGTTCCAAATAGAACCGTGCGGTCGCACAGTGTTATAAGCGTGCAGCCGCATGACTAAAAAATTCAGCGACTGAAACTTACCTGCAAAGTCGTGCGATCGCGCACTTTTGAACAGTGCGGTCGCACGGTAGAACTTTTGGGCCACACTGGGCTTTTTGCGCCAAAATCAGCAGTCTTTCTCCCCCAAGTAACCTAATTCTCGTGAACATCTATAAATACATGGCTTGGGGCACGAAATTAGGGGTTCTCAGTTGTCTTGTTTAATGCCAGAACGCTGTCGAATTGCCGAGGGATCCATGCCAAGCCAGGAACACAATTGAAGATTGAAGATCAAGGGATGAATAGGGTGACATCTATCCATTTTTCTTGTGATTTTTATTCAATTATGTATCTAGGCTAGGTTTTAAATGTTAGAATTGTGATGAAGCATTAAATTCTGGATTTTATGTGTTACTTTGATGTTTAATTTAATTAATTCATGGGTTTGAGCAATTGATGCGTGCTTTTATTATTATACAATTACTTGATCACTAATTGTATGATTTTAGGTTATGTTTTCTTAAGTTCGAAAGATTAGGAATTCATTAGACTAGCTTCAATTACCACAAAGTCCGATAAGGGATAGAAATATACCCCTATACTTTACGTTATCTGTTATAATATTCACAGTTCTTTAATACCTTCTTGCACATTCGTATTCAACATAGAAATATAGTTGAGACGTGTGTAGGAATATGAGTTATTGCTTGTCCGAAAGGGAGTTTTAACAACATTAGGAATATGGATTTTCAAAACCACGTGAATTATCATTAGACAATTGGAGTAATGCATAATTGATGGAACTAATGTGGATTCATAATTCTAGCATATTCATCTCATCGTTTTAACAAATCAAATTTTCTTATTTTCTTTTGTTTACTTTTTAATTTGTTTTTCAAAATCAAAATTCTCAAATCCTAAGGGGCCGTTCTCTTTGTGTTTCGATTTTGGATTTTGAGTTTTGGATTTTGTTTTGAATTTTGGATTTTGGTTGTTTGTTTTGGGATTGCTGAAAACATGTTCTCTTTGTGATTTTGGAAAATTATTTTCAAAAATAGAAAACTGAAAAATGCGTTTACTTTGTAATTTTTTGATATATTTATTTTGTGATTTTTTATATGTAAAATTAATTGATTTTTTAATTTTAATGTTAATAAATCAGTTAGTTCTCTATGTCAATAAATTCATCATTAATATTGTTTCAGCTAAACAAAAATTTAACATCATACCAACAAAATCTTGACATGGATCTATATATAATGGCAAAATAATATAAGAACTTCAAGTGAAGGAAGTGTCTCACATTTACAAAAAAAAAAATAATAATAAAAAAATCTTAACATGGATCTATATAATGGCAAAATAATATAAGAATTTCAAGTGAAGGAAATGTCTCTCTTACAAAAAAAAATAATAATAATAAAAAATTACAAAAAAAAAAAAAAAAAAAAATCTTAAAATGGATCTATATATAATGGCAAAATAACATAAAAATTTTAAGTGAATGAAGTTTCTCACTTTTACAAAAAATAAAAAAATAAAAAAATCTTAACATGAATCTATATATAATGACAAAATAATATAAGAACTTCAAGTGAAGGAAGTGTCTCACTTTTACAAAAAAAAAAAAAAAAAAATTAATAATAATAATTTACAAAAAAAATAAAATATTAACATAGATCTATATATAATGACAAAATAATATAAGAATTTCAAGTGTAGGAAGTGTCTCACATTTAAAAATAATAATAATAATAATAAATAAATAATTATATAAAAAAAAAAAAAAATCTTAACATGGATTTATATATAATGGCAAAATAATATAAGAACTTTAAGTGAAGGAAGTGTCTCACATACAAAAAAAAAAAAAAAATCCAAAACGCGCGTTTGGTCGATTTAACATAAAATATCCAAAACGCAATAAACTCGTTTTGAGTTTTATTTGTATTTTTTTTTTGTGTTTTGAAAAACGCGTTTCTGAAAATGGGCAAAGTGAACACGTTTTTGATATTTCCAAAAATCGAAAACTCAAAACGGGCTCAAAACAGTAAAGAGAACGGGGCCTAAGCTTTTCTTGTTCCGGTTAAGGTAGTAGTCTAAAATACAATTAAAAACAATCTCTGTGGGATCGATACTTGAACTCACGTCCACTTTATTACTTGCGCGAACCGTACAGTTGCGGAGCAATCAATTACAAACTCTTACTCAAGGTTTTAGAGGAGTTGAGGATTATTACAAGGAGTTGGAGAAGGCCTTGATGATGGCTAACATAGAGGAGGATATGGAGGCCATCATGACTCGATTTATGAGTGGATTGAATAGAGAGATAGCCAATGTGGTGGAGTTACACCATTATGTGGAAATGGAGGAGTTGGTGCACATGGCTATCAAGGTGGAGAATCAATTGAAAAAGAAGGACCAATTTAAGAAGAAGGGGTAAGAAAAATATTTGGGGGGTCCTAGTTCTACTTGGAAGTCTAAGTGGAGGAATGAGAAGGGTGATAAATTTCCGCCTAAGGACAAGAATGAATCATCCAAAGGGAAGAAAGTTGGGTTCATCAAGGATAAGCCCAAGGTTGTCCCTACTACTTCTAGAAGTAGAGATGTTGAATGTTTTAAATGTAGGGGTAGAGTGCATTATTCTCGTGAATGCCCGAATAATAGAGTGTTGATCATTAGAAATGGAAAATGATATTTTGAGGATGAAGATGAGGAGGAACAATATTTGGTGGGGGATGAGAGTGATAGTGACTAAGTAGAGATGGAAGAGATTGTTAGTCCACCTAAATCTTTGGTTATCATGAGGACTCTCAACACTCAAACCAAGGTTAGTGAGGTGGAGAAGCAAAAGGAGAATATTTTTCATAATATGTGTCTTGTTAATGATAAGTCATGTAGTGTCATTATTGATGGGGAGAGTTGCACTACTGTTGCTAGTGCTAGCATGGTGGAGAAATTGAAGTTACCGATGAAGAAACACCCAAGTCCTTAGAAGTTACAATTGTTGAGCGATTATGGGGAGGTGAGGGTGAGTAAGCAAGTTCTTCTTACCTTCAACATTGAGACATATAGTGATCAAGTACTTTGTGATGTAGTTTCCATGTAAGTCACTCACTTACTTTTGGGTCGACCATGAAAATATGATAGGAAATTCATTCATGATGGGAGGAAGAACCTGTATAACTTCCAAATGAATGGCAAGCAAGTGATACTACAACCATTGAGCCTGGAGGAAGTCTATAAGGATCAAATGAAACTCAAAAGGGAGGTAGAGGAGAAAGAAAAAAGAGAGTTGAGTGGAGCAAAAGATGGAAAAGAGAGTGGGGAAGAGAGTGAGAAGAAGAAAGGAGAGGGGAGGGAAGCAAAAAGAGGATGAATTTTTATATAAGTAAAAGAGATGTGGAGAGGGCTTTAAAAGAAAATCAACAAGTGCTTTTTTTGATGTATAAGGAGTCTCTCATTACACTTGACGAATCTCACAATTCCCTCCCCGAATTAGCTACTTCTTTGTTGCAAGAATTTGAAGATGTGTTCCTGAAGGAGATGCCTAGCGGTCTTCCACCCATTAGAGGCATCAAACATCGAATTGACTTCGTTACCGGAGCCGTCATTCCAAATAGACCGGCATACCGAAGCAATCCGGAGGAGACTAAAGAACTTAAAAAACAAGTGGAAGAGTTAATGAGCAAAGGGTATGTTCGAGAGAGCATGCGTCCTTTTACCATACCCATGCTCCTAGTTCCAAAGAAGGACGGGACTTATAGGATGTGTGTTGATTGTCGAACCGTCAACAACATGACGGTAAAATATCGCTATCCTATTCCTAGACTATATGACATGCTTGATGAATTACATGGATCTTGTATTTTTAGTAAAATTGATTTAAGGAGTGGATATCAACAAATTCGAATGAGGAAAGGGGATGAATGGAAAACCGCATTTAAAACTAAGTATGGTTTATATGAATGGTTGGTTATGCCATTTGGTCTCACTAATGAACCGAACACTTTTATAAGATTGATGAACCATGTTTTGCGTGCATTTATTGAAAAATGTGGTTGTCTATTGTGATGATACTTTAATTTATATCAAAAAATTGGAAGTGCGTGTAAAACATTTGAGATGTGTATTTTTGGTTCTAAAAGAAAACAAATTATATGCTAATCTCAACAAGTGTCATTTTTTGTGTGGAAAGTATTGTTTTTCTTGGATTTGTTGTTAGTACTAAAGGAGTTGAGGTTGATGTGGAGAAGACCAAGGTCATTAAGGAATGACCAACTCCCAAAAGCATCACCGAGGTAAGGAGTTTCCATGGATTAGCTAGTTTTTATCGCTGTTTTGTTAAAGACTTTAGCATCCTAGCAATACCACTTACCGAGGTTATCAAAAAAATGTTGGATTTAAATGGGAGGAGGCACAAGAAAATGTTTTTAATGAAATCAAAGAAAGATTGCGCACTGCACCTGTTTTGAGATTGCCTAATTTTGACAAGACTTTTGAGATTGAATGTGATGATTCAGGAATAAGTATTGGAGGGTATTGATGCAAGAAAAAGGCCCATTGCCTACTTTAGCGAGAAACTCAATGGAGCTACCTTGAACTATCCAACTTATGACAAGGAGCTCTATGCCTTAGTAAGGGTATTGGAGACATGGCACCACTACTTATGGCCAATGGAGTTCATGATCCATATCGACCATGAATCATTGAAGCATTTGAAGGGGCAAGGCAAATTGATCGGAAGACATGCCAAGTGGATGGAGTACGTGGAAACATTCCTCTACATCATTAAATACCAACAAGGTAAAGAAAATGTAGTAGCTGATGCATTATCTAGAAGGTATGCTCTTATCACTACCTTGGTTGCAAAGTTGTGGGATTTGAAAGTATTAAAGAATTGTATGTGAATGATTTTGACTTTGCAAGTGTATTTGTGTCGTGTGAAAATATTGCATGTGAAAAATTTTATTGGCATGGGAGATTTTTATTTCATGAAAACAAACTTTGTGTGCCAAATTGCTCCATGAGAGAATTGTTGGTTAGGGAAGCCCATGGGCGAGGTTTGATGGGGGCATTTTGGTGTGAAAAGAACTATGAAAATTTTGGAAGAACATTTCCTTTGGCAAAAAATGAGGAGAGAAGTTGAGAGAATTTGTTCTAGATGCATAACATGTAGGAAGGCTAAGTCCTAAGTAACACCACATGGATTATATACACCCCGACCCGTTCCTAGCGAATCTTGGACCGAGATCTATGAATTTTATTTTGGGTCTACCTAGGTCCAAGAAAGGGAGTGATTCCATTTTTGTGGGCGTTGATAGATTTAGTAAAATGGCACACTTCATTGCTTGTCATAAATGATGATTCCGATCACATAGCCGACCTTTTCTTTAAGGAGATAGTTAGACTTTATGGGATCCCTAGGAGTTTTGTGTCGGATAGAGATGTAAAATTTCTCAACCACTTTTGGAAGGTTTTGTAGGGAAAATTGGGGACAAAAATTTTATTTTTAACTACTTGTAATCCCCAAACCGATGGTCAAATCGAGGTGGTTAATAGAACTTTGGGGCAACTCCTTCGCACCATCCTTGAAAGTAATCTAAAGAGTTGGGAGGAGAGTCTACCTTTAGTTGAATCTGCTTATAATAGAAGTGTTCATTCTACTACCACTTTCTCTCCGTTTGAAATTATTTATGGTTTTAACCCATTGACTCCTTAAGATTTGATTCCTTTGCCCATTGACGAAAGGGGTAGCTTAGATTTGATTACTTTTCCCTTTGTCTCCTTTTGATGTAGGTGAGGATTCAAGGGAAAATCCTTTTCAAGAGGGAGGGGACAATGAGAATTGAGAAATTCAACCTCAATTTGTGTGCCAGTGGGGCCCATGATGAAATCCAGTGCCAAGGAAGTTCAAGAGTCTATTGTGGGACTCGTTCACAAGGTTTGAAACCAAGTCGAATTGGAAGACATGTCGAGAAATGAACCAAGAAACAAGTTGGAGATAAACGACTTGAAAGTGGACAAAAATCCAACCTCATGGCCACACGCTCTCAGCTGATTTAACAGAATGGTAACATGGCCGCCTGTGTGGCCATTGGAAGTGACCTTGCGCGGCCGTGCCATTGGATTGGGTTAGATTTTTTGCGAGTTTTAATTTAAAGCCGAATTTCTCTCTTTTCTTTTTGGCTTGTACTATAAATACCAAACAATACTCAAACCCGTACACTAACTTTGAATATATTTGTCTTGTGTCAAGAATACTTGGGTGAGGTAAAAATCCTCCTTCGATCTTGTAATTTTCTTGGATGTTCTTCAACTTTATCTTGAGTATATTATTCTTGTGTTGTTGTTAATTTCCACCATTTTGGAATTTGTTTAATCTTTATCCATTGGGTTAGGTTATTTAAACTTTGAATTTTGGGTAAGATTTAAACTTGGGTCAAGGTTTTTTTTTAATTAATTTTAGCTTTCTTGGGTCGATTCAAATTGTTGTAGAAATTTTTAGTCAAATACCAAGGGGGTTCGCATCAATACTCCACTCACCTCAGTCCAGAAGTGTCTAAAATGAGGTTCTGTATTTTTGCTTATTGATATATCGATACTTAATGAACATGTATCGATACATGTAGTCGGTTCAGTATTGTCAGCTGGATTTCTGGGATATTCTCCAGGATTTTAACTATCTATTTTGAATAGAATTTTGAAAATTTAAAGTTGTCTAATTTTTATGTTGAAATGAACTGACTGTCAAAGATATGTCTGGACAGTAACAAATTAACAGTGAATCGTTAAGATTTGTTTTAGCGCAATACCAGACTAATGCATATTCGTCTAGATTGTAAAACGTTAAAAGACAGTATAAACTATGAGGAATTGTAAGAAGATAAGAACACAATATTTGAGCCTAACGTAAGAAAAATCCTAACAGGGAAAACCCACGTGCCGAACCCTGCGAACAAAAATCAATCACTATATAAGAAAATGTTTTACACAGATCAATCTAAACTACAGGATAAATCTACGCATAGATTTATCAAACATTCAAGAAATAGATCACTCCCTGATCCTTCTATGCCATGTAATATGAGCTGCCATCCCACCACTCTTCAATAGCTATCTTTGAATCTGCAACACTCTTCAGCAACCTAGAACTCCTGTTCGAATATGATTGAAACCTCTCGTTTGATCTTCACGTTGAAAGTCTTTTCTTTTCTAAGTGATTGATTCTTCCTCTTGGAGAACCGAAGTCAAAACACAGTTGAAACCGTGAATATAAGTGCACCACACGAAAACTAGCTTCAAGACTTGTAATACCGCTTTTCATTTTCATGCCCTTATTTCACGTAATAATTATGTAAATGTTATTCGAAATTTGAAATTTAATGAATCTTACGTCAATGGTTTGAATGAATTTGCAGTGGAAAGACTTGGACGCCGTCACGATCAATGTGCCAATTAAAATGTTGATAAATTTGTTTATGTACAATTCTATGTCTAATTGTTTGTTTTATTTGTTAAACTTGTCGATTTCTATTGGTATTAGGTGGTGAGCGACTTAGATTTCATAAATTGAAGGTGGAAAAAGTTTGGTGACACTTTGGAAATTTTATTTGAGGGTCATGGACTTAAATTACCAATTTATGAGAGTTGAGGGACTGAATTGCAATTTACCAAAAGTTAAACATTTAAACCTAACCCTCACTCTCGCAATCGACATCTCACTCTCAACTCTCGCCTCACTCCCTCATCCCCTCACTCTTCACGCAATTCTCTGTCTCCGTCTCTCTCTCTCTCTCAAGACCTCCCACTCCCTCCCGGTTCTCTCTTCCCACAACCCTCACTCGAGTTCTCCCTCTTCATTCCATCACTCGGCTCTCTCTCTCTCTCTCTCTCACGCCGGATTTCCCTCTCTCTCAGCTCTCTCAGTTGCACCCTCTCGCTGCCGCAGCTAGCGTCGGTGCCACCACGCCACAACCGCGAAGGTGAGACCACCCTCTGCTCCTCCCTTACACCGCGTACCCCCACACTCACGGACACATACAGACATTCACGGGTCCTGACTTCGAAAGTGATTTGTAATTTCTGATTTTGTGCGTGTATCTACATTGTATGTTTGTATATTTTCATGATCCTACAAGCCAATTTAGGATTTAAGTTAGTAGATTTCGAATTATACTGTAAATTGGAATATTTGGGTAATGTTCATATATGTATATATGTATATATTGATGTATATGTATATGTAAACTACGTAAATGTGATTTTCAGATTTTGGAATCTGAATCTTAATTTTGGATTTTGAAATGTAAGATTTTAATTGTTAGTGAATTGTTGAAGTCAGGTTTTTTTTTTTTTTTTGACTAGTAATTTGATTAATTTTCTAATCTGATAATGGATATGTATATATTTCAGATTTTTCTTTTTGAATTTAAGAAATGAAATAACTATTGAAGTTAAAGGTGGAACTCATGTATTGGTAGATTCCTGATTTAATATTTTTATGATTTTGTGTGTGTGTGTGTGTGTGTGTGTGTGTGTGTGTGTGTGTGTGTGTGTTTATATATATATTTAAGGTATGTAATTTTTGGATTTTTTAAAGTGATGAAGTTCAATTGATTAATTGTTGTTTTTGATGTTGTTTTAAATGGGAATTTTCAAATTTGGGTTTTCAATTGTTTTAATTGAAGTTTAGTGTATATTGTTGACTTATAGTTGTTATTTTCAAAATTTCGCAATTAATGAAATTTGTAGTTAATTAACTTTTCGGGTAAAGGTTGAATAAATGGTGATTTTCAAATTTATGAATAGTTAGAATGCTAATTGGAATTGTCTTTTTGAAATTTAAGTTGCGATGAATATTTTGTAACTTTGACATTTGTGTAATTTGACAAATTAGATTTCAATTTTTGCCATAGAAGTTAATCTCTTATTTCGAATGTAGTATGGTCTGTATTTGACATAACTTAAAATTTCATTGGATTTGAATTGCGGATCACATAGAAGTCTCAACCTCACTTAGGAGTTTTAAATGTGATTTTTGAACTAAAAGTATATTTTATTAAATGAATGGATACAAATTAGGATTTTTGGCACCTTGACGTTACAGACAGCCGAGGTTCCTCCACTTGCAAATCCAGATAACGGTAAATACTAAGGTTGTCAAGTAAGTAAACTTTCCCTATTTTCATAGAAGTTAAATATAAATGTGAAATGTGTAAATGACTGTTTGCAACTTACTTGCTTTGATAAACTTCATTTACTTTATGAAAGTATACGTGTATTTAAGGAAATGTTCAAGCATGCACGTTATCATGTCATTGCATCATTAAGCATGCATTGGCATCGAAATGGGGAAGTCAAATGTTTTAATGAAAAGAATGTATCAAAGTGCAATTTTTTGTCAAAAGTTATGTATCCCAAGTTTTTCAAGAAAGAATGGGTGTACTTTTATGTCATGAAAGATGCGGTGGGAAATGGGGCGCGGGGGACCGGCGTACCCGAATTAAGTCGCTTTGCGACGGAATGTTCAACCGTTTTACGGTGGACTGTTAAATCGCTTTGCGATGGAATGAAGTGAATGAGCCGCTTTGCGGTGGAAATGTGAAAGTTAATTTGGTTCCAAATAAGAATTGCCCACTGTTATCTGATTGACTAGAAGATACACCAATTGAGCTCACGATGGAAATGAACATATAATGAGATTATACCACAAGATTTCAAGATCAACATATTTTGATTATCAAAGATCAATATTTCTTGGTTTAAACAAAATAATCATTATCTCCAAAAATAAAATGATTATCACAAATATATAGGAGATATTATGATCAAGAAATATTTATGTAATTTAATTAAACTTAATAAATTACTAAATACACGTATTTAGTAATTATATTAATTTTACTTAAATTACATATTTGTAGAAAAATAGAAAATGCCAACTTTTACTAAGTTAACAATCTTCCCCTTTGTCTTTTTCTATTTTTCCAAAACTTAATCATCTTTTCACAATCACAAGAAGAAGTAAAATGTAAACATCAAGCTCCCCCTATCAAAAATCTCCTCGTCTAATTTGTGCATCAAAACAATCAACATGTGCTTATAAGGAGTTAAGAGAATCAGCACATAGGAAACATAAACCGAAGTTTCTTCAACATTCAAAGATTATGAAAAAGATGATGAAACAACTACTACTCCCCCATTTCGGAACAAAGAGGGGAATCCATCAGTCTCATAGAACTTGCACACAAAAACCCAAACATATACTGAAGTCAGTCACAATTGTTTTAAAACAAAACGCAATAGTTTCAAAAGCAATGAAAATGAGTAGATGCATCTGGCAGGGTGGAGATCAGCCCTAGTTCTTCCTTTGTTTCTTCGAGTCAGGGAGCTTCTTGGTTGCGACCTTCCTCTTTTCTTTGGCATCCACTGGAGCCACATCTTTTGAAGAACCTCCAAGCAACTGATCCAGCGTGTCTTCAAGTCTTTTGACACAAACTCGGAGGTCAGATGCCTCTGCTTTTAGCCCAACAAACTCTGCTTCTAGCTGGCCAATTTTGGTATCCTGGCTAGATGACTCATGTTTTCCAGCAGTGTCACCCAAATTTTGTTTTCGGTGGGAGGTCTGCATCTCCAGTGTTTTCCTGCATCTGACCCTATTTAACACCTTAGGAGTGATTACCAGATCATCCTCCAAGGTTTGTTCGGGTTCGGTTTGTCCAAAATCATAACTGAACCACCAACTTGTTGTCAATACCATAACCGCCTAAGTTGGGTCGGTGCGGTTTTGTTCGTGTCTCGATTCGGTATGGTTAATAACCACTTAAATATAAATTAATTTTTGCAAGCCCAACTGAAAATGCCGTTTATTAAAAAAAAAGTTACATGACAATACTAATCATATTTCGCAAACAATAACTCAAATTCAAATGCGAAATGCAAATAATATCCAAATTCTCAAAATCAAAATTCAAATTTAGCAAATAATATTACTAACATAACAATATTAGTATAACAAAAGAGTATAAGTTTCTATGTATTTTAAACTATTCATTGAAGAACAATAAAATAAGATAACTTAGGTTGTGACCTAAATATTTCTAAGAACATACCAAAAGAGAGAACTTGACAATAAAGCACGTTGAACAACAAAAGGAGAACCAAGTTACTCAAATAAGTACTCTCATGTTAGAGCCAATTTGAGAGTATAACGACTAGTATAACCCTCCACATACAAAGTTTCCATTCAACACCATTCACCTACGCATTTCCTAGAAGCAACTTATTATCTGACAACATTATACCAACACCCACCAATAATATTCTAAATGTACAACCAGTGGAGAATTGTCGTTTTCCGAAATGGAGATTGACTGAAGGAGTTGAGATGAACGAATCAGATATTCGAATGAATATAGACCTAGACTTAATGGATTTGGATTGGGTTTTGGTCATGTGGGTTGGGTTAATTGGATTTTAAATATAGACTCTAATTTTGAGTTTTTTAAGTTTTACATATAACCCAAAATCATTTTTTAATCGGGTATTCGGTTTGGTTAGGGGTATCTAAAAATTACCATACCCGCCCCATAAAAAATCGGGTCATTAAATTAGCATACCATACCCGCCCCACTACCTCATCGATTTTTTTTTTTTTTGCACCATTCAATTCGGTTCACCGCAATTTTCAGTTCAGGCGGTTCAAATTGCCATCCCTAGATGAAACTATTCTTTTCTCTCACATTTTTCTGTTAAGTATTGGATGTATGATTTTCCTTGCATTTTGATGGCTATTTATAGGTAACATTGGCTACATGATATGGAAATCAAGTGTTTCCCGTAGAGGATTTCGACCTTGCCGACTTCATTTGTTGGAATAAAGAATTTAGCCTTAAGAAGGAGGTGTAAGGCTATAGTTTGCTGGAGACATACAAATAGGAGGTGTCACTTGAAGATTGAGGGTAAGTAATAAGAGCTACTGGTGGGTAGTAGCATTATAGAGTGCCACCTCCTAGCTGCTTACCTTCATTATTCCAGATTTAAGGAGAAACATTTGAGCTCAAATTCGAGGTAACAGACGAAGTCAAAATCTTGATTTCTTGGTACCGTTTCAAATCACTTATGGAGTAATTTCTTGTACTTATTACGAGGCAAGAAAAGGATAATTGAGGAGAAAGATATGGCCTTCCAAAGTAGGCCACTCAAAACAGTTTTTTGGTTAACCATTTTTACTGTCCTAACTTTAAAAATTCACCAAGGGCTATCCTTTTGGTTGGAATGATAAACCGTTTTTATATTCTTGAAGTTCATTCTGAGAACTTGTCCATACATATATCACATGTAATCAAATAAGGTAGGGAGTGCTAGAAAAAGTCTTGAGAAAAGGAATACTTAAATACGTTTTTGACGTAACTTTTCTTTATTTAATATTTTCATTTCTCTTTTGTTAAAACATGTTCTTTTTTTTTTTTTTTCATTCTAGAATAATTATATAGATTATAAAAAACCTTTATTATGACATAATGAAAAATAAAGGACATCAAAATTCTCGAGTCATTACAATGACAATTTACTCCCCATACTTTTGAATCTCTTCAATTCTACTTCCACTTCACAAGGTCCTCCTTCTTTATTTCCTTGAACTCAAGTTCATGCTGCAACTCCCGGTTGTCCTCATTTATTTTCACTTTGTGCATTTTAGCTCTAAATGTCATCCAAATGCTCGTATTTTCCACAACTTGTCTCACTTCCATAATATTATTATATTTTCTGAAAATTGAACAAACAAAACAAAACTAAGTAGACTTTATTCTTAAAAGAAGACATATATCCTAATTTAGATGTACAAATAAATGTATAAGATACACTTATCAGTTTACAAATAGCAGAATAAGAATCATCTAATCCCATTAAAATCTGTAGCGCCTTGTTTCTCTTAGCTTGTGCTCGGTTGGACTTCATAGCACCATAAGAACGTTCAAGAACATGATGTGAGAGTTTTGTAAGAATCCATATCACCTTAAAAACTCTTAGGTAAAATAAACATTCATGTGTTGTTGGTTTTGTGTAAGGTGTGTAAAATCACATTGAATTTCAGAGTGACAAGACATATTTTGTTGGCAAAAAGGTTCTCGGAGATCATCCTAAACTTCTTTGTCCATTTGCATTTATACGACACTAGTGGTGAGATCACCAGGGAGAATATTGAGGACCTATAAAAGAATAATGTTGTTGCACTTACGAAGTCACTGAGTGCCACATGAAGAAACATGAATCAAATCACATTGAAACATCCACATAAAATCTGGAAAGAATGGAAGAACACGGAAATATAAAATCTAATGAGAGGCTTGAATGCGTGATTAAATGTTGTCTTAAAAGTACATTTGCCCCTCTCTCGGTCAAGATAATAAAGGTTTTGATAGCAAATGGACTTCTCGGATTAGACAATCCTACAAACCAAGTATTCATTAAACACGAAGAATGCATGGAAGATGAACAATGAACTGATAAAAAATATGAGTTGAATCTCTTAGATTTTGGATCAGTGCTTATTATGAATATGTTTTTGAATGTCATTTCTCTTTATCAACACCTCTACATGTAAACTTGGAAGTCCCATGAAAGAATAAGTGCAAAACAAAGTGAAAAGATGTCCAAATGCATCAAAAGGTACTTAGATCTCAAAACCAACTGGTTTGTTAAAAACATGCCTAGGTTCTGCTTGGGTTAGCCGGCGGCTACCTGACTTAAAACTAATCAGCCGCCCAGGCTTTTCTCTGGGTGGCTTCCAATGTTACTTTTTAAGCAACCACGTTTCATTTCTGGTGATTCAATCCCTCAATTTCACTTGTTTCATGTTGATATAGATCCAGAATAATTCTTAATCCTTTTACGTGGATTCTTTCTAATATTTGAACAATCCATGGAAGTAAATTTTCAACAGTCCCATACTTGTTCAAATATTCTTAAACAACTCATATTAAAATTATGCATAAAATAAGGTATCTTTCGATTTGAACATTACCTTAGTGTAAACATTGCAATGTATTATCAAAATCCCGGGTAGCTATATATTTGAACCCGTTATTCCATGTGAAAGTACCGTCGACGTCACACATAACACTCAAGTTATTTTATTCTACACAAATTTTTCTTTAGCGTGTATATTGTCTTGCACTCATCCGTATTCATAAACTTTTCAGAAAGTAACTCCAATTTTCCTCGAAGCAGTACCACTTCTAAGTTCATATATATGAAGTTCTTCCAATAGCTTTGTTACATTTAGAGATACTTATAATATTGAACTTCATTAAGAGTTTTAAAACTCAACCCTCCAACCATAACTTTTAATCTAGAATGAAGTATGTCTTGGTAAAGTGTTGAAACTGTCCACTTATGGAATGACTTATTATTACCCTTTGAACCCTAGTTATACTTTTTAGTATAGTCAGGTAAGGTTGCCTTCATTGGTGGATCTATTATAATGGATTTTCAACCCCATCCTATTTGATTATGTTCTTCTGATTTTTCATAAGTTATTAAGTCAAGATTTAACTTAACTTCACACAAGTAATAGAATCACTCATTGATTCGGTTACGGTCATGCCTAACTGGACACTACACGTCATCCATATGGTCCCCAGGGGATCCAAAAAACATCCAGTCACCTAATTAGGACCCACAAGACGGACTGTGGATACCAAATTGGCCGGACTCTTATGTCCCGAGGTGATGTAGTGCTGGGGTGATGTTGTGCTGCGTTGGTGCTATGTTGGGCGGTGCTGTGTCGGGGTCAGTATCTTGAAAAATTGACAAGATAGCTTGAGATGACTTGTCTGTAGAAGACAGTTTGATGTCACAACATATTTAAAGGGATTTGATAGTTGCTTTAACCCTATGATATGTAGTAATGATTATAGACAAAGAAATGGTTTACCTCATGAAATGTTAGGATCATTCCACGTGTAAAGCATAATACATATCACAACCCTAGATAACTACTTCTTCTATAAATAGATCACTCGTGTCTCCAAGTAAGGGGTTAGTAACTCAATACTCAAACTTAATATACAAATCTCACTCCCTTTCTCTCTTTTACACACTTATACCTCCCACACCCAAAGTATATTTTGCTTTGCTTACAATGAGTTCTGATTTGAGTGTCAGAGTGTAAAAGGGAGTCACC
Organism: Ligustrum vulgare; assembly: GCA_963555705.1. NCBI lineage: Eukaryota > Viridiplantae > Streptophyta > Magnoliopsida > Lamiales > Oleaceae > Ligustrum > Ligustrum vulgare. Next base: position 25,899,739 of record OY743177.1, on the reverse strand, counting down.
TCGGCCCTCTTTGCATATTGACCATCTGTCCTAATGCGCAGGAAGTCCACGTGTTTTAAAGGGAGGAGCTGATACGTGTTGATTCAAGATCACACCAGATTTTGTGGGCAACAGATTCAATTTTACGTTTATGTCAAGATTTCTATCGATAGTATAAATGTGATCATTTAACAATTGTTTGACAACACTTGTCAAATTTATCACTTTGTTTTGTAATTTATTTTGTACACTTTACAAACTTCAAAATAATATTAATTTAAACATAATTTAAAGTTTGATAGTACTATCCCCACACTTCTAGAGTATACTCAAAATTATTTTTTTACTCAATGAAAGAATCTAACTTTTATATCACAATTTCTCTACTCAATTGAAGAAAATGATTTTGAAGTTCTTTCACTCAATTGAAAGAAATAGAATATCAATTCTATGAACAAATCTTGTTTAATAATTTAATTGCTTCCTCAACGAGATCAATAAACCTTCTTCAATTTTGTTTGAATATTACCCCCATGTTTTGGGATAAATATCAAAACTTCTCAATTTTATTTAAGTGAATAATTCGTCTTGTTAACCACAATGTTCAACAATGATTTTCACTTTTATATTGCATATTATTAATTTCTATTTAGTGATAATGTAATTCTCATATGACATCAACACTTGATACCTATCATATTATCTCATATACTTTTCAAATAATATAAGAATAATAATCACAATTGATTATACACAATGGTTCAACAATTTCTCAATTTCTTTCACTTGATTAAAAGAACACATTCCTCTAAATTTAGATGGATAAAGGTGATACCATATTTTGATTTCATTATCAAAATTATGCAAATATCTCTTATTGATCTCTTATCTTTGTAGTATGACCATTGCAATAATCATAACAAGTGTAGAAAATTCTTCTTTAATTTAAAGAAGATATACAGCTAGTATTTATTAATTTCAAAAATTAATCTCATGTATTCACAATAAAAATAACATGAGAGTTTTACATATTTTCAATAATTGTTATGCATCTCTATGTATCAAAGCAACATTTATTACTAATACTTCACATAAGTATTTTATCTGCAAAAAAATAATTATTTTTCATTAGAGATAAATACTCCAAAGAATCTCAATATAATTACATGTATGATAATCATCAATCAAATATTTAACGAAAACAATTTTGTTTGAACAATATTTATGTCATATAAAATTCAAGCATTTTATATTCACATTCCCATGTTCAATTTGTGAATAAAATATTCAAAATTATAGCTATTTAAATTCTAGATACAATTTATGTACGCATTTGTGCATCAACAAATGTATTTATTATATGCAATCATTCTACTTCATTATATGCATATATCACATGTCATCTCAATCATAAAGTAATATATCAATCAAGCAATTCAATGCATAACATAAAATTTAAATACATCACCTACAATGAATTTGGAATAATTACTGTGCTCTCCAAAATATATTAGAAGTTTCATGATCCGAGTTTTCATAATAATTTCGACTCCATCGACTAAATATACTTCTATATTGTTGAATACTTTCTTACCATGAGAGTTGAAGACGATGTCAACTAGTGCCACATGAAGAAACACGAATCAAATCACATTGAAACATCCACACAAAATCTAGAAATAAATGGAAGAACACCGAAATATGGAATCAAAGGAGATACTTGAACACGCGATTAAACATTGACACGTTGTCCTAAAAGTACATTTGTCCAATTTCGATTGAGATTCTAAAGAGTTTGATAGTAAATGACTTCAACAAATTAAACAAGCCTACAAACCAAGAAACCAAGTATTCATTAAGTACAAAGAATACATGGAAGATGAACAATGAACTAATAAAGAATATGACTTGAGTCTCTTTGATTTTGGATCAATGCTTGTTATGAATATGTTTTTGAATCATTTCTCTTTATCAACACCTCTATATATAGACTTGGAAGTTCCATGCCCGAATGAGTGCAAAACATAAGTGAAAAGATGTCCAAACGTACCAAAAGATGCTTAGATTTCAAAACCAACCAATTTGTTAAAAACATAATTAGGTATCCGCCCAGGCATATTCCAAGTGATTGCCAAGAAAGAAGAAAGCTTCCTAGGTTCTGTCTAGGTTGTCTCGGTGGTCGTTTGGCTTAAAACCAGGCGGCCGCCCAGGCTTTTCTCTGGGTGGCTGTTGGGGTTGCTTTTTAAGCAACACCATTTCATTTCGGGTAATCTCAACCCCTCCATTTCACTTGTTTCATATTGACATAGATCCAAAATAATTCACAATCCCTTTACATGGATTCTTTCTAATAATTGAACAATCTATGGAAATAAATTTCCAACACAGACTATGTGGATGGCTATCTGACACTCCCATCTAACTTGTTCTTTGGACTGAGTGCAATTGACATGTAACTACGCCAAGTGCTCAAATTCTCTCCTGTAATTTTAGTGGAAACAAGCATCATTCTAGAGTGATCACAATGATGAATGAAAAAAAGAGATAATAGAGTTCTGTTCCCTCTCCCACGCCCGGAAAAAGGGGGAAAACCAAGTCAAAAGGATCGAAAACGAAATTTAGGAGGCCTAAACGATGTAATTTGGCTAAAGGATGCTCAAGACAAAACACTAGTTTTACTCAGATAGCTATTTCAACCCCCCTGCCAAAAAAAAAAAAAAAAAAACAATGCAAGAAGTTTTTCAAAAAATCGAAAAAAATTGTTAACCTTTCTTTGATACCAGGTCAAATTTGGAAGAATGAGTAATCCTTATTCAATGAATATTTGTAAGTTACGTAGAAGTCTGTATAGCTCCTAATTGACGTTAGAACAACTTTAATGGGTATGTGAAAGGTCAAGGTCCATTGGTTGAGAGAGAGAAAAAGAGAGATTTATTATTTTAAGATTAAATTGTGGAGAGTAGGTGGATGTTGAAAGACAGAGGTGTCTATCTGGGTGGTTCGGGCAGGGTCGGCCCACCAACATAAAAGCACGGTAACGGCCCGCTTGAAAAAAAGCCCGCCCACTGCAGGTTCCGAATCAACCCACAAATTTCGAATTATAACCCGGCCGGCCCGCTAGCCCATGCGGGTCGTGGTTCGTTCTGATTTGGGCCGTATGAATAAAAATATAGATTTTTCATATCTATAGCAATTTTTTTGTCATATTTCTAAATACAAAGTGATTAAAATGATAAATTCATATTTATACCATAAAATATTTACATAGAATTTAAATTTATATTTTATGTTAGATGAATTACTTCTAAATTTGCAAATTTAAATAAAACATAAATAAATAACAATTAAATGCTAAATGTATTTTTAATTACTATTATCAAAGAACATTACGTTTCTTAGCTATTAGGAAGAAAAAATAAGATTTTGCTTTAAAAGATGTATTAGAGTTTGTAGAAGAAGGAAGATTTTTAATGTTACCATATTTAATAAAAACATTTTTTTTCACGGGACAACGGGTTAACAGCTGCCTACAAAGGTTGATCAGTGAAACCCGCGGTTCAACACTTCTTGACCCGTGAATCGCCCGTAGGGTCACGGGTCAGCCCGCGGTCCCAGGTCGATCCAGGCTGATTTTCGCGGGTCTGGTCAGTCTGTCCGTCTTGAGACACCTAGGAAAAATGAAAAATGAAGAAAGAGATTGATACAAATTCAAATAAATTAATAAAAAAATTAGAGGAAGGGGTCAAGTACAAGGTCCAATTTGTGAAGGACTAAAGTGGAGAAAATATCAAAATATGGAGAAAGTGGAAGAGAGAGAAGAAAAAAGAGATATTAAAGTGGGATTCACGAATTTTCTCTCTCTCTCTCTCTCTCTCTCTCTCTCTCTCTCTCTCTCTCTCTCTCTCTCTCGCACGCACTAAACACTATTACCGACCCAACCATTGAGGATGCTCTTATATTATAAGGAAGGAAAGTAATATATTACAATATGTTTGTTCCCTAATTAGATCAATCTATATTATTGGCTGTTCCCTAATTAGATCAATCTATATTATTGGCAAGTATCATGGTAATGATTATATTTTTACTTTCTCAACATGGGACGGTAACAAAGTGATGATCGCTGCAATGTCAAACTCAATTTCGGGGTAATGTGGAAACCCATCTTTCTTTGAGCAAGAAGGGACAGTTCTTCAACGAATATTATTAATACTAGTGGTGCCCGTGCGTTGCACAGATAAAGTAAGAATTGGATATATAATAGCGTAAATTTTTTATTATGAAATACTATTTTGTATTCGGTGTATGATTGAGTGGATAAATATATATTAAGATAAGTACAATAAATAGTAGCAAACTGTGACAAACTTCTTTCAGACAAAATGCATATGAAAATCATCTCATCCTAGCTTATTTTCCCCAGCTTTAAAAAGAGATTTACCATCAGCCTCCGTAAATACGCAATCAAGTTGTGGACCTTCATAGCTCATTGTACTAATGCAAGCAAGCAACTACAAAATAGAAATGAAATAGAGTATGATGAATAATGGGTACGAGTTGTGCTAAAACCATTTGAATTACATACAGGTACACCTTTATAGAAGGTTTAAGTAACTTATAGGCTGATACTGTCAAACTTCAAAGTGCTCAATAAAGAAATTAAAAAGTAAATTCCTCTCGGACAATAAAAGCAAGACATTTGTAGGAAGAACTTTATGGTAATGATTACTTATTCATAAGTAGAACAACAAGGGTTTGAA